>JAJMKI010000006.1:0-461470 GCA_030569235.1 Sugiyamaella qingdaonensis
AGTACCGTTTACTACGCCACTGTACATCCCAGCCTCTTTGTTATTTGACAGGCATCCCTGGGAGATTCCGCTAGGTGAGTTTGTGTTTTCGCCAGCAGTGTTGCTCCCGATATGTCGTAAAATATTGTCGATTCGCTCATATGAGTTGCTTGCTACCGAATTTAACATACCTTCGGAATTCATCCATGAATATTCGGATATGATAAGCCTGCAAGACTTTGTGGGAAAAGCTCTCAGACGAAGAAGAACAGGTGAAACGGTATGTCCGGGATTTGTTATAATTCGAGGTGATATTGATGCACTGCTAGCCCAGCTAGAAGCTGATGATAAGTTGCTTCCCAAATTTGAAATGGCCGTCGACCGAGAGTCAAACGCAGTTGTGATGTACTTCACCAATCTGCTAGATGATATCATCAAACGACGAGGTGAAGCCTTTTTGCTTGGTAAGCTCGGTACATTGCGAGGTTCTGCGTTTGAAGCAACGACAGGACGTGAAAGGGGTGTTGTCAGCGATGATTGGTTACTTGAGACGGAGAGCTGTTTAGCTTCAGTGCGTGGAAGTGGGCATGACAGAAAGTTAATTATTCTAGCAAGTGAAATTCAGAATGACGACAGATTATTGGGTTTATCGGAGAAGTGGCTCGAAACTGAAAACGTGAAGATTGTTGTCAATTTTACACTAGATAGCACTGATCCGTCTCGAAGAACACTTTTCATGACTTTCGTGAAACCTAAGGGGAGCGACTCTGAGGTCCAGGAGCTAAATTACAGCGAAGGAAACCCAGATGTACAGGATTTATCTGTGAACGTTTCTGGTTTGACCGGAAGAGCTAATCAAATGATCACAATTATTAAAGAAGAGTTTTCAACTTTCTGCCAGGAAACATTGCGCCAGGTGAGACGGTCAGATAGGAAAACAGATCGGGCTATTCCGTATATGGGTATCTAGATGAAATAGTACCAGCCTGATAATCACACTTGAAAAGCTATAGCGTAACTCAGTAGCTTGTCAGGGGCTATCTACCTGTAACTTGCATATTCTAGATGTCAGTAACGACTACCGATGACTATGCGTATGCGACAATTATAAAAACATGAGTAATATCGATACTTGCATTTGTAAATATATATATATATATATATATATAAACATAAATGAAACGTCAGCGCTCATTATGTCAATCAGCGGTGACAATGAAATTGAGGATAGTACTTGAACAATTTACCCCGCATAAGTGGCTTAGAATAACAGGAATGCAAAATAAGCAAGCAATTGCCTTGTACGGCAGATTTCTTTTATCGATAGTACAGTTGAATATCTGTTATTAAAAGCTTTTTAAAATTCCAATATTCCTGCTCCATAGCTTCTGAGCTGATCTCAGGGGTTTCCTCGTTTGTAAATTATGCTTGGAAGCGGAGTGACGAACGACACCTCTTTTCGATTGACCTAATCTGAGAATGTTTCGCCGCAAATTATCTGTCAGCAATAACTGGTAACGTATAATTAATCACATCAAATGGTGCCGTTTCCTACTGGCGATGCGCTTTCACTGCTGCCATCATCAGAGATCACTTCATCAGGGGAACTCATATCCGAATACGAAATCTGCGACCAATGTATACACAATTTCACGACCTTTGATCATTTGAAAACGTTTCTGGAAGAAAGATACGATGCCTTTGATGCTGATGATTCTCTACAGTATCTTGCTTTGTTGAATTTCAACGAGAAACTGCTCTCTGAGTTTGAAGATAAAGATCTGCGTTATCAGCTACCAGTCTTTCACGTTTCATTTATTGATGATGAAGTGAATGTCGTAATTATAAAGCTTCTGAATCAACCCCATGAGTTGGCCACCCAGTATGTGTGTCAGATGATTCACGAGAAACTCCCATTGCTTGGAATGAGTGCTAGTGCATTAGTCAATTTTCGATCCACCAGGCGGAGCCTTGGTTTGGGAAAAGGAAATAAGGAGCCAGATGGTTCTTTCTCACCGGTAGCAGCACGAAAAGACCCGCGACCTTTTCTCGTCGTCGAAGTTGATCTGAGCGAATCGATGAATAGGCTACGGAATGATGCTAGAAGATGGCTTGACCCCGCGAATAAGTTGCCGAAAGGAGTACTTCTAGTCAAAGTACACAGGCGACGTATAGTATTTGAACTCTGGAAGCGTGGTAACTTGAATCAGCCGATTAATGATCACAGGGTAGAATACAACGCAAATGATGAAGTATCGTTTATTACGCCACTCTATATCCCAGCCTCTTTGCTATTTGACCGGCATCCTCGGCAGATTCCGCTAGGTGAGTTTGTCTTTTCACCTGAAATATTGGTCTCAATATGTCACAAAATATTGTCGATTCGCTCATATGAGTTGCTTGCAGCCGAATTCGACATACCTTCACAATTCATCCATGAATATTCGGATATGATAAGCCTGCAAGACTTTGTGGGAGAAGCTCTCAGACGAAGAAGAACGGGTGAAACGGTATGTCCGGGATTTGTTATAATTCGAGGTGATATTGATGCATTGTTAGCTCAGCTAGAAGCTGATGACAGGTTGGTTCCGAAATTTGAAATGGCCGTCGACCGAGAGTCAAACGCAGTTGTGATGTATTTCACCAATCCGCTGGATGATATCATCAAACGACGAGGTGAAGCCTTTTTACTTGGTAAGCTCGGTACATTGCGAGGTTCTGCATTTGAAGCAACGACAGGACGTGAAAGGGATGTTGTCAGCGATGATTGGTTGCTTGAGGCGGAGAGCTGTTTATCTTCTGTGCGTGGAAGTGGGCATGACAAAAAGTTAATCATTCTATCAAGTGAGGATCAGAATGCCGACAGATTATTGGCTCTGTCGCGGAATTGGCTTAAAACTGAAGACGTGAAGATTGTTGTCGATCTTACTCTTGATAGTACTGATCCGTCTCGAAAGGTTCTTCTCATGACTTTCATGCAACTTGAGGGGAGCGAATGTGAGATCCAGGACCTAAGTTACAGCGAAGGAAACCCAGATGTACAGGATTTATCTGTGAACGTTTCTGGTTTGACCGGAAGACCTAATCAAATGATCACCTTTACTCGAGAAGAGTTTTCAACTTTTTGCGAGGAAACCTTGCGCCAGGTGAGACAGTCAGACCGGAGAAGAGGCCGGTTTACTCGGCATATTAGTTTGTAGATGAAACAGTGCCTGCCTGACTATCACACTTGAAATTAGATAGCATAACTCAGTCACTAGGTGATTATATTATAATATAAAGTAGCTATTATAATTTATTCCTGGAACAAGAATAAAGAATCCTGGAACTAGCAGATCCTGAATGATGGAAATAACTGTCCGAATCCAAATAAAATGAACAGCGGGTAAAGAACGGTGGTAAGACGTCAGCTACTGGCAGCAATACCACAAACATCCATCTCACTATGACTGTGTCGGTTTGCGTGGATGAACCGTTAATTTCCGGACATGTATGTTATGCGAGTCCGACGATGAACTGACGTCCTTTTAATGATGTCCTGTAGTGAATACTAGTCGAGAAGGTTTCCGAACTGTACCGCTCTTACCTGCCATGGCTCGCTACGCCAATTCCATTTGTTGGGTCTACTTGATACCATGATCTATTCCTTATCGGATATCGGGTTAACCCCGTGATTATTGCTTCAGATTCGAGGGATTCGCAGTGACTCTTATAGTGATAATTATTTTCCATTAGTTGTAGCACAGTGGCATTTGACAGTAGTGCTTAGCAATCGATTACGCCATACCATGGTAATTCACTAGAGGCTATCCAATTCTTTCACCAGGCAACACCAACTAGCTCAGAACTCCAATGAGGTAAGCTCGCAATTATGATACTTCGAAACGACCGACAAACAGCTATCATGTATAGCCAAAAGCAAGCAACATCTGTACACAGCGCGAGATGACACACACACACCGATATACTACGTCACAAAACACTCATCGCAAGCATTTTTGGTCATTAATAACCAATACCTGATCTCGTACAACGGACTACCGGTACCATTATAAATGCTCGCACAATCACCAAAAATTGCAGATCGCAGCTCGTATACGGCCGTTACTTAATCATTTCATGGCCACAGACTGGTCGTGTACTCGATTCACTCACAAGCTTGAATTCTCAATCTGCTCTTCACTTTTTATTTTTGACTGTCAATTTTTATAAACATTAATGTCGATAGTCCAGGGCAGACATTTGACTGCTTCAATTTCATCGTCGAATTTGATCGCCGCAACGCTCCAGCCTTTACATCTTAACGCTAGGTGCATCCAATTTGCTTATAGCCGTCCAGTGCCGCGGAGTACGGTGTCAATTTTCATACAGACTTGCGTTTTAACTAGCCTTCCTCCACAATGACAGACAGACAAGTGCTGCCCAAGAATCTCAAGCCTGTACATTATAAGCTCAGCATCTTCAATGTCAATGTCGACGACTTTACGTATTCTGGTACTGTTGTAATTGATTTTGAGGTCAAAGACCACCAGCCACTGGATGCCGTGCACCTCAACTATCGCGGATTGAAGCTCACCAGCGGCTCTGTTGATGTCCACCAGGCGAAGACTGAGTCGACTGTTGAAGTAGTTGACTTTGTGTACAATGAAGAGACCGAAGAGGTTGCTCTCAAGCTCGCAAAGCCAGTCGAGGGTGCCGTGGACAAGTTCCAGCTTACAGTCGACTTCACAGGTCGAATCTGGGACAACATGTGCGGGTTCTACCGGTCCATGTATAAGGATCAGGAGGGAAAGGACGCTGTGATGCTGTCCACCCAGTTCGAGTCTACTGACGCTCGTCGGGCATTTCCATGCGTTGATGAGCCCAACCAGAAGGCCACTTTTGACTTCGACATCACCGTTCCCGACAGCTGGACTGCACTGAGCAATATGCCTGTTGTGTCGAGCAAGTCAGTCGACGACACTGGCAAAAAGTCAGCGAACTCAGCTTCCGGCCTCAAGACGGTCGTTTTCGAAACTACTCCCATCATGAGCACGTATCTGCTGGCGTGGGCGGCAGGTGACTTTGAATACATCGAAGCGTTTACTGAAAAGTCGTACAATGGCAAGAAATTGCCAGTGCGTGTGTACACTACTAGGGGCCTTGTTGAGCAGGGCCGTCTTGCTTTGGAGAGTGCAGTTAAGATCACTGACTACTTCTCAACTGTGTTTGACATCGACTATATGCTGCCCAAGTGCGACCTCCTCGCAGTGCACGAGTTCTCGCATGGAGCTATGGAAAACTGGGGTCTCATCACCTACCGTACCACTGCAGTACTCTACGATGCGCTGACATCAGATAGCTCGTACAAGGTGCGAGTTGTGTATGTGGTAGCCCACGAGCTGGCACACCAGTGGTTTGGAAATCTGGTCACTATGGATTGGTGGTACGCTCTGTGGCTCAACGAAGGATTCGCGACATGGGTTGGCTGGTTCGCAGTTGACTATTTGTACAAGGAATGGGATGTGTTCTCGCGGTTCGTGTACGAAGCTCTCCAAAACGCCCTGGCATTGGATGCGGTTCGAGGTTCTCATCCTATCGAGGTTCCAGTGAGATCTGGTCTTGAAATTGACCAGCTGTTTGACCATATCTCGTACCTGAAAGGCGCCTCAGCGATCCGAATGCTGAGCACCCAGCTCGGTGAGCAGGTGTTCCTCAAGGGAGTGTCCAACTATCTCAAAAAGCACTCATATGGTAATGCGACCACCCAGGATCTCTGGGAGAGTTTGGCAGATGTCAGCGGTGTTGATGTGCCAAAATTCATGGAAAACTGGATTACCAAGATCGGATTTCCTCTTGTTAAGGTCAGTGAGGATACTACCACGGGAGAAGTGACAATTTCTCAAGAGAGATTTCTCAGTACCGGTGATGTCGCGGCGTCAGAGAATGAGACTTTGTGGTGGGTCCCACTCAGCATTAGCACTGGCGAGGAGACTGCTGTTGAACTCAAGTCTCAGATACTTGAGACAAGACAGACCACAATTGCTGGTTTGGCAAACGAGCCATTCTACAAGCTCAACAGCTCTGTAATTGGCGTTTACCGTGTTAGCTATCCTAAGGAAAGACTTGTCAAATTGGCTGCTGCTACGGACAAGCTGTCTGTTCGAGACCGAATTGGTCTGGTAGCTGATACTGCTGCTACCGCTGCTGCGGGAAGCGGCTCGTCAGCAGGTCTGCTATCTCTTCTGGAAGCATTTTCAAACGAGACCAATTATTTTGTGTGGGTAGAGCTTGTAGCACGGCTCGATGGCCTGCGAGCGGTATACAGTGCGGAGCCCAAAATTGCTGATGGGCTTGCAAAGTTTACCGAAAAGCTCATCACACCGTCGCTTGACAGACTGGGGTGGAACTATTCAGAAAGCGACGATTTGGCGACCGTGCAGTTGAGAACTCTTCTCCTCATCGTTGCTGGCAGTATTGGGGTCAAATCGATTGTCGCTAAATCACAGGAGGCCTTTGCGCAGTACAAGTCTGGAAATAAGGCTGCTATTCATCCCAGCGCTCGACGACCTATATTCCAAACAGTGTTGTTGCACAGTACAGGGCAGGAGCTCCAGGAGGCTTATGAGGTGATGCGGAAGGAGATTGCCAGTCCAGGCTCGGTGGACGGTCGTGAAATTGCCGTGCACTCGGTTGGACAGGTGCGGGACGAGACTCTGATAAAGTTGAGTTTGGGTATGCTGCTGTCTGGCGAGATTCCCAACCAGGATTTGCACACTTTGTGTACTTCGCTTGGCAGAAACCCAGCAGGCCGGCAGCAGCTTCTGGATTTCTTCCTTTCGAACTGGGACGCAATCTATGCAAAGATATCGTCGAACATGGTAGTTCTGGACCTTCTGATCCGGCGAACCTTTTCGGAAATGACCACTGAGCAGCAGTACAAGGCAAGCACCGAGTTCTTCAAGAACCGGGACAACAAAGGTTATGACCGCTCGCTTGGACAGGCTCTCGATATGAACAAGTCAAAATACCTATGGGCCGTTCGTGATTCTGCAGAAATTGAAAGCTGGCTCACTGAACATAAATACCTTTAAACTGGGGGAAATGTTTCAAACGTCAAAATGCAATTTCTATATGCAACATATATATATATATATATATATATATATATAGCTGCTGATATGTGAATAAAAGCAATAATGTCATGCAATTCAAAGCAAATACAAAACAAAAAAACAAACTAATACTAAAGTGTACGACCGATGATGGGCACACGAGGAGTATGCCGCCAACGCGTCAAAATATTCTCAACTAACAACACAATACCCCGTATGCCGGACTTCCTATAGCACCCCATTGCGTTGTACCATCTCATCTACTTTGCTCCTCTGGATCTGGATTGCAGGAGTGACCCAAATGCCACAGCTGCACTTATTTCCAGACCACTTGTACGATCCGACCTTGGAGTCACATTTCGGACACGACAGCTTGCCCTCGAGCTCTCCTTTCTCGAGCTCAGGACGCATCCATGCTACAGGTTCGATGAAAAACTGCATACAGCAGGCAGGGAGCACCGACTCAGACAACATGCCGTTGCGAGGGGCATAGTTGATCTGCGACTGTCTAGAAGACCCGTTAGTGCTGCTGCTACTGCTACTGCTGCTGCCGTTGCTTTCTGAGTTGTTTCGGTGCAATGTAAGCTTGGAGTTCGTGCGATGTAGTGCCGACATGAACTTGTTCTCCTTGCCATTAGAGGAGCCATTGGTGTCTTTACCATCCTCCTTTTTCGGAGCCAGCGGTGGAGTATGAATGATGAATGACGATGATAGTGCCAGGCACGTAGAGCATTTCTTGCATCGTAGCTGCGTTCCTCGCTTGGTATTTGGTGAAACCAGCGGGCTGATCTGGTTAGTCGTCAGCACGATTTCGCAGGCCCAAAACCCAATGAGCTTGAGAGTGGGATCGACTGCATTACGGAGATCTTCTTCTGGGATTCCGTCCAGTTTCAGCTCGGTTTCAGTGCGACTTCCTTCAGGACCAGACGTCAGCAGTAACTGCTGTGGTCTAGTAGTGGGCGTACCATGGCGATGGCCCAGATTGTACAGAAGAGTAGGCAGGGTGTTTCTCCAGGTGCGAGCCGGAGTTGCTAGAATCCGATCAGAAGTTCCACCCTGAACTGTGCCCTCAGCAGTGGTGTACACGATCTGGTCGGGCGGAATTTGGCCATTTACGACGGCTCGCTGCTTCAAAAGCCACTGGCGATACGGCGTCTTCGTCTCTGACACCTCGTACCCACACTGGTAGAAGATGCGCAGCTGCTCCACGAACGACGAGTTGGGATTTGCAACTGATCGCTTGGACTTGACAAAAGTGATGGCCTGTTCGGCGGTCCATACGTGGGTCCTCATCAGATACGCACACACCGCAGTAGTAGACCGCGACACGCCTGCCATACAGTGCACAAGCACCGAGTTTCCAGCACTGATGGCCTCTTCTATGAACTCAATGATCTTGGGGAAGTATTGAATGATGTTCTCGTCCTCAATGTCGTCGATGGATATCTTGAGATGCTTGAACCCTTGCACTGATTCTGGCTTGATATCCGTCTCGACCAGCGACAGAATATGCGTGACATTGTCTCGCTGGAGCAGCTTGGGTGACCCCAATGCGTAGAACGATCCAAGCAGGATGTTGTCGGTGATCTTGTTCATGGCTCCCATTTGGTCGTGAATAACCACGCTTAAGTCGTGAAGAAATGGAGTTCAGCAGGTGGTTGCGTGGAACTGGCTGATGGTGATCCTGTAGATGGTACTGGCAATTGTTCAGCACCGGTTCTACGTCCTGGATGCTGTGAGACCAATCTCAGTGGCAGGATGATTAATGGTGCGGGGGTTTGTTTCGTCAAACTCTAAATCCTCGGCAAAACTCTGCGAAACGTATTATTACACGACGACAGTGGATTAACACTGCTGTGCCAAAAGATGCACAAAAATTAAAGCTGGCAGCTATTTACAAAAGACCAGGTCCGATGGGCCGTAATCCGCGAGCTTTGAGCTGCTTGGTAAGTTTGTGGTATTTTTTTTTCCTTCACTCGCCATCCCGCCGTATGGGTCGGGCCGTGAATTACTGCATTTGGCGATCGGCTCTTAAGAATCCGACCACCTGAATATAATCTGACTGGTGATGTTCCGGTTTGTAAGCATCTCCTGATAGAAACTGCAGTTGAAAATTCACGGATATTCCGTTGTGGGACGAGTTTTGCTGGAAAGCGGGTGATTCTGCTTGTTTTCTTCTTTTTTTGGCGGCTGTTATCTCATGATGAGCCGATGCAGCTGTTCGCGATGCCTATGACGACAGATTGCATAAGGTTTGATCTAGAGTACTAGTAGCTTTAAAACTGTAATCAGAAGGGATGACATTAGCAGCGTCCGGCCCGGTAGCACTGTAAATATGTATTGCTGAGATATGAATATTCTGCTGCAATGCCGTCTCGACTTCCTGATATTAGTAATGGGAGTGATCTGACCATCTTTCACCCTCGGAATGCATTTGCGAGCGACTAATTCTAACCGAAAAAAAAGCGAACACAAAGACAAAACAACGAATCAGCAAAAAGAAAAATAGACGAAGAGAAAGAGAAAAGGCAGAGAAACAACTGTAAATGAAGTGTTTTTCGGCTTTTGTTGGTTATGCCTTCGACGTTATTGGTTAATGCTTTCAATATTAGGTGCGAACTATATATGACTAGATTCATTCACACAGCAGCTTCAGAATTATCTGCATACTGAAGCATCTAGTCTATGCTAATCATTTTATACCAGCCGTTGTACTCATTAGTAGCTTTGTGCTTCAAATTTCAAGCTCTTTATAATGAAAAACTGTGTCATCCGTATGCATGGATTCATGTCATCTGCACGGTTAATCTGGCGCATCGATCGTTCCTCGAGGTAGGTCGTTTAGCCCCACCATCCTAACCCATGCCTAGGTAAAAATTAACGAGAGGTCTGAAATTTCACTATCAAACAAAAATGCATTTGATGTACACTTTGAACGCCGAAGGAAAGCGTGTGTACACGCTCAAGAAGCTGACCGAGTCGGGTGAGATTACAAAGAGTGCACACCCTGCCAGGTTTTCGCCCGATGACAAATACTCGCGCCAGCGAGTCACGCTGAAGAAGCGATTCAACCTGCTGCCAACCCAAGAAGGTGAGTTTTTTTGGAGATGCCTTGTGTTCTAACAAAAGACGCCAAGCCATGGTGATGTATTTATGTAGCAGTTCTAGAGGACCGCTGTTTTTGGTAGTTAATGACTGAACAAGTATATGGTTTATGTGCTCGTAGATTTTTTCGGCAGCTCTCAAAGCTGTCGGTGGGATCTCACACGGAAGTAGTATTTCTGGTTCTGACCACCTGTGTTCCGTATTACAAGATATGAGACTGTGATATGGATGACAATATCGTTGTCTGGTGTTAGTGTATGATATTGTTTGGTATATCTGGTATGATTACCAGCACTTAGTAGCAGCATACCTGTATAGCCGCAGCGCGTCTCCGACTCTTACTACGTGCCTTCTCTTAATGCCCAAGTATTACGAGATACTCCAGGAATTGTAAGAGAACGTCCAGAAAATAAATCTGACATAGTAAATATGTGGAGAAGAATCATCCAGACGGAGTTTACCTGATTCCTGTGCCGTCAAATGTGTACTACAGTGGTCTAGGCTCGGAAAGCAATAGTCCTGTCAAGAGACAGGGGGTTCGCAGCAACGACGAGCAAGATCTCGGTTCTTTTGTATCGCACATTCCGCCCTGGCAGGGTGTGTATTTTGTGCGCGATAGGAAGAGTGCTTACTATGGCGGCATTTTCCGGTTTGAGATCGCGTTTATCAGGGGCAAGTATTTGTCAGAGGCGCTGGGTGATGCTTCCCAGCACCAATCGCGAATTGTGAGCCGAGGATTCTTCCCGGTGGTACGGCTGGACTCAGAAGTTCACACTGTCCAGAGATCAGAACGGAAGATTGCCGAGTATTGCTTATCTGGCGTTGTCGACGCCGAGTTTGCCCACTATAGCGTCGAAGCTGCAGGCCCTTTCAGCAGGGCTCTGTACGTGCTAGACAGATTCATTAGATGGTTTGAGCAAGTGAGCGCTACAGATGCTGATAACAGTCATTTGGCACGCACCGATGTCAACGTGTCGAGATCAGACACTCTACTGTACCACGTTTTGCGGCAGGCTACGCAAGAAGGGTCGCGGATGATCAACTTTGTGAAGCTCGACAAGAGCGACTCTGACGGCATTTCAACGCTTTTGCATGGACAACGCAACTCTGAAATTGCGGGTGGTCATTGAACCGCTGATTAGAGTTATGTCGAAAGCATTTTGCGGCTAGGATGTCAGATACGCAGTGGTCTGGTGATTTGTAGTTGAAGGTTGCTTTGTACGCTGCTCTCCTCAGTTATTTCTCCTCAGATATTCTTCACTCTAAGCTGACCAGATTTCAGGTTCATTTGCGATTGGTCTGTGCTGAGCTGTTATATGACCTAGGAAGCGATAGATGTCGACCGTGGGATTACAACTAGAGAATGCAGGGAGAATCACAGGCATCCATTTAAGCACTGCCTGGCTCAATTCACTCTCATGAGTTACTACAGGTTCTGATATGTGGAATGCTATATCGACTGCTACTGTTTATGGTTGGCATAGCCGCCTTTGATTCAGATGTTAACATGGACGCACCCCTGAACAGGTGCATGCGTACAGCCGTACAACGGTTATACAGAGACGATACCAACAAGTAGAATATATTAGCAATCCATATTCAACGTTGGTCGCCCACGATAAAGAATACGATCTAGTATGATAAGGCATATAACGTACTAATACAACAGCCTGAAAGCTCCTGATTGTAAATAAATTAATTCTGGTTACAGCATCTTTTACCAGGCAGTTGTCAGGCACCTCATGGCTACGAACTGATGCATTACAATTCTACAAATATAACCACGATAAGCGCACTTTCATACTTGTTGCCGCATCTTCATAGATTTTGCCACATCTCCACGCTTGTTGCTCTGTTGCTGCGGGATTTTCAGGCTAGATCAAAGCCCGTCTTTAGCCAGTTCATCGGCCGGACATTAATGTCCGGTGAACATGGACTTGTGGCGGACATTAATGTGCGGTGCCATGCAGCAGCACGCTAGAGGCACCCCCAAAAACGGCAGTCAAATGGCAGTCAACGAGGCAGTCGGCATCGAAATGGCGCGGAGCTTACCGCTTCGAGCGCGCAACCCCACAACGGCACTGCTGTTATCAGCAAACTCGGTTCCTCACTCGGGCCTTGATGTTGTCAGCCGCAGCCACCGTCCCGGCTTCCCCATCTAAGTTTTGCTAAGCGTTTGGGTGCGAATTTGGGGGGAAATTGTACACGAGCACCAATAACTGGGCACAATTTAATAGATTTTGGCAAGATATTTTCGCCAGCCAATTGAGAAGTATCAGATCTATAGTTCCTTTTCAAATTGCCCGATTAGCGAGGATATTTGTTGGGGATTTACTCTTATCATCACGGTTTGACTGCTGCCCCCCAGCACTAAGCTGGCTTGATCTGTCGAGATCAGTCAATCTACCCGGTGCCCAACAACCCGGTGCTGGTCCCCTTGGCGCGTATAAATAGTAGCAGGGACCATATCGTGCCAGTTGGTGCTGCTAAGCGGTAGATAAGAGTGCATGCAAATCGTCGAGGTCATCACTGAGTCAACGCCAATCCAGCTGGTTCCTGCGACCAACAAGGTCAAGGTCAAGATGGTGGGGTCTCCACCGACTCCGCTGAAGCTGCCCTACCTGGAAACTCCCCTGGTGCCCTCGCTGTATCTTTCTGAGCGCATTGGAGCCAATGTCATGCTCAAGCTGGAGCAAGTGCAACCATCTGGCTCGTTCAAATCGCGAGGACTGGGAAATCTCGTGTACCAGACGCTGCTGAATGCTCCCGACAACTCGCAGTTCCACTTCTTTTCGTCTTCTGGCGGCAACGCTGGCTGCGCTACTGCGTATGCTGCTCGTTTGTACAACCAGAAGTGTACTGTGTGTGTCCCCATCACCACTCCGCCTGCCATGGTGGAGAGAATCCGCCGAACTGGCGCCCGAGTGGTGATCCACGGCAAATATATTGCTGAATCCGACAAGTACCTGCGAGAAGTACTCATTCCGACCTCCGAAGACCATGCCGTGTACTGCCACCCGTACGACAACGAGCTGGTATGGGAGGGAAACTCGACGCTGGCGGACGAGATCATTGTGCAGCTCAACGGGGCCAAACCGGACGCAGTAGTGTGCTCAGTAGGTGGAGGTGGAATGTACAATGGTCTTGTACAGGGGTTGCGGAAGGCCCACTGGGACGACGTACCCATTGTGGCTGTCGAGACTGAAGGATGCGCCAAGCTCAACATGTCGCTCAAGGCTGGCGGAACCCAGGTGTTTTTGGATCACCCGTCGACTATTGCAAAGTCGCTTTCTACGGAGACGGTTACTAGAGAAACCATTGACTATGCGTTGAACGTCCATCCCACTTTCTCCATGACAGTGAGTGACTCGGAGGCGGCGTTTTCCTGTATTCAGTTCGCCAACGACCACAAGCTGCTCATCGAGGCTGCCTGTGGTACTGCTCTGGCACCGCTGTACACCAACAAGATCAAGGAGGTGCTTCCTAGTCTCACAAAGGACTCGTTGATAGTTGTCGTGGTGTGCGGTGGTACGTCTGTGAGTTGGGAGATCCTCGAGGAGTACTCACAGCTCTACGACATTCCTTTGCATTAATATTTATGAATTCACATGTTCTCTGTCACGTTCTATATAATTTCAAGTCCTGTTAGCTATTGACAATTTCATGACTACTACAACACGGCTGTCCACGAGTATTATCCTTCGATCATATTGCTAGAATTATCTAACGTATGATAGCAGTGTAAAATGTATCTACCATATGGTAGCAGTGTAAAACGTGTCTAGAGCATTTCGGTAACGCTATGCTTTTACGCTTCATTGGAAATTCCTTACCACTCTAATTCAAACTGAAATCTGCTGGCCACGCTGTATCTGCTCTCGCTTGAAAGCCCAGTACCCCTTGCGGATGGGAATGCTCTTCTCCAGCACTTGCAATGCTCGTAATGCTGACTCGGGGTCGGTCTTTTCGGAAATGCGCACCAAGAGCTCAACGGCGTGAGACGACAATATATTGCCATCATCATCCTCAGGCGTGTAGTACTGATAGCATAATGCTGCCAGATCGCTGAATCGGCCAGGACGATGCTTCTCATAAATACCGGAAATATAGTTCCATGGAGACTCATTCTGTGGAGCGTATGCAATTTGGGACGTGACGTAAATGACTTCGGCACTGAAGGCTTCATCGTTTTCCAGCATCTCTGGATAAGCCTCAAACAAGTAGTACCGGTAGCTCCATGCTGAATTGTTGCGTACATCTTTCTCGATCATCTGGCTGCAAAACTTTAGTTCGCTCACCGGGGGGATTATGTCCTTTCCAGCAGTCGTCACTACCCACTTCAGATGCGACCACGCATGGAAGTTCTTGCTGTCGTCCAGCAATATAGTTTGCACCACCAAATGCTCACCAATGAAGTACTGAGTCGATGTGGGCGCCATAAGGCATTGTCGGTAGTTCCAGATCTGATAGTTCTTTGGATTGTCGTACGTCATTTCGTTGATAAAAGCTTCCGACTCTGCTACTGGCACATCGTCTACATCATTGACAAGCCTATCCTGCACAGCAATCTGAATATGGCCAATCTCTTTCAATATCCTCAATCTGTAGTTCCACACTGTGTAATTACCGGGATTGTGCTGAAGAATAGCGGCTGTGAGAGCCAGCGCGCGTTTGGATTTCTCGTCCCGAGCCATCAGAGCCCGCAAAAGCCTTACCAGCTCCTTGTATTCACTGCTGTACGCAATGCGTGCCAATGGAACAAAGCTCTCATCATCCACAAGAGTCTCCACGTCAGACCAATTGTATGTATCGTAATTGTCCATATTGTTCCTTCTTTATTCCCCAGATCAGCAGGAAACCTCTCCCTGACAATCGATGGCGAATGGTGCTGTATATATATACCAGTATACGTCCACTGGCTGTATGCTCTACTGGCTACGTCGCAAAATCACTTTGTATGATGTACGAATGGAACCAAACTTTTTCAAGTCAAAGTCTAGTCTTTAGACAAATCAGCTGCAATTTAAATGGCACTCCTGGAGAGTAGGAGCGTCTGCACAGTACATATAGATTGTTCGCACCGAAAAGGGAAACTCCGTGCCCAGGGATAAATTGCAGGGAAAAAAATATATTTCAAGTGCAAAATCAGGGCAGCCGAGTCTTCTTTTTTTCTTTTGGCTGGTATCAAAGAAGGATATTTGATTCCGTCTAGTTATCGAGACCCACCAGCAATAAAAAATGGCTGATCCAGTTGAAGTTTCCAACGTGTTTGATACCATTTTGGTATTGGATTTTGGCTCGCAGTACAGCCATCTGATCACCAGACGGTTGCGAGAGTTCAATGTGTACGCAGAGATGCTGCCGTGCACTCAGAAGATTTCCGAGCTGACTTGGAAACCCAAGGGTGTGATTCTGTCTGGAGGTCCGTACTCGGTGTATGCTGAGGATGCTCCTCATGTAGATCACGACATTTTCAAGCTTAACGTGCCCATTCTCGGTATCTGCTACGGAATGCAAGAGCTCGCCTGGATCAATGGCCGAGGAGTCGCCAGAGGCGAACACCGAGAATATGGCCATGCCACTATCCATGTCAAGGATGCTTCAAATGCACTGTTTGAGGGCATTGACAACTTCCAGGTATGGATGTCTCACGGTGACAAGCTTAATGACCTGCCCAGCGGCTTCAAGACCATTGCTACCACTGAAAATTCACCGTTCGCGGCCATTTGCCACGAGTCGGACGCGATCTGGGGCATCCAGTTTCACCCAGAGGTCAGCCACACTACCAAGGGAAAGCAGCTGCTCAGGAACTTTGCTGTCAACATTTGCAAGGCCGACCAGAAGTGGAACATGGAAAACTTCATCAACACCGAAATCGAGCGCATTCGCACGCTCGTTGGTGAGCATGGCGAGGTCATTGGCGCTGTGTCGGGCGGTGTGGACTCGACAGTGGCTGCCAAACTTATGAACGAGGCCATTGGCGACCGATTCCATGCCATTCTGGTCGACAACGGTGTCATGAGACTCAACGAGTGTGTAACCGTGAAGAAGACTCTGACAGAGGGACTCGGCATCAACCTGACTGTTATCGATGCTTCACAGGAGTTCCTGGGCAACTTGGTGGGTGTGTCGGACCCCGAGAAGAAGCGCAAGATCATTGGCAACACCTTCATTCGCGTGTTTGAGCGAGAGGCCGCCAAGATCAAGCCCAAGAGTGGCAGCAACGAGATTGAGTTTCTGCTGCAGGGAACACTGTACCCGGATGTTATTGAGAGCATTTCATTCAAGGGTCCCTCGCAGACAATCAAGACCCACCACAACGTTGGCGGTCTTCTGGAGGACATGAAGCTCAAGCTGATTGAGCCTCTGCGAGAGCTGTTCAAGGACGAAGTGCGAGCGCTTGGTGAGCTGATGGGAATTCCCCATGACCTTGTGTGGAGACACCCGTTCCCGGGACCAGGTATTGCGATCAGAATCCTTGGAGAGGTGACCCCCAGCCAGGTCGAAATTGCCCGCAAGGCAGACTACATTTTCATCGAGGAGATCAAGAAGGCTGGCATCTACGACAAGATTTCACAGGCATTTGCGTGCTTGCTTCCCGTCAAGACTGTGGGTGTGATGGGAGACCAGCGAACCTACGACCAGGTCATTGCCCTTCGAGCCATCGAAACCCTCGACTTCATGACTGCTGATTGGTATGTGTTTGAAGCTCAGTTCCTGAAAACCGTATCCAAGCGAATCGTCAACGAGGTTGACGGTGTTGCGAGGGTGGTATACGACATCACATCGAAGCCTCCTGCCACTGTTGAATGGGAATAACTGTAGAATAGAACAATAACAGAGTGATAATATTTATAACTAGAAAGCAAGTCTTGTTCACATCTCATTCATCATTGAATACATATACATCAACTGGCGATACCAATTGCTGACTCACCACGAATCAGCCATCGCCAGCAACTCGAACTACAAATGCACTCGTGTAATCTCCATCGTGAGATATCGATACCAGAAATTTGTCTCGTGATTGCGCGTCACACATCATTACTCTCTGGTTATTCACTCCGTTAGCGCTATACTACAACTAAATTATCACAGCTTTGTCTACACTCACCAGTATGACGGTACCACTGACTAAAGTGACAGTTCTTTTGTTCAGCGCTATCCAGGCTTTTATATAGGGCTTCTTTTGCTGCCCAGGTAGAAGCTACAAATTTAGTGATCTCTCGATGATCCAGCCCGTACTGACGGATCAGCTGGTCGAGCCTGGGCATTTCCTCCCCGGCATGAAGAACACGCTGCAAAAATCGTTTTCGCCGATACGTGCTTCCATTGAGAATGGACGATATCCTCGAAGTCACGAGCAAATCATTCCCAATGCCTCGCACTGACATGGGATGGTTTGTCTTTAGAGCTTCATGGGGCTTATATAATTTGAGGTGCTACAACAGCCGCAAAATCTCAATCTTTCACCTCTATAATGGAGTTCCATGCCATTATACTATGTGGTGAGGGCCGCAGACTGAGCCCTTTTTCGCGTGTGCGGGCCACCGGTACTAGCAAGCCTTTGCTTCCAATTGCAAACAGGCCCATGGTCGCGTATGCCTTGGATTGGTGCCAGCAGGCGAAGTTCAAGCACATCACTCTGGCCGTGCCAGAATCGTTCGCTGAAGAAGTCAGGCTCTATGTTGAGCAGGACTATTTAACTGAATCCGAGTCACTTTCCAACATTGAGGTAGCTAGTGTAGATGTAAAGACGTCTGGAGAGGCTGTCTACACGATAGCCCAAAAGTTTTCCAGTGATTTTGTGGTTCTACCCTGTGATTTTCTGACTGATATTGAAGCTCGCTCACTAATCAATATACATCGGAAAAATGCTGGAAACGACGTTCTTATATCTGGAATATATTATAAGAATGTTTTGGAGACAATCGACAAGAAGGCTCTCCAGGGGGACTACATAGTGCACACTCCATTCAAAAGATCAGCAGGACCCACGTTGTTGGACACTCACAGCCGCGAGATCGTGGTGGACAATAAAAGTCTGGAGATGCGAATGGCAATGCTGTGGAGGTACCCCCATAGTGTTGTTTCTTCACAAATTCTGTCGTCTTCGATTTACTTTTGCTCGCGGAAGGTCGTTGGTATACTTGGCCAACAGTCTGATGAGAATGCAAGCGTGTCTTCAGTTTCCAAATCGTGGGAGAAGGTTGTAAGAGACCTCGCACGGCGGTCATGGAGACACCGCCAGCCATTGGAAACAGTCAACATGCATGTCGTTTCTACTGCTGATAGTCCAGAAGGACTGTTCATTAGGGCTAACAATCTGTCTGCATACCTCGAAGCTAATAGATATATCATGAAGCAGCGAGCTAAAAAGGCAAGTGGCGCTAAACCGAGTTTGCCGTCATCGAAGGGAGCCGCTATAGGAGCCGACTCCATGGTTGGAACAGACACTGAAGTCGGCGAGAAGACGAGCATCAAGCGTACTGTTGTTGGAAGTAGCTGTATCATTGGGAAGAACTGCAGAATCACAGGCTGTGTGGTTTTAGACGGAGTTAAAATAGAAGACGGCGTCCAGCTAGAGAATTGCATTGTTGGGAAAGGAAGTACGATAAGAACCAAAGCCAAGCTGATGAGCTGCAACGTTGAAGGCCTATACGATGTAAGACCGGGCACTCAGGCTAAGAATGAGCTATTGCAGAGCCTGACTATGGAAAGTCTTGAGGATGGCTATGAGGAGTGGTATGGAGGCGGTTCTGACGGTGAGTCTGATTCTGACAACGATGACGACGCTTCTGGAGAAGGATCGAATTGGGAAGTCAGCGAAGGCGAAGGTATTGATTCCGATGAAGACGATGGTTTGTTTGAGCGGTAAATGTCCTGCTGAAGTTTGGAAAGTGTCAGTTGATTTATTCATACTCCGTCGGAGAATGCTTTTCAAGTTTGGATTCTTGGATAGTGTGTGTCACTCGTACATGAGCAGTTTGCGCCTGTCTATAATTGTGTAAATATGTACATTGGTCGTTTCCGTCCGATATTATCAGACAGCTGTGTTTTTGCAAGCATACTCACATTGCTATGCTTTTGAGCTCTATAGATGAATTTCTGCAATTGTCTTCTAGTTGAATACTGATACTTAGCTCAATGTGCGTTCTTTCTCTAATTTGGTTAGCTTCTATGTGAATGAGTCAACATTAAATGCAGTGAGGTGTAGAGTTAGTGAGACCTGTCTGTATATGGAAGCGCCCAAATGATGACACGGTTCGGTGAGAATTACGTGACAAACATATACATTATTGGTTATCAAACCAAAAAAAGATGTAAATCCAACACAAAAATATATAAAATGAGTACTTGTAAATTGTTTTTTTTTTTTCTTGTTCTATATAGCTCACTATCTATTTTGCCTGCTTCTGCTGCTTCCTTTCCCCCTGAGAAACTTACCCCAGGCGACATCGCCGCATTGACTAATTTTTCACGACTCTGTCACAGACTCATAGAAATGTCAACGGATTCTAAGGTTCCAGAGGCCAAGACTCTGGTCATGGAGAATACGTCTCGTCGAGACACTCTCATAGACATAGAAAAGAAATATCAGAAGATCTGGGCTGACGACAAGGTGTTTGAGATCGATGCCCCGGATTACGATCTGAATGCCATCAGCGCTGCCGAGCTTCGAAAAAAGTACCCCAAGTTCATGGGGACCATGGCGTATCCGTACATGAATGGTGTGCTCCATGCTGGCCATTGCTTCACTTTGTCCAAGGTGGAGTTTGCGACTGGGTATGAGCGAATGCTTGGAAAGCACGCTTTGTTTCCTCTCGGATTCCACTGCACAGGGTTGCCGATCAAGGCCTGTGCCGACAAGCTTGTGCGAGAAATCTCAGAGTTTGGCGAAAACTTCGAGAGAGCGCCTGTGTATGACGACGAAGACGGTGACGCCAAGGAGAAGCACGTCCGAGAGGACGTCTCCAAGTTCACTTCCAAAAAGTCCAAGGCAGCTGCCAAGCAGGGCCGTGCTAAGTTCCAATTCGAGATCATGATGCAGTTGGGTATTCCGCGTGAAGAGGTCAAGAAGTTTTCCGATGCCAACTACTGGGTGTACTATTTTCCACCCCTGTGCCAGCGCGACTGTAACAGCTTTGGTGCCCGTATTGACTGGCGAAGGTCGTTCATCACCACCGACGTGAACCCATACTATGACTCATTTGTTCGATGGAGCATGAACGCTCTTAAGAGCCTTGATAAGATTAAGTTCGGCAAGCGATATACCATTTACTCTGCCAAAGACGGTCAGCCTTGTATGGACCATGACCGACAGACTGGAGAGGCTCTTGGGCCCCAGGAGTACGTGGCCATCAAGATGAATGTCTTGGAGTTCACTGACGCTGGAAAGAACGCCTTGTCGACTGTTGATTTGTCCACCAAGACGGTGTTCCTCGTTGCTGCTACCTTGCGAGCAGAGACTATGTACGGTCAGAATGCTGTGTTTGTAAGCCCCAAGCTTACTTACGGTGTGTTTGATGCTGGAAACAACGAGTACTTCATCTGTACGCAACGTGCATTCAAGAACATGTCTTTCCAGGACATCACGCCAACGCGGGGCCACTACGAGCCAGTTGCTGAGATCAGTGGAGCTGATCTTATTGGTTCACGGGTGCACACGCCTGCTAGTATTTACGAAGAGATCAGAGTCCTCCCCATGGACACCATTCTTGCTTCCAAGGGTACTGGTGTGGTTACTTCTGCTCCAAGTGATTCTCCTGATGACTATATCACCTGCCTGGAGCTCCAAAATAAGCCAGAATACTACAAAATTGAGAAGGAGTGGGCGTCTCTGCCCCCTGTTCCTATGATTGAGACTGATGCCTATGGAACATTGATTGCCAAGAAGCTGGTTGAGGACATGAAAATCCAGTCTCCAAAGGACAAGGAATTGCTTGCTAAAGCTAAGGAAATAGCATACAAGGAAGGATACTACCAGGGTAGGATGATTGTCGGAAAGTACAAGGGCGAGAAAGTTGAGGTTGCCAAGACTAAAATCCGCGACGACTATATCAAGGATGGATCTATTTTTGTATACAATGAGCCGGAGGGGCTTGTGGTTTCTCGAAGTGGTGATGAGTGCGTTGTTTCTCTTGAAAATCAGTGGTACACAGATTATGGCGAAGAGTCATGGAGAGGCGAGGCAGAGAAGTGCTTGGAAAATATGAATACCTTCAGCGTAGAAACCAAGCACGGATTCGAAAAGGTTCTTTCCTGGCTCAAGAACTGGGCGCTTTCTCGAACTTACGGTCTTGGTACAAAGATTCCTTGGGATCCGCAGTACTTGGTAGAGTCTCTCTCTGACTCCACGGTGTATATGGCTTATTATACCATTGCCCACTTTCTCCACGGTGATTTTTACGGTAAGGAAGCAGGTCTTCTTGATATCAAGGCGGATGAACTTAGTGACGATGTCTGGGACTATATCTTCACTCGAAAGGATGATATCAAGACCTCTATTCCAAAAGAGAAGCTTGATAAAATGAGAAGAGAGTTTGAGTACTTTTACCCTCTGGATGTTCGAGTGTCTGCCAAAGATCTCATTCCGAACCATCTCACATTCTTTATCTACTGTCACACTGCACTTTTCCCTGAGAACTTGTGGCCACAAGGAATTCGAGCCAATGGTCATTTGCTGCTTAACAATGAAAAGATGTCAAAGAGTACTGGTAACTTCATGACATTAGAGGAGGTTGTTCAAAAATTCGGAGCTGATGCTGCGCGAATCGCCCTTGCGGATGCTGGAGATTCTTTCGAAGATGCGAATTTCGACGAAAGTAATGCCAATGCTGCGATTTTGCGTCTGTTCAACCTTAAAGAATGGATGGACCAAGTTGTCAATGATGTCTCATCTTTCCGATCGGGTCCTAAGGACAACTTTTTCGACAAGGCTTTTGAAAACGAGATCAATGAGCTCGTCACTCTCACAAAGGAAAACTACGACAGTGCCTTGTACAAGGCAGCTTTGAAATCTGGCTTGTTTGATCTCCAGATTGCGCGAGACTACTATCGGGAGTCGACAAATGCGATCGGTGTTGGCATGCATAAGGATCTTGTTTTCCGATATATTGAGGTGCAAGTATTGTTGCTCACTCCCATCGCGCCTCATTTCGCAGAATATGCCTGGAGAGAGGTTCTTGGCAACAAGTCTACTGTGCATGACGCTGCTTTCCCAGAACCCACTTCTGCGGTCGACAGGTCAATCAGTGGCGCGCTCAGTTATGTTCGTAACCTTGCACGATCGGTGCGAGAGACCGAAGGAAGCTTGTTGAAGAAGAAGAAGAAGGGAGGGCCTGAGTTCAACCCCAAGGCGCCGTCAAAGCTCACCTTTTATATTGCATCTGCTTTCCCGGAGTGGCAGGAGAACTACATCGATTTGGTCCGAGATGCTTTCGAGAAGCAGTCGTTAGAATTCACACCCGATTTTAAGCAGGCTGTGGCCAAGCTCGGGGACGTCAAGCGAGGCATGAAATTTGTCAATTTCCTCAAGACCCGTCTCACGACTGATGGCGAGGATGCCACCACAGTTTTTGATAGAAAACTGCCGTTTGACGAAGCTGATACTGTCAGAGCGACTCTCGGTTTGCTCAAAAACAGTCCATCTGTTGCCGTCGTCGACCAGATTTCTGCAGTTGCTGTGAAGGGAGGAGATTCATCTACTGGTATTAATGTCATTACTGGTGAAGAAGTGGCTGTTCCTGAATCAAAGGCCATCCAGGATGCGGTTCCTGGAAGTCCTGCAATTCTCTTGGAGAACCTTTAGGTGTGTCTATAGTGTTAAGTGCTTCATTTGGTAGAACAATTACATACAATGTTAATATCAATATAAAATATGAAAGCTTATGAAATAAAAATGTCATGGCTCAAAACGCCTGGAGAGTAATTATGGTCGTCGTCGCCCGCGAGATGACGACTGTAATTCGACGTCTATATCCTCGTATCCACCGTCTTCCCCTCCTTCTTGAAGAGGCTTCAGCTCATCTCTGTTTCGCAGCATCGTCAGCGCTCTTGTGGTCTGTATTGTGGAAGAAAATGGAGATTTCCTCCTGAAAGATCGCGATGTCCGGCTCGAGGACGCTGCTGCAGATCCCACAGCACTTTCGTTGAAATGATGAGTATTTCTTCGTGGAAAGGGCGAATGCGATGCTCGACTTGTAAATGATGAAGATGGCAAAGGTGAGGATACCCGGTTAGGACTCGTTGGCGCAGAATTCAATGAAGCGCTATCGGTACTTGAAGCCTTTGATGATGTCTTCCTATGCCTCGACAATAAGGAAGAGAAAGACGACGAAGTTGACCGACGACCAAAAGTAGGTCTGCGTACTCTTGATGTGAAACCTCGAGATGAGGCACGCTCCTGTGAGGCCTGGGAGGGTGCAGAAGATATCTGCGATGTCATTGAGTATTGGGACCACGCAGAAAATTGTGATATTCCTGATACTGGGCGATGTCGGATGGTGGTCGAGGTTCCCGGTGTACTCGGTTGGCGCGGGCTGCCCGTCAACTGATCAGATGTCTGTTCAAGTGTTTCAGGTCGAACAGATGACTCTTCTTGCTGTATGGTCTGCGCAGGTTCTAGGATTCTTGCCTGTCCTGCCGAAACTGCTTTTTTCGGTTCAAAAGAAGGCTCTGAGACGTTCTGGGTGAGTCGCTTTCTTGGGTTACCCACAAAAATCAGCTTCATCATGGTTGCTTTGATGGAAGATCTGATCTCCTTCGTGGTAGCCGTTGCTGCGTTCTTCGTCCTGGCCAGTATAGACGACTTGCTGGAACGCATACTTGGCGACATTGTTCTCGTAGGAGACGTTGCCTGAGAACTTGAAGCATTACTGCTCGTATGCTTGCCGACATCCGATGATATCACAGGTTCCAGATATGGGCTTGAAGCCTTGGTACCCCCATCATCAATATAACTCTGATCTACAGGTACATCCGGCACTGGTATGATTTGGGGCGTGTGCTCTGATGTGGATGGGTTTGAAGGTTCCGGCTTGGTCTCTAGTGGAGGCGCCAGAGTCTGTGACCCGTGCTCAGACTTTAGAGAAGACAGTCTCCGGAGTGGCGATAATGGAGATTTTGGAGTTAAAGGAGACTTGGAAGGCTGTAACTCAGATGACCGTCGGCGGTTGGCTGGCGAATTACTTGACGCGCGTGGAGAGAACCTCGGAGATCCAGATCTCGCGTTACTGTCTCGCTTAGCCGAGTATCTTGACAAGCGCAGACTGGCTCGTCTATATGGCTTTTTGGATTCCTGTCTGAGCTGTTTCTCGAGCGCAAGGGTCCACAGACCAGCTAAAGGGTCGCAACTATTAGATGATACAGAGTCTGCGAGGGCATGCAAATCTACATGAGACGCCTTGAGACTCCTCAGCACGCGTTTCTCTGCTTTTGTGGAGAATAGCTTAGGCTGCTGAGCCAACAACACCGGTTTTTGTATGGATGTGAATTCTTCCAGATAAGGGTGGTCTAAAATTTGTGCCAGAGTGGGTCGGTGCTTCGGATCCTTGGAAAGCATTGTTTTAGCCAGTTCCACGGCCACTGTACTCACAGTGGGGTCTGGATAGCGAGGGTCGCTACTAATGACCTTGGATTTGGTCTCAGCGTCGGTTTCTTCTTCGAAGGGCATTTCTCCAAAAAGTAGCGTATACAAAATAACTCCTAGAGACCAAACGTCGACTGCTTCTCCAGAGTACTTCTGGTTCTGAAGCATCTCGGGAGCCATGTAGCACGTTGTCCCACAGACCGTTTCAAGCATTGTGCGAGATTCGTATTCCCGGGTGAACCCAAAATCACAGAGCTTTATGTGGTTGTTCTTGTCCAAGAGTGCATTCTCTAATTTGAGGTCCCGGTGTGCACACCCCTTTAAATGGGTATAGGCAACTGCTCCTAAAAGCTCCGAAAACAAGCGCTTGACCTGGTCTTCGGCCAGCCTTCCATTGTTTACAAGGTATGTATACAGCTCATCACCTGGGCAGTACTCCATTACAAGCCACACATACTTATCGGTGAATATGACTTCGTACAATTGCGCGATGTGCGGGTGTCGGAACTGTCTGTGGTGGTATATCTCCTGGACCAAGTTTGGCTGCGATTTCGGCGACGCCTTCAAAACCACTTTGGACCTCGTAAACACATGAACCGCCAAGTACACTTTGCCAAAAGTCCCGGTACCTATTAGCTTGATAATCTTGTAGTTGCCAATTAGTTTTGGCTCTGACTCTGAGATGTCGCGGATGAGCTTGCCGTAGGAGTCTGACAGTTTCGCTTTTGCATTCTGGGCGTTGACTCTATTGAGCGTTCCGTACATGGCATGCTAAAGGGGGGCTAATAATCTCACCACAAGAGACAGTCCCTTACTACCATATGTAACCCAACTAGATTGTGCGAGTCCAAAATGATATATTCTATTGCTCCAAAATCTCGCTTTCGAGATAGCCACGACTCTCGCTACCGATTGTTGTGCGAGCTGTTTCTAAATATGTCGTTGTGATAGATGCAGATGTATCAAGCCTCACCGTACGATTAAAGATATAGAACACATGCAGACTTATAATCGCTAGTCTACAACTAGACAGTTTATATTTAGCAGTGGATCTAGAGGAACCGTGTTGACGGCGATGTTGCTGGATCCCTCATCCCTCGATACCGTTGCTGAATACATAGTTGTGGATGGCGAGAGCAATGTATTGGATCTCGCCAACTCTTTAACTTCGGAATTAGGTCCATACATTTGGCATAAGGAGGGGTTCAATTTGACAAAGGTGCAATTAGAAGGTATGCATTTTTTCTTTGATTGGATAGGATACCATATATTTGTGTTGAGAATACGGAACTAATATAGGTGTGGAGTGTTTTATAGGAATCACAGAAGTCGGTGATTGCATTGAAGACGAATGGACTATAACTGGGATTTTGCGCAGCCTGACGTCCAAGGAGAAGAATGCATTTGCAAAGTAAGACTTCTTCAACTACTCTTTTTTGTTCTGACCATAGAATTTGTGATAATGATGGAGAGTTTATGTTGATTGAGGCAGCTCATGAGCTTCCGAAATGGTTAACTCCAGATCTCGCTGAGAACAGAGTAAGTTTCCAGTTCGGAGTTGGGTAGCTAATCTAGATATGGATAAGCGAGGGAAAAATCAAGATCATTCCTGAGGATGCATTTCCGTCGTCCAGTCCCAGCTTGAAGGCCGCAGTTAAGTATCTTCGCGAAAGGCCACATGGTTTGCTTGTCGACGAGAGGATTAATGCCCGTATTTTCAAGTGGCTCTCCATTGCCCCTCCGGTGCATCGCTCTCTAGTTGAGATTCCAAGACGTGCTGCCGCGTTGCTCCACAAATATCCACAGTATATTGCTGCCGCATTGGATCAGTATTTTACCAGAGTGCCTGGCCAGAAAATCAGTCCTCGATGGTTTCGCTACAGCGATCTGGTAGAGTGCACGGTGGCTTTCAGTCAAAGACTTTATGCTCAGACTCTAGGCGACGAGTTGGGACCTAGTGACGTGGATTTCAATGTTTCAGCCACGAAACAAGCTCAGCTGGGAGCTAAGTTGACAGTGGGCCTGGAACTGCTAGCGGATTATGCGTCTGGGATTACTGAGTACGATAATGATCTGCTGAACTTCATAGACACACTTACAAAGAAGGGATTCTTTGAAGGATATATACCGCAGAGCGAGGAATACAGCCGACAATATTCGAGTGCGGAACAACTGTTTTCGAATACGCAAAAGCTATATAATGAGTTGAAACATCTCAACTCGCGCATCCAAGAGCCTCTTCCGTCGAATGAAGAGGTGCAAAGTTGGGATAGGTCCGTTGACAGTGAAGAATGGCTTGACGTTGACTTTGATGCAGTTGAACAAGGACAGGGTGGCACAGATATGATGGATCGGTTGCAGCAGTTTTTGCAAGACAATGGTAATCTGAACGGTATAGATTTCAGCACTAGTGACGAAGACGCTTCGAGCGACGAAGACGAACAGGAGGGTGGTGCTGGCCTCAATAGTAGCGGCAAAGGCAAAGAAAAGTACGATGGTCCAGATGATCCTATCGACGAGGACGACTTTTTGGAGTTCTTCCTCAAAGAAGCTCTGAAACTGGCGCCTCATGAGATTGAAAATTTCAGATCTGATGCGCAAGAAGTACCTACAGGAGCTGAGCAGCCTGACGAAGATGATGACACGGACGACGGTATGGAGAAGGAGCTACTGGATGCCGGTCTCATAGATTCCAATACTGATTATCAGGCTTTGAAGAATCTTCTTGAAAGCATTAAATCGGAAGGCGGCCTGACTGGGCCTGCAGCCACGCTGCTTGGTCAACTGGGCTTCCCGCTTCCGCGTCAAGAATGAGATATTGCATAAATTGACCGGAGTTCCTGTCAGACACAATGCCGGAAAACATAAGGCTTCCACGCATCAACTGCGAAGCAGTTGCCACAGCGCGATGGAGTCGCATGGTGTGATATCAATTAGCTCAAATTCAATTCATATCTTGCGACTCCGTCGCGCTGTAGCAACTGCTATGCAGTTGAGGCGTGGACACTACAACAGCACTTTGAGATTGACATTTTGATGGACTTCATGTCAGAAACGCCTCTTGTGTCTGCATTGACATTGGCGCTTATTTAATTGTAAATTATTTTTGCATTATAAAGAGTTTTCACATTGATTGTAAAGCATTCGTGCCAGTGAATTAATTTATATACTTGTGCGTTCTAAATTTGTGATTATATTTCTACAGACTAGAGGCATGTATTAGCAGATCTTAGTCGAGTGACTGGCGTGCATATAAGTCCCGTGCGTGAAGCCCCATTACCATCATCACTGGCGGTAGTATTATGAGAAAGCTAGTGTGGAATGGGACAATTCCCGTCCGGATCGTCCTGGCAAAAAATGAGTGTCGGGATGGGATCGCTCCGGATTATCTTGTAAGAATGCTCGCTATTGACCTTTAACGTGTGCTAACAAGTTGCGCATCAACCGCATATCGTACCTGCCAATATACCTCATGAACATATTAGGCTATTTCAAACCATATCTGAACGATCCAGAAGACTCACAATCATATTCATGGTGGTTCGAATTTGAGGATGTTCCCATAAAATGGTGAGCATGATAAGTCGCCACTTTGTTGGCGCATCAGGAACGTGGAAGCCACTAACGTCAGGAACTGGCCTATAGGTTTAGCTTACGATCTGCTGACGGGTTTAGATCCTACTGAAGAGGGCGACGTAAAACTTCCTTGGACTCTGACTCTCCATAGCAAAAACTATCCGGTGGACTATGTGTTACAGCTGGGTCCTACGGTATGGGAGGAGTATTGGCTCAATCAGGCCAAGGAAGCATGTTATATTCGAGATGGAAACGCCAAAGCCATAATGAATCTTTCCAAAGAAGATACTACTACGCTTTTAAACAGTGTCAAGGAACGTATGTAACATATTTTGTGGCGATGACATTGCAATTGTAATTGCTGGATTGATGATGGCCGCTAACATGCTAGATAACTTCGACAAATACTGGTCTGTGTCGAGCCGGCTGATCCCCAGCCAACAATCGGTTCGCAACATCCCCGTCAAGCTGTATCTTCCTGGATCGAACAGTGTTCACCAGGCACTGATACCACCGTACTTGGAAGACGACAAACCGCAGACGGTTGGCACGGCATTGAACACCCATCTGAATGGTCTGTTCCAATCTAGGCGGACGTGTCTGGTGGCACGTCCCTTGCTTCATGGCGCAATCATACCAATGTCAGCCCCGTTGATAGACTTGGTATTCGACGCTATGTATACAGACGGATTTCTTCATATTTCCATAGTCATGATGAGCTAGCGCACGGCGCAATCCCACCCCGCAAGTGGGGTGCACTATTTATTTGTACGAAACCAATTCACATGGCAGAAGCTACTATAGATTGGTGAACCTTTACTCAATATTGGAACTAGCTATTTTTGTTGATTATTTCTAGCTCGATAGAATCGTCAACATATTGTTCTTCTCGTGTTGCTGCTGCTAGTGCTGCTGCTGCGGTTGACTTGCTCGTACAGCTTGGCGGCCTATCTAGAGGTGGCTGCACATGTAGGTACTTCGCAACCCTCTCAGAAAGTTATCTTGATGCTAAGAAGAGCCATGACGTCTCGTACGTATGCTGACGCCATCGAGGCTCTGAATAGCCTACAGACCAACTTCGCGGTCATTGAGGCGATCAAGAAGGCTGGGGGAAAGTCTAACAGGGATGCAATTCCCCAGATGGTGGAGTGGGCCCGCCGGGCGGGGTTTAGCGACCTCAAGGTGCTTGATAAGCTTAATATCATCCATGTGACTGGAACCAAGGGAAAAGGATCCACTTGTGCGTTTGTACAGTCCATTCTGAAGCAGTACCAGCAGCCAGGCTCGCCTGCGCCGATTGGCAAGATTGGTTTGTACACTTCTCCCCACCTCAAGTCGGTACGAGAGCGCATTCGTATTGACGGAGAGCCCATTGTGGAGGACAAGTTCGTCAAGTACTTTTTCGAGTTGTGGGACCAGCTGGAGGCTTCAAAGTCTGACACAAGCATTTTTCCTGACATGGGAGATGGCACCAAGCCCGTGTATTTCAGGTACCTGACTCTGCTGTCGTTCCATATCTTCCTTCGGGAGGGAGTGGACACCGCCATCTATGAAGTTGGAATCGGTGGAGAATATGATTCCACCAACATCATTGTGACTCCTAGTGTTACTGGAGTGGCCACGCTGGGAATTGACCATGTGCAAATCCTGGGGTCGACAATTGAAGAAATTGCGTGGAACAAAAGCGGCATTTTCAAAAGGGGCTGCCCTGCTATCACCGTTGCTACTCAAGACCCCGCTGGTTTGAAGGTGCTGCAAGAGAGGGCTATAGAAAGAGAAGCATCCAAGTTTGTGGCGCTGCCTATCCATCCTGAGCTGGCTGGGCTCAAGCTTGGCCTTGCGGGAAAGTTCCAAGAAATCAACGCCACATTGGCCATAGGCCTTGTTAGCGAACATCTGCAAAAACGGGGGCTACAGATCAAAGGACCACTGCCCAGCCAGTTTGTGGCTGGTCTGGAGCAGGCGTCTTGGCCGGGAAGATGCCAGACTATTGAAGACGGCAGGTTCACGTGGTGCCTAGACGGTGCTCACACCAAAGAAAGCATAACAGAAGCTGGGAAGTGGTATGTCAGCAAACTCCAGCAAGAGCAGTCTAAGCCAACCCATCGCGTGTTGCTGTTCAACCAGCAGACCAGAGATGCCAAGGCGTTGATTTCCACTTTGGTGCCCATTCTGGAGAAGGGCGGTGTCACGTTCGACTATGCTCTATTTTCGACAAATGTCACCTGGTCCACCGGCTATTCGGCTGACAACACTTCGCACAATATATCTTTGGTGGATGTGTCGGAGCTTCTCGTTCAGAACAGCCTTGCTGCAGCATGGGAGGAAATCGACGGTTCCTCGCAGCGACGCGTGTTTCCAAACATAGAGCAGGCAGTCAATTTCATCCGCCAGCTGGATGGGGAGGTCAGTGTTTTTGTCACTGGTAGCCTTCTTCTTGTCGGAGGCTTCTTGACTGTCCTGGAAGATCCTAAACCTTGATAGATATGATATACCGTTCTGCTTTGCGCTAGACGTAATAAATATAATGCCACTCCAGCTTCTCAATGTTGACGTACCGAAGTTTGAGATGAATGCTGTAACTGCCAAGATGTATAGTGGATCAACTGCGGAGCAGTTGCTACAGCGCGACGGAGTCGCAAGATGTATGATAAGTAACAAATTGTAGGTCGTATCCAATCTCAACCTATGAGCTAGTTTGGGAAAGATGTACACCCAAAGTTAACTGCTATTACCACGGGCAGAAACCTCATCTACTGTTCGAATGTTGGGTGATGTATCATTATTATGAGATTATCTATAATACCATATATGCAATTACTTATGCTTTGCTTCTGAACTGAGCTTGCAGCCAGATTCTAAACATCTTTAGTTTCCTCTGTCTATTCACCATCAGTCGCCTGTCAGTGGCCACTTTAACCACTTCAAACTCAGTGTTAAATATTTCATGGAGCTCCTGCTCTGTGAAAAAGTACACTCGAGTACCGTCGCCTCTAATATAGAAGTTATCGTCTAAAAGTCTCCCTCCTTTAAATCTCAGCTGTGTCAGATCATAGCGCCCATAGTCCCGGAAAAGAATCTCTCCGCCTGGCTTGATGAGTCGCTTCAGATTTGCGACCGCCTGGGTCCACTGGTCCGGTGCCAAAGCGCTGAAAACAAAAATCATCACTATAATATCTACTGAGTGTTCCTCGATTCCTTCAGGTAGTGTTCCAGACGGGTCAGCAAGATCCCATACAGCAGCACTAGCATTTTTTGCCCTGAACTGAGGCGACTCCTTGACAATCTCCACTGCACGAGCTGAGAAATCGACACCCATGATCTTGAGATGTTCGTTCTCATTTGATGCCAGTACAGGAAACATGGTATTTCCAGCGCCACATCCTACTTCGAGAATGGTTTTCGGGCCAGCATCTGGACGGGTGGCCTCATAAAGGGCTGGAAACTCAAGTTTCAGCCACTTCCTGTCTTTGAAAAAGTTATCTCGGTTATTCCTGTAAAATATATCCCAGTATTTGGCCGGGTTCTTCATATACAAAGCCTTGTCAAAATCTTTAACAGGCGCTTCCTTCTGCCTGGATATCTTGTCTTGTGCCTCGACCAGCTGCTCTTCTCCCCATTCCGCGTGATCCCAAGCGTTGTGATTCCAGATATCGCTTTCGTCAGTCAGCACCCGCTGGCCAAACATATAAGGAACATCACCACGCTCCTCCCTTGAAAGCTCCGTTTGGTTCGACCCGCCACGGTTCTCAGGGCCAGAGCCAATAGTGGCCTCTGGAGATTCCTCGACCGTCATCAAATCCTTCAAAAGTTTCAAAAGTTTTTATGAGGCTGCAATGTCCTAAATAATTTATTCCTGCATGATACCACTGCCAACAAGCTTAAACTGAAAAAAATATAAGCAGTGCTTCTTTTGTTGATAATGGCTTCTAAGTTAATAAAAAATTGTCCTTCATAAATCGTATAAATTCCCATGAAGCTTTTCATCCATGATTTAAAAAGAAATTGACACGGACAGGAATTGAACCTGCAACCCTTCGATTACAATGCGAACTGGAGTCGAAAGCTCTACCATTGAGCCACCGCATCTATTTCATTAAAATTCTCTTAATGAAGTACATCAGCTAGCCTGTTAAACCCTAGCCCCAACCCTCGCCCGGTTCCTGGCCCTAATCTAGCCCTAGACCTGTGCTGATCGTGAAATATTTCCTACGGGGTCTCTATCTTTATTGAATAGCACCATTGTTTATAAACAATGCCCCACGTCAATTGCCATTCATAGCAGGAACTAATCCACACTCCTACCCTGCAGATGCCAAATAAGTTCTCGGCTGTGCTTTAACTGCATTATTTGGTCCGCTGAGAAACAACTGCGTTGCAGTTGCCACAGCGCAGCTGAGACGCGGATCCTGGAACGAATTTCGATATCGACAGTTCACGTACAACACCCGAGCTCATCCAGCCATACGGGTCGGAAATTCGTCACCATATTGTAAATATGTAGGCAACATTTCTAAACTGATGTTCAAGTTCGGTTCGTGGTTCATAATATTGACTAAATCACAATTGGACTGTCTCGCTGCTTCAACTCCGCTTAGACCATCATCATCTGAAACTTTTTGACAGCCAGACTCGCAGCTGAGGCCAATACTACACTGTCATTTCAGCAAGAGAACCAATCCGATTCATATCGAGCCTGACAGATTCCCAGCTCAAAATTCAGCTGTGCTTTGATCACTCCCATTCTGTACTTATCGCGATTCTTAGAGGCTACCCTAACCGGGAAGTTTTGAAGTCGAGTATAACAGCAGAATACGAGGGAATCGATCACGCACTTGCCCAGTAATAACCCGTAACAATCAATCAAACAAGAGAGATGCTGAAAGTGGCAGTGTAATATTGACTTCGGCTACTGGGCACCGCAGCCATAGATCTTGAAGCGTATTTTTTGCATTAAGATTGGTAGTGAATATTGTTTCATAGCTGCAGCGGTTGTCACTAAACCCGAAATTTCAGTAGTATCCCGAGAAGGACCAATGATAAAATGTGATACTTGCATCCCGCAATTTTGTTGGCCCCTGTTTCGTCGAGATTGGACCATGAATTATTCCGCTTTCGACCAGTCCATCTCTGAACCAAAGAGATCATCCAGCCAATGCATTTAGATCTGCAGTAGATCTGCATTAGGTGCATGAACCAGCCATGCAGCTAACTCATCGCCGGTAAGACCATAGCAACAGCAAGGTAGTTATGGATAGAAATCGGGAGAAAAGACCTGGATAAAAATAATTAGAATGCTTGCCAGTTGGTTGCCGTTTTGACACACTTTAAGTTTGGTTCGTGTTTCTGATACAGGCGTCGGGCGGGTTTAATAATTGAATTGCGGCTACTTCATCAGGTGGCAGACCCCAAGCAGTGGCTGGCTCAACCTATATATATAATAAAGTGCAATTCAGTTTACAAAAAACTTGTTCGACTATTCTCATAACTCAACCTCATGGGTAACACGGTTTCGCGGGATTCGATTCCGCCCGGTTCGGCCGTCAACTCACGACGTAGCGAAGTGAGACTTAGCAGGGATATTGCCGACTACTCGAGAGCATACCATAAGAATCATGTAGCTCAGTTGGCAAAGGTGGGAATATCGTCGGTGGAACTCAATGCCAGCGAAAGCGATATTTCAGTGAATGCGACGGCTGCTAAGCAGCAAAATAGGCGGTCCGAAGAGCACAAGCGTGCACTCAGGAAATACATACATCGAGACATCTTCACTTCATACGTGCCCGACCCCCAAAGGACGGTCGACTACACATTTAAAGAGAGATATCTGGTAGGTCGAGACCAGCCATTCCAGCATGTCATCAAAAAGAAGAGCAGCCGCGAACTGGGCTACCATTTGAACAAGCTGAGGCCGCGGCCCATTTCAGAGGCTGAAAGCTGCAGTAGTGCTTCATCAGCCGGCGTCAAAGGAGGCTCGTATTCACCGCCGTCGTCAGTCTCATCGTGGTCGACGCACGAGGAAGAATTCGCTTCTCAGAGATGGTCAGACGAGAACTTGCCTCGGCTGATCAAAGTAGCACCAGTGCGAAGTGTTGTCAAGACAGATCTGAGCCGCCAACGATCGGTTTCGATGATCGAGTACGACCGGCTGGGCGAGCATAATGATTTTGATTTCCTTGACGAAAATGCCCGACATGGGTCGGCTGTAGATAATGGCAATGGCGCAGGAGTGGCAGCTAGGTATTTGGAAACCAAGCAGCCAAAGAAGAAGCCCAGTTTCGAGTATCGACAATATACCAACCGGTCTGGTACTGCTCAGAAACGGTTCACTGCGCCAGAAATGTCAGCAGCTGGTTCGTCCATGGACGCCGGCATTCCTCCTAGAGTGCCTCCGCACCGGGTGTTTTCATCTCCAGTGGCCCGAAATCCTACCAAGGGACCGCCCACTGACAGCTATTATGCCAAGGAGCTGCACAATGCTGCATCCGCCACATCTGCACAAGCTGGAGGAATGTATACGAGGAAATGTTCGTACATAAGGCGAGAGAGCACCAGAAATGCCGCCAAGCATGAGCATGAGGCACTACATAGCCATAGTCATAGCCAAATGGACCGTCCGCAATCCAATAGACAGGTGTTTGCGCTGCCAGGATATGACGACCATACTAAACTAAAGGTTATAAACGAGGACAGGCGTGGTAGCAGATCTACCAGTACCACTACAGTCAACACAATGTCGGGCGAAGACGAACTGTTTGGGTCGTCGCCAGAGTCGCAACCCATCCGGATTCGAAACATCACCTCTGTGTACGACGCGGCAGAGGCGGCAGATCCCTATCAGCAGTACTTCTTCGGGGTGGAAGTCGCAGATAGCCATCTGATGGACGAAATCTGGAACAAGCGAGGCCAGCAATTTCTGTCCAAACTCAAGTAGACAGAACAAACCGCGCATTTTTTTCTGGTTTGTCTTATTAATGCATCTCTCGTTTAATACTAATCTATGCTTCGTTTAATAGTGCACCGTACTTGTAGATCAGAGCCGCTACTGTAAGCGAAAGGTTCTTGCGACTCCGTCGCGCAAGGGCAACTGCTGCGCAGTTGAGGCAGGGATACTGTGGGAATGATTACATGGATTACATTACTACTCTGAAACAATCAAGATAGCCAGAAGTGTGTTAACCGATGAATCAAGCTGTTAATGAAACCTCAACACGGCATCTCGAAGTAATAAATTGACCACATATTTATCACTTGATACCGTCGAATTTCAATTGATAGCTTTCATGTAAGCCCTGCTTATAGTCGCCCAACTGCGCAGCAGTTGCCCCAGCGCGACGGAGTCGCAAGACAAGAGATGAGATGTGAAACTGCATGGCTCAGGCAGATATGCAGTGACCGCCCTCTTACATAAAGTGGGTATGCGACGCAGGCACGTCATGCGCCCTAATTATAGCTGGCGGAGCCGAGCAGGAGCAGGGGCTGAACCTCCCAAAGCTCTATTGTTCTGCAAGCAGATCTGGCGGCGCAGATTAAACGGCGTATTCTTTTAATAACCAGCGAGTCGATCGTGTTTTTCGGTTACTGTTTTAGAAGATCTGCAACCTAATATTGTAGACAGCCATGCGCATATACAAAAATAGCACCCAGCTGGCAGCACCTCGAAAAGCCGCCCAACAAGCTTGCCAAAAAAAGTCCCCGGTATTCCAGCGACAACTCAGAGGCAGCAGCAAGCGTAGGGCGTATAGGGGGCGGTTTGTCGCTTCAATTGTTTCTACTGGCAGAGTCGCACAGGCAGTTTTTGGCCGATCTGCCTCGTCAGGCGGCAGGCAGCCATCGCCGCCAACGGGCTGCAGCCCATGCCCTGGCAGCCAGTTTACCGGATGCGGCAACACCTAAACAAACCCCGGCACCGCATGGCCCAAATTTAGCAGACGCGCCCCTACCCTGCCCCCTGGTTTATGATCGGCGTGCTCAAATAGTGGTCGGTTCGTCAGTTTGTTGTTCTTCTCCTCCTTTCCACTTTTCAAACACAAATATGTGGTAAGTAGCAGCAGCGGCAGCCATCCGCGGCATGGTGCGGCATGGAAATGGAAATGGGCGACTAATCGCAGTGGAATCTTTGGATATATCAACTATCTGGTGCCCAAGACCAGGGGCGAGATTGTTAAGACGCTGATTGAGGGTCTGCAGCGCCAGGAGTATCGAGGCTACGACTCTGCAGGACTGGCTATTGATGGCGACCGCGAGAACCAGGTCGATATCTACCGCGAGGTCGGTAAGGTCAAGGAGCTGACCAAGCTGGTGGAGGAGTCCAAGCCCAACTGCGACGCCGTGTTCGAGTGCCACGCGGGAATCGCCCACACCCGGTGGGCCACCCATGGCCAGCCCAAGCGCATCAACTGCCACCCGCAGCGGTCGGACCCCAACAACGAGTTCACGGTGGTGCACAATGGCATCATCACCAACTACCGCGAGATCAAGGCGCTGCTCGAGGCCAAGGGGTTCCGGTTCGAGTCCGAGACCGACACCGAGGTGATTGCCAAGTTCGTCAAGTACATGTACGACTCCAACAAGCAGCACGACCTCGACTTCAGCCAGCTCGCCAAGCTGGTGGTGATCGAGCTCGAGGGCGCCTACGGGCTGCTCATCAAGTCGGTGCACTACCCCGACGAGATCATCGCTACCCGCAAGGGCTCGCCGCTGCTGGTGGGCGTCAAGACGGAGCGCAACCTCAAGACGGACTTTGTCGACGTCGAGTTCCCCGGCGACGAGCCTGTCGGTGCCGTCGAGTCGCTGACGGTGGCGCCAGGCAGTCTGGGGGTGTCTCGCGACGCCCCTTCTAACCTGCGTCACTCCATGTCGCGCGCCTTCATGTCGGACGAGGGCATCCCCATGCCAGCCGAGTTTTTCCTGGCGTCGGACCCCGCAGCTGTCATTGAGCACACCAAGAAGGTGCTGTTCCTCGAGGACGACGACATTGCCCACATCTACGACGGCCAGCTCCACATCCACCGCAATCGCCGCGAGGTGGGCGCATCGACGATCCGGTCCATCCAGACGCTTGAGATCGAGCTCGCCGAGATCATGAAGGGCTCGTTCGACAGCTTCATGCAGAAGGAGATCTTCGAGCAGCCCGAGTCGGTCATCAACACCATGCGGGGCCGCGTCGACTTCGACAACAACTCGGTGCATCTCGGTGGCCTGCAGTCGTTTCTCACCACGATCCGCAGGTGTCGTCGCATCATCATGATCGCGTGCGGCACGTCGTACCACTCGTGTCTGGCCACGCGAGCCATTTTCGAGGAGCTCACCGAGATCCCTGTTGCAGTAGAGCTGGCATCGGATTTCCTGGACCGCCGGTCGCCCGTGTTCCGCGACGATACGTGCGTGTTTGTGTCGCAGTCGGGCGAGACCGCCGACTCGATGCTGGCGCTCCAGTACTGCCTCGAGCGAGGAGCCCTCACAGTAGGCATCGTCAACAGCGTCGGATCGTCCATCTCGCGGCAGACGCACTGCGGAGTGCACATCAACGCAGGGCCCGAGATTGGCGTGGCGTCCACCAAGGCATACACGTCGCAGTACATCGCGCTCGTCATGATGGCGCTGTCGCTGTCGGACGACCGCATCTCCAAGCGGGACCGCCACATCGCCATCATCCAGGGCCTGCGCCACATCTCGAGCCAGATCGCAAAGGTGCTCGAGCTCAACGACGACATCAAGACCATGTGCGACCTGACGCTGGCCGACCAGAAGTCGCTGCTGCTGCTAGGCCGCGGCTACCAGCACGCCACCGCGCTCGAGGGCGCCCTCAAGATCAAGGAGATCTCGTACATGCATTCCGAGGGCGTGCTGGCCGGCGAGCTCAAGCACGGGGTGCTGGCGCTCGTCGACGAGAACCTGCCCATCATCGTGCTCGCCACGCGCGACTCGCTGTTCCCCAAGGTCATGAGCTCGGTGCAGCAGGTGGTGGCGCGCTCAGGCAACCCCATCATCATCTGCAACCCCGGCGACACCTTCGATCCCAAGTACAAGACGCTCGAGGTTCCTGCCACCGTGGACTGCCTGCAAGGGCTGCTCAACGTGATCCCGCTGCAGCTCATGAGCTACTGGCTGGCCACCAAGAAGGGCATCGACGTAGACTTTCCGCGAAACCTCGCAAAGAGCGTCACTGTGGAGTAGACTTGCGGCCTGGTTGGCATCTGTAGAGATTTTGGGCGAGTTTAGTTGGAAGTTGTTTAGCGGAGTGTCGGGATATCCGTTTTGTTTATGGCATGTGTAATTAGTTATTTATAGGGGCACTTAATCAAATCACCTTGTACGACATGCTCAGCACTTCTGTTGCGACTCCTCGTGTATCAGATGGACTTGATCTTGCGACTCCGTCGCGCTGTAGCAACTGCTGCGCAGTTGGTCGTGGACTCTGGTGAAATCAGCGTATTTCGCCCAACTGCGCAGTAGTTGCTACAGAGCGACGGAGTCGCAAGACGAATAGTGAAGTCCTATGTTTCACTTGTCTTGGCGTTATGGCCGAGACTCTGATTTAGGATAAGAGCACAAGAGACAGATGAGACTCGGATTTCGCAAGCGAGCCGTCGCTTCGTGCTAACATTATTGCTGTAATCAATTGCCATTGTATTTTTCTAATCGACATTACGGAAAGTTCAAAGCATATTTCCGTGTGGCATATATAATGACTACAGCCACAGCAGGTTGATATTAGACATAACTGGTGCCATTGCGCATGTGAATAAATTAACTAATTTACAGACTTGACCCCGAATGTGGCCGAGTTGATTTGCAGTTTCTTGTCCTGGCCACCGCTGGCAATACCCACCTCTTTCTGCCAGTCCACGGCATACACCGCGGTCGGCGACTCGCCGGACTCCCTGCTGATCACGTACACACTCCGCTGGGCGCGGATGTCCCAGATTCGCGTCGTGCCGTCGTGGGACCCCGACGCGAACATGAACTGGTTGTCTGGTGACGGCACCAGCGACACCACGAAGTTGGTGTGGCCAATGAGCTGCGAGTGCGACGTGGTGGTGGTGGTTCGCGGGTCAACCAGCGAGATGTGTCGGGCTGACGAACCACATGCTAGCAGCCCTGTGTGAGTGCCCAGAGTTGCGATGGAGAGGATGGGGAACTGGGTGGTTTTGGTGTCGACAAGCGACCCCGTCGAAAGGTCCCATGTCCGGATCGTGTGGTCCTGTGATACCGAGTACACCACCGAAGGGTCTGACGGATGGTGCGTCACACCAGTGACCGGAGCATTATGTCCACCCAATGTTGCCAGCGACCCGCGAGTGCGTGCCGATGCCAGCGTAGCAGCTGCTAGTCGGCGTCGCTTTTGAGATGCAGTAGATGACGACTGTTCGAGCTTCTCGACCTCGGGAAGCTCTTTATAGTTGGACGACCACAGCTTCAGCGTAGCGTCGGCAGATGCAGTTACCAGATGCTTCGTTTTGGCGCTGTACGAAACGTCGTCCACACTGGCCGTATGGCCTTGCAGAACAGCCACAACGGTTCCTTTTTTCTCGATTTCGTCTTGTCCAAGCTCGTCGTCTTCCTGATCACGCTTGGCACCTGGCACTTTCCACAGGCACACCAGTCGGTCTGCTCCACCCGACACGAGTCGCTGCGAGTCCGTCCATTTGACACATTTGATAGCTCCACTGTGTCCAGCAGCCAGCTGGTGGGTTACCGACCCGGAATGGTTCCAGAGGCGGATGATTCCATCATATGATCCGGTTGCAATGGGATGTTCCCGGTGGGTTGCAATGTTCACAGCAGACACCCAGTCCTGGTGGGCGTACGACGCCAGAAACGACGGCGGTAGAATGGACCGCGCATATTCAATGGTCAGGGTGGTCTCATTGGACAGCCCCTGGGTCGTCAGGTAGGCATCTATGGACGATCGCAGCAGATTTCCATCGATGAGAAAATCAAACGGAATGGGACTGTCGGTCTGCAGCAGCTGGTTCACCACTTCGGACAGCCCGTACCTTTTGAGCGATACTGGCACAAACAAAGGCGCCTCTGGGACCTTGAGCTCATCGTCCCGAGTCACCAGGTTGATTTTCACCTGGCGAACCTCTGACATTTGCAGTTGTGAATATTATAAAATAACTGAATCAAATAAATTTCAACCTTCAATATTTTTCCACATGCGGCGTCCACCATTTTCCCAAAACGGCTGTTCCTCTTTTGGGATAACCCCCATATATGTATATAAATATGTGGCTAAAGTGCTAGCTATAACTTAGGAACATTACCTTGCATCCAGGCTGTTTACAAGAGCGTATTGCATAACCATATTGCGGGGCTCTGATGGACGACGAGTTTGTGGTTTCGGCGCCAGGAAAGGTGATCCTGTTTGGCGAGCATGCGGTGGTGCACGGGAAAACTGCCATCGCAGCTGCGGTTTCGTTGAGGACGTACACTATGGTTGTCAGGTCTGAGGACGAGGGGCGTATTGAGCTTGATTTCTCGGACGTCAAGCTCGAAAAGTCGTGGGCAATTGCCGATCTGCCTTGGCACGCTGCGAACAAAACGCTAGGGGCGGTTGCGACAGTACTTAATGTCGATTTGGTTCGCGAGATCAACGAAAAGTGCCTGCAGGGCCTCGACAACACGTTCCAGCACGTCGCAGCGCTGGCGTTTCTGTATTTGTACATGAGCATCTGCACCCCTGATGTCGCAGGACACAAGTTCTTGACCAGATCCACGCTGCCTGTCGGGGCTGGCCTGGGATCATCTGCTGGCCTGTCGGTGTGTCTTGCGACCGCGCTGCTGACCTTGAGCAAAACCGTCTCCAACCCGTCTAGCGACAATATCAGCAGTACGTCCGATATCGACCTGATCTGTGCATGGGCGTTCCTTGGAGAGTGTTGCATTCATGGGAACCCATCTGGCATCGACAATACCGTGGCATCGCGAGGAGGCGCGTTGTGGTATCAGCGACCGAATGACATGAAGCCAATTGGCAAGTTCCCGCCCATCAAGCTAGTGCTCACAAACACCGCCCACCCGCGACGCACAGCCGAGCTTGTGGCCAATGTGGGACGCATCAAGCACGAGCTTCCTGCCGTGGTGGACCCAATTCTGGACTCGATCCACCATCTGGCAGAAGAAGCCTACTCGGTTCTCAACAGCGAAGCGTCGCACTCCATCACAGACCGACTTGCTCCTCTTGTTCGCATTAACCATTCGCTTCTCAGTGGCCTTGGAGTGAGTCATCCCACTTTGGAGCACGTGAAGCTGGCAGCAGACGAGCTGTCGCTGGGTCCCACCAAACTGACCGGCGCTGGTGGTGGTGGATGTGCAATAACGCTGGTGACTTGCGACGCAGAACAGCTCGGTGATAAGGTTGAAGAGCTGAAGACTAAATTGCCTGATTCGTTCCAAGTCTTCGAGGCGGATCTCGGTGGTCCCGGCGTCGGCATTGGACTTATTCCTGCTGGTCTGACTGCGGGCCAGTTCAATACCATGTCTCGAGAGAGTTTCGCCAAAATAGGGCCCTGGCATTATTGGACGTCCTGATACCAGACAGGTCCACTGTATAATCTGTATAATTATTGATGCATCTGTTGTGAGCATTGAAATCGAAACAAGTAATTCTCAATACTTAAAAGCGGAGATTGCAATCCGAGTGTCACTTTTTGTCTTGCGACTCCGTCGCGCTGTAGCAACTGCTGCGCAGTTGTGGCGAGGATTACTGCGTTCATGTTCAGCCATGTCGCTTCTAGGACTATTTATATTTGGACCCATGTCTGTCTATGCTGTTTGTTGTATTGGTTTTCTAGTAATATTTATAATAAATTCTATCTTGATTTTACATTTTGCAATACATTGTATGCCAGTGTCGTGGCCCCAACTGCGCAGCAGTTGCTACCAGCGCGACGGAGTCGCAAGACCTTATCTACAACTCCACTGACTGTTTGCGAGTCTAGTCTATCGTCATGTACACTCACATTCCCCGGTTGAACCACACGGTTGTGACTTCTTTCCCGTGCTCATTCTTGAGCCCTTGGAAATGCTCTTCTAGATCGGTGACTGGCTTGATCTGTTTCTGCGGAAAGATGGCCAATGCAAACGGCAGAGCTGCGAACGACGTCACCGTGATGAGGCCCAGGTTCGCAGCTGCTACTGCCAGGTTGGATTTGCCTCTCAGCACACCCCGCTGGAGCTGCACCAGCGCCAGTGCTGGCAGCACCATCACAGGCGTGGCGTTTATAATACGGGAAAGAGCAGTCTCGCCTACTGCGTACTTGGCGGCAGTCTTGGAGGTGCCAACCTCCTTGTCGGTGTCAACATCGTACACAGCAATGCCTTTCCTGATCTCCTCGCCTCGCATCAAAAACACGTTGACCAGGCCTGCTGAAACCACTGCAGCAAACGGCACCAGCCGCGACAGGACGACCCTCGTATGTGGAGTGATGTTCCTGAGTCGCGGAACCACTGCGTTGAGGCCCAGTGCTACTGAGCACGAGCCTGTGACCGCTAGAAGATAGCTGGTGATGAGCTGCTGGGTGCTCAGCGGGTGCGACTTGTTGGCATTGGCGGTATTGACAGCCACATTCAGGCTCTGGTTGGCGATCTGCCAAAACAGCGTGCCTACGGTGCCAAGCCCTGGAGTCAGCATTCCGACCGTAACTACCAGGTTCGACAGCACGTAGGATGACATCCGGAACGGCAGCATCACAGGCACGCCGGTGTCCGGGTGCAAGGTGGAGTCGAGCACCCGTTTGGCCCTCCACAGCTCTGGCGACATCGGACCAGATCCGTTTTTGTAGCTGCTGATGAGCTTCCTGGCCTGCTCGACGTCGCTGGACGTGTTGAGCAGCATGCGCGGGTCAGACACCTCCGCACAGTGCTGGACTCGACCCCAATAGCTGGACAGGTCGTATCTCGACTCTGGGAGCGCCCGAGGGCCCTTTACGGACGATGCCATGGAAAGTCTAGAAGTGAAGATTTCTTAGCCGCAGATCAGCTCAGTATAGGAGAATACCAGTAGAAGAGGCAGTCAGAGTTGCAAAAACGACAAAAATGAAATCTGAAATGAAAATCTTCATGACATTGACTCACACATTTCTCATTGAAGAATTGGCTGATCAGTAATGAAGAAGACGAGCACTGGTCCTGACAGATCACCAGACTATTACGCAGTTCCATGCAGGTCACTGAGCAGGTTAAAGCACATCACGCTGGGCAGGATCCTAGGCAAAACCTAGCAGTTCAGCGTGTTGCAGCAAACATAATGTTTCTTTTCAAGAATTGCCCTGTGTAACACAGAGAACTGCTGGTTTGTTTTATTCTATGGAATCAGTAACTGTTGTTTTTGTTTCCGTCCACTTAATGAAATGCGGTGCATGTTAGTTCAATACTCTACTGTGGCTTGCAGTCCAGTGCATTCATCGGCGAGACAACCAGACACGCACTGGCAGACAGATTCAAAGACGCCATTTTCTTTCCTGCCAATTACTTGTTGATTTCACTTCTCGAATTCATTTTTTCATCCCGTTGCATCATCTAGCACACATAAAGTATTTTGTTTTCTGTGTTGTGACAAAGGCAGTTGGCATCGCTTATATAGTGCTCGCAGCAGCTGCAGGCCAGCCTCTGCTCCAGCCGTGCCCAACCCACCGCGGCTTTCTGACAGCAGTAGTAATCAACTTACACCTTTCAAGTTCGACGCAGTTGCCACAGTCCAATCACCCTGAAACCGGTGATTCACAAGCAGCACACGAGCATGGCAAGCGAGCAGGATCCATTGCTGGCGGCGCTGGAGTCCGAGACGGGACAGCAGGTCAGTGCTCAGCCCGAGGTCGACAGGGAGCGTGAGCAAGCGTTGGGCGACTTCAAGCGAAAGCTGCTGGAGCACCGCGAATGGGACGCCAAACTCAAGGATCTCCGGCTCAAAATCAGAGGCCTCGAGAAGGACTATGACAAAACCGAAGATGTAAGTAGCCCTTGGCAATTGTAGTGCTGGGGAGTGGTGGTGATGGAACGATGGGATGTGATCGTGTGGTGAGGTGGAATAGTGCTGACTGTAGGACATCAAGGCGCTGCAGAGCGTAGGTCAGATCATTGGCGAGGTGCTCAAACAGCTGGACGACGAGCGATGTAAGTTTGGTTGTTGTTTTTGTGGTCGTTGGTTGGCAGCAGCGCTAATTCAGATATTGTCAAGGCGTCAAACGGGCCTCGATACATCGTGGCGTGTAGAAATAGCATCAAGAGGGAGACCCTCAAGCAGGGAGTGCGGGTTGCATTGGACATGACCACCCTGACTATAATGCGGGTGCTTCCGCGCGAGGTGGACCCGCTGGTATACAACATGACGAGCTTCGAGCCGGGCAGCTTGACTTTCAGTGGGATTGGAGGTCTCACCGAGCAGATCCGCGAGCTGCGAGAGGTGATCGAGCTGCCTCTTAAGAACCCCGAGCTGTTTGCCCGGGTCGGGATCAAGCCCCCCAAGGGCGTGCTGCTTTACGGGCCCCCAGGGACCGGCAAGACGCTGCTGGCGAAAGCAGTAGCAGCGACTATTGGCGCCAATTTCATCTTTTCGCCGGCGTCCGCCATCGTCGACAAGTATATTGGCGAGTCAGCACGGCTCATTCGAGAGATGTTTGGCTACGCCAAGGAGCACGAGCCGTGCATCATATTCATGGACGAGGTGGACGCCATTGGAGGACGGCGGTTCAGCGAAGGTACGTCTGCGGACCGCGAGATCCAGCGCACGCTGATGGAGCTGCTCAACCAGATGGACGGATTCGACTACTTGGGCAAGACCAAGGTGATCATGGCGACCAACCGCCCCGACACGCTGGACCCTGCGCTGCTGCGAGCAGGGCGGCTCGACCGCAAGATCGAGATCCCGCTGCCTAATGAGGTGGGCCGGCTCGAGATCTTCAAGATCCACAGCCAGGCGGTCACCAAGCAGGGCGAGTTCGACTACGAGGCGCTCGTCAAGATGAGCGACGGGTTCAACGGTGCCGACATCCGCAATGTGGTGACGGAGGCGGGTTTCTTTGCCATCCGAGACGACAGAGACTACATTGTACAGAACGACCTCATGAAGGCGGTGCGCAAGGTTGCCGAGGCCAAGAAGCTGGAAGGCAAGCTCGAGTACGACAAGCTGTAGACCTCTAGTTGGGTTGGAAATACCTCTTGTTTGCACATGTGCCCAGCTAGATTACAATTTGTACTCAGCAGTTAATCTTAGATTTGTTCTGTAATTTGTATTCAACAGCTTCCTCAAAGTTGTACTATTCCACCGTGCAGTGTCGTCGCCCAACTGCGCAGCAGTTGCTCCAGCGCGACGGAGTCGCAAGAGCTTTACTAATATTTTGTCTTGCGACTCCGTCGCGTTGTGGCAACTGCTGCGCAGTTGGGCGAGGACACTGGCAATGGCCAGGCTTAGAGTACAGACTTTTCTACGTAGCTGCACTTGTGGTTTCAAAACACTCATGACACATCAATTCATATATCATATACGTCGGATTTACGTCGACATTAGACGTTTCCAATTGGAGTCAGATTTCCAACTCCAGTCTAGATTCGCGTCCTGCGCACTTGTAGATTTCGAGATCAGGAATCCAAAACGTCCGACAGAATGGCCAGAAACGAGTCCCTGATGCTGCGTCCTTCAGTGCAGGCGCCATCGCTGTGAGCCAGCGACAGCGTGAACACGGTGGGCCCGTCCTCGACACCCACCACGCTCAGCTTATAGGCACTTCCGACGCTTGGGGTGCACGGTTGGGCGTACGTCAGCTTGGTGATGCACACGCCTGCGCCTGATCCAGCAGGCAAAGCAGGCCTGTCGGCAGCCACAATGCCGACATTGTCGACCTCCACCAGCGACTCGCGGTCTTTTCGCAGCAGCCCGCCAACGTGCTTCTTGATGTCCGTGTAGTTCCAGCTGTCCACGGCTTCTTGGAGTGCCACTGTGTTATTGGCGTAGTTGAGCACCGTCTTGTTGAGGTCGCGTGCCCATTTATCGACAAACTTGTGCTTGCAGATAGACGGGGCAAAGTTCTGCAGCGAGTACCTCAGCGGATACTGGTATGTGCCTAGCATGTCTAGCGAGTTTTGAGGCCCTTTGGGAGACTTGGCAGCAGCCATGGCTAACTTGGAGGGAAACAGATGCGACCGCATGTTGATGGGGACGTCGCAATAAATATCGTAGTCGTACATGATCCGCGGCAGCGTCTCGAGGATGCACTGCATCACGATCGAATACAACAGCGCCGTCAACGACACGCCTCGCTGCTTGGCATTGGCGACGAGCCGGCGCGCAAACAGCTTGGGCAGCTCAAAGATCACCTCACCAGGCATCACAGCTGTCTTAATAGCACCTGCTACCAGTGTCTGGCCTGTCCACACCTTGCGGTCCTTTTTGGTCTTCGTCGACATGAAGTTGAACATTCCCTTTAGGGTCGACGACCTAGGGGGACCCAGCTTGAGATGGGTGTCAATTGGGTCGGGAACTGGCAGATGCGACAGAATCACCGACGAGCTGTTGGTGAAGCTGTTGACATTGATTGCGCTGCTGATATTGCTGATATTGCTGGTGTTGCTGGTGTTGCTGGTGTTGCTGGTGTCGCTGGTGTTGCTGGTGTTGCTGATATTGCTGATACTACTGTGCCTGCTGCCACTGCTGGAGCAGTCGTTCTTGAGTAGCTTGGCCAGCTTGCTGTGAAAGTGCACACCCGAGTGCTGGTCCATGAGAGCCTTGTCGTACACCATCACCAGCTCGTTCTGAGCAGCACCCACCACGTAGAGCCTCCACAGAGGAGAGCTGTCGTCCTCGTAGGGCAGCACCTTGTAGTGCAGCAGGTCATGCAGCGTGTCACGCAGCGAATCTGAGGAATCGAAGCTAACGACGCGCTCCAGATCCAAGTGCCGCAGTCGCTGCAGAACTGGCTTCTTAGCGTCGAGGCCAAAGATGTTGACGCACAGCAGAGGTTCTACAAACACCAGCTCCGAGATGGCGGGGTATAAGTTTGCCTTAGTGAGCGTAGTCGAGTAGCACGCCGACACCACCAGGTTGGTGGCCAGTTTGGCGGCGTGCTGGTACGCCACTGCCTTCTCGAGCACCCCAAGCGGTCTGTTCTGCGATTTGGCTGCGATCGAGAGGATCGAAGACGCCGACGTGCTCGTGGTGGTGTGCGACAACGACGAGCTGCTCGACAGTGTCGAGTTTCTGGATGGGCTGGGAGGGTCCATAGCGAACAATTTAAAAAAGCCGAAAACAAAAATAACCGTACGAAGTCCAGTGGGAGGGGACCCCGTTTATATATATCACGAATAAGCGGAGCGGAGCGAGAGAAGAGGGGAGAGGGGAGAGGGGAGGGGGAGCCCTGCGGTAGTGCTATTATTAAAGAACGATCGAGATCGACAGGTGTAATATCGCCCTGCATGGCACACAATATTATTAGCGTTAGGCTAATGCAGGGGCGCGCATGCGATCGTGCAGCCCATTTAACTGCAGTGGGCAGGGGCGGGGCCGATCAGGCTCTCGATCACAATGGCGACGCCGTCACGAAGCGACGCTGCCAGGCACCGATCGCCGCGGTTATCTGCCACCGATACCGACGCCGTCAAGGGCCCGTGCTTGACCGCCACCACGTTGAGCAGGAAGCTGGCGCCCGCCGCGCTGGCCGCCTGCGCAAAGTACAGGTTGGAGACGCGCAGCCGGCCACCTGCGCTATAATCGGTATTATTGGCGGTGCCGCTATAGGTGGTATTATTGATGATGTTGCGTGCGTCTTCTGTGCTGCGTGCGTTTTCTGTACTGTGTGCGTCTTCTGTACTGGCTGCGCTGCCTGCGTCTGCGCCCACCGCATGGCTTCTGCGGGTGCCGCTGCTATTGGTATTACTGCTGCTGCTGCTGATATTGGTGCTGGTGCTGTCGATATTCGTGCTGGCGCTGCCATTAATATTAGTGCTGGTGCTGGTGCTGGTGCTGGCGCCGGTGTTGTTTCGTGCATGGATCTGTCTATCGGTGCTGCTGCCGTTGTGGCTATCCGTTTTAGTGCCAACGTCGACTGCGCCCAGATTCGAGATCTCGGCAGTTGCTCGTCGAGCACCCCTGGCCACCGACTTGTGCAGGTACTGCTCAATGTCGATGTAGCCCAACAGCCCTGCGAAATACAGTGGGTCTCGGGACTGGGAGACGGTGTGGTGGAGCCGCGCGCCGAACTGGCGAGCCCAGGCGGCAATTGCGGTGGGATTGGGCGGTCCTACAGCAAAAGACCCGCCCGCGACGGTGTCGGAGTGAGCAACCACGTAGTTTCCAAACGCTGAGGCGAGATCGCCAGCCTCCGCGTAGCGTCGAGCATTGATAGGGCACGTGCAGATCATGGCCCGATCGGCCATAGCGAGGGGTCTGATCTGCGTGACAGCGTGCATTAGCGCTGCAGCAAGCAGCCCAGTTACTGTCGTTTCGAGCTCGCGACTGACTGCGAGCAGCCGCGAAGCTTTGTGCTCGTCCAGGCTCAGGAACGCCGTTGACGACGCAAACGGCTGCGCAGTAGCCATGCCCGTCCATGGCGGCTGCGCAGTCCACGGCAGGTACTTGGAGTAGGCCTGCCAAATGTCGCCAGCGAGCCCTTTGAGAAGAAAGCTGACTGGCGGCTTGGTGTTGATGCACTGCTCCATAGGACTCTGCAGAGGCCCGTCAGCTGCAGCGACCATTAAAGGAACCTGCTGTGACGAGTCTGCCTGTTCTGCCGCTGAAGCTGATAGTGCTGCTGGTGCTGCTGCTGATGCAGATGATGCAGCTGCCCGATTGAGGGCGTCGAGCAAACAGCGGTGGAACATTGGGCCCGAATTGCCGTCAAACAGCGCATGGTCGAACCCCCACACCACCACGCAGCGCTCTGCGCGGTCTGCCTGCACAACGAACACCCGCCATGCTGGCAGCTGCGAGTCTGCTTCGTAGGATATTGGCGACCCGCCTGGCACGAACAGCCTGTTAGAGATAAAGTCCTCGTAGTGCAGTTCCGGAAGAATGCTCACCACTTGAGTGACGTCGAATTGGGCCACTTTATGCACTACATACTTTGAGGTGCCCTGGCGTTCTATTCTGGCTGCCAGCGCGGGGTGCTCGGCTACAATATCTGCCAGCGCTCTGTACAGAAGCTCTCGTGAGATCAGCGGCTGCCGTTTGAGCGGTGCATCTTCTGCTGCTGCCGCTGCTGAAGTCCCATCGACGCTAGCGTACTCGGCAGCTACAGCAACCAGCGGCATCTGCTGGTTGTAGAGTCGGGCAGCCGAGTAGGTCTCAAGATGGCCTGTGTTAGATCTCAGCAGCAGAACAAGAGCAGTTGCAGACCGCAGCACTTACCTGCTGCCCGGCTGCCACTGTAGGCGGACACGGTCATGGCGGAGGAGGTTGTTTGGGCGTTTTTTTGACGTCTTTTGGACGTCTTTTGGACGTGTTTGGGTATGTGTTGTGTATGTTTTGGTGGGTTGGTAGAGCTCTATCTCCGTGCCACACCTGCAGCCGCGTGCTGGGCTTAGCGCAATGCTAATCACAGTTGCTTGAATCCTAATGCCCCTGCAGCTACTTTTATGCGGTCGCTAGCTTTTATGCGGTCTCCTAAATGAGACGTCGTGAACGGCGCCGAAGCTCTACGGTGCTGAATCTCTAATCTCTAATCTCGTTTATGGGGATGCATCTATTCTATAGCGGTTGAGCGTGCCCGATCTGCTGACTGGCATCTAGCACTTATCTGCGATCTATTCCAATGCTGATCTGTTCTACAGTCTATCAGTAGCAGCGGTCTCTTCCACACTGTCTATCAAGTATTGCTGCTCTCTTCCATAGTGTCGATCTGCTGCTGCAGACGATTCCATATTGCCAAGCGGTGGTTCCCCTTGATTATCTCTTCTGAGCGATCTCGATCGCAGCGCGTTAGCCCGTATTGATGCACCGAGGTGGATCTCCGGTACTGTGTCGGTCTCGAGCACTAATGGATTTTCATGAACGGCGATCGGGGCTCAGATGCATCTAAGATCCAGCTGGCCACAATGGCTGATCTCCCGGTGGTCTACTGCTCCGATCATATACGCGTGAGTACGTTTCGAGCCTTGGTTGGCCAAGCTCCCTGTTTACGGTTACAACTACATTCAATGTGTCTGCAATAGCTACGCCAGAGTCTCACCTCAACTGTGCAGCAGTTGCCACAGCGCGACGGAGTCGCAAGATCATGTAAAGAGCTGTGATATCAATTGAGTTTGCGACTCCGTCGCGCTGTGGCAACTGCTGCGCAGTTGAGACGAGGACACGACCACCAGCAAACAGTGGGGCAGCGCTGAAAATGCAAATTCTATTACTTTTCAGTTCGTATCTGCTTCGTACGTGCGTAGTTTCATATCGCTTGTGCATTCATGTTTCAATTCATTTCACAGTCTGGACCGCTGCCTCGTAATGGGCATCGATATGCCGTTTGAGACCGGCAAACGACCGCCCCAGATTGTCTCCGCACCAGGTGCACACCAGAGGCGCTTTGTTCATCACCGCATAGATACGCGTTGCGTCCAATTGCGGAGCCGAGTCTGCCAGCAGTGGGATGTCGTCGAAATCAACGAAGAAATCCGTTGTGAACGAGTTGTAGTGTCGGGCGTTCTTGACTTTATCCGAGTGCATATCGGTCGAGATGATATGCACATGGAGGTTGGACAGCGAGGGTGTTGCGTGTACTCCGGCACGTATGGTGTGCACTTCTGGTAGCACTTTCCGCAGCGCCTCGGTGGCTCGCCGTTTCGCTTCCTCTACTTTGGGTTTGAGCGCATTGTACACTTCTGGCTGGCGCAGAGCTATTAGAGGGTGCTGCTGCGACACTCCGAGGTCTCGTGGCAGCACCAGCCAGTGCACAGTGGCCTTGGGGTACAGGTCGTATATCACCACTACTTGGTCGTCATAGTATATCGTCTCTGGGGTATTTGGATTGACAATGTGCTGCTGTAGAACTGTTGTGAACATCTATAACCAGAAGCAGTTACGCAAGTAAGAAGTTAGGAAGCTGCATGCATATAGTTGCAAGGTACATTATGTTCTGACGTGAGTCCGCGGCTGTACGTTGCGCACAGCAATATTGCAGATTTTGATATGTCGCAAGCCGAGCAATTGTGTTGTCTATGTTGTTCTGTGTTGTTATTCCGGCAGCTGTTTGTTAGGTATTTAGCTTTCTCTGATGATCGCTGTTGCGTCTGTTTTGTTAGTGCCATTTTGTATGCATTCAACTGCGCATCGTTGACGCTAGTCACTGCTCTATGGTTGTAACTTAGCACGCATAATGTAATATATCGACATGCCAATTTCACATTCATAACAGGATCCGATCCACATCCACCCTTGCAGATGTCAAACCCAGTGCTCGACAGCGCTTTGACCTTATTATTTAAGCACAGTCCGAGGACGCACAACTGCGCAGCAGTTGCTACAGCGCGACAGAGTCGCAAGACAAGAACCCCATCGACATGTTCTACCTCACAACTCGTAAAAATATATTCCAGGGGATGCAGCCAGCTCTCGAGTCAATTGCAGATCCGTTGTCTTGCGACTCCGTCGCGCTGTTGCCACTGCTGCGCAGTTGAAATATGGATGCTCCGCCGTCTCCTAGTAGCAACCAGGTGCGCACCGGCTTGCATACTTTACTAACAGGCCAACTTCTACAGGTGACATTCACATCATACAATCAAAAAGTCCGTTCTTGCACCACTATTATACAACCTATACATCCTATACGCTTTTCCACCTACTACTGTACATTCTTTATGCCTTAATCTCCATTAAGAAAGTAGTGCATGGTAGGATATGCCAGGCGCCGATCTCTACAGGACCCTGCATCTACATGCGTCCTCACGAATAACGCCCCAGTCAACAGCCATAACACCAGGAACAACCACAACTCAGAAGCAGCACACACCACAAACCATCAACAACTCAAACGACACAGCTGGCTATAACTAGAACAGCCTCCAAATTCTCACCAGTGGCTATAACACACCCACTATAGCTCGCAGACCCTCTACTATAGCATATAGAGGGGACCGCACGTGACTTTACCCTCCTCCAGTGACGTGGCTAAACGGTGCCTACTGACATTTTCCACTTGGCCATTGTATTATACACCATGAGTAGTGGAGGTAAGTCGAAATTTCGGGGTTTTTTTGGATGATCCGCGACAAGTGCTAACGGAGTTCGTTTTTTGGACCTGGTGAAGCCATTCACGCCTTACCTCCCCGAGGTGATCGCGGCAGAAAAAAAGGTGCCATTCAACCAGAGGGTGATGTGGACAGCGGTGACGCTGCTGATATTCCTCGTCATGAGCGAGATCCCGCTGTACGGCATCGTGTCGTCGGACTCGAGCGACCCGCTGCTGTGGCTGCGGGTGATGCTGGCGTCCAACCGCGGCACGCTCATGGAGCTGGGCACCACGCCCATCATGACGTCGTCGATGCTGTTCCAGCTGCTGGGCGGATCGCATCTCATTGACGTCAACCTCGAGGTCAAGAGCGACCGTGAGCTGTTCCAGACGGCGCAGAAGCTGTTTGCGGTGATCCTGTCGCTCGGACAGGCCACCGTGTACGTGATGACGGGCATGTATGGCGCGCCGTCCAGCCTGGGCACCGGCGTGTGCCTGTTGCTGATTCTGCAGCTGGTGTTCGCGTCGCTGGTGGTGATTCTGCTCGACGAGCTGCTCCAGAAGGGCTACGGGCTCGGGTCGGGCATCTCCATCTTCCTGGCCACCAACATCTGCGAGCAGGTGCTGTGGAAGGCGTTTTCGCCCAACACCGTCAACAGCGGCCGAGGCTACGAGTTCGAGGGTGCTGTGGTGGCTCTGGTGCACCTAGTGGCCACTCGCAAGGACAAGAAACGCGCGCTCATCGAGGCGTTCTACCGCCAGAACCTGCCCAACGTGTTCCAGCTGTTCACGACGCTGGGAGTGTTTTTCTTCGTGGTGTACCTGCAGGGTTTCCGAGTGGAGATCCCCGTCAAGAGCACCAAGGCGCGAGGCCCGTACGGAGCGTACCCGATCCGACTGTTCTACACGAGCAACATCCCCATCATGCTGCAGAGCACGCTGACGTCCAACACGTTCCTGATCTCGCAGATGCTGTTCTCGCGATACCCAGACAGCCTCATCTCCAAGGTGCTGGGCACCTGGGAGCCCCGACCGGGCTCGTACCAGCTGTACGCGGTGTCGGGACTCGCCTACTACATGCAGCCACCGTTCAACTGGGCCGAGGCACTGCTGGACCCCATCAAGACGGTGGTGTACGTGTCGTTTGTGCTGGTGACGTGCGCTGTGTTCTCCAAGACGTGGATCGAGATCTCGGGCGCCAGCCCTCGCGACGTGGCCAAGCAGTTCAAGGACCAGGGCCTCGTGGTGGCGGGATACCGAGAATCAAGCGTGTACCGCGAGCTCAAGAAGGTGATTCCCACTGCTGCCGCGCTGGGAGGGGCCACCATTGGCGCTCTGTCGGTGGCCAGCGACCTACTGGGCACCCTGGGAAGTGGCACGTCGATTCTGCTGGCGGTGACGACCATCTACGGATTCTTTGAGACGGCTGCCAAAGAAGGTGTCAAGTTCTAAAAGACAGTGTAGCATGACGTCAAAATAGCATGAGCAGCTGCACCGGCAGCGAAAACAAAACACAGTAGCAAGAGCAGTAGTAGCAGCATGTCAATGGGCACAACAGTTCCAAACAGACAAAAACTGGACAAATCACCACGTCACCTAGATCCCAGACTCGAACCTCGCCTCCACGTCCACGCTCAACTGCGCAGCAGTTGCCCCAGCGCGACGGAGTCGCAAGACCTCGTTTGCCATCTTGTATATACTATTTCTTTAGCTCAATATACATATGACCAAATGTGAAATGTAATTACATCTATTTGGCGGTCTGTCTGGCGACTCCGTTGCGCTGGGGCAACTGCTGCACAGTTGAGGCGAGGACGTGGAGACGATTGCACTGCAGTATAGACTGACTAGTACTCACTGTAGATGCTCAGTCGTGGTTCCAGTGATTGCTGACAGTAGCCACAGTTGCGTATTCAGATTCCCCAGTGTCCACGCCCAACTGCGCAGCAGTTGGTACTGCGCGACGGAGTCGCAAGATACTCAATCATATGCTCTCAACTCAGTGTTCGACTCAATTGAGCATATCTTGCGACTCCGTCGCGCTGTAGCAACTGCTGCGCAGTTGAGGCGTGGAACGTATAGCTTTCAAACAGTTAAATGATTATTATAGACTCAGGGCTTAGATGCACTTAATGCGGTTGAACGCCCAACTGCTGCACATAAGCTATGCTACGAAGTGCAGTACTTCAGTAGGAGAAACTAGACTGGACGACAAGCACTGCTCATTATGAGTGGCCGGTCAAACATTTCACGCCGGTCAAACTTGTCTAGCAGATTGTCAGCTAACAGGGCAGTACAACGCATGCCACTGCATACCAGTGCATGCCAGTGCAGATCTTTCAGGTAGAATATGCATGCGGTTGTGCATGCGGTTTGATGGTTGTTGATTACTGATCGTGCGAAATAATCTGATCGATGTGGCTAATGCAAATATAGCTTTTGCTCTGCTCTGTGGTGCGGTGTACTGTGTAGTGTACTATGTGGTCTACTATTTTATACTGTGTAGTGACAGTGCCGTACTCTGGTTTTGTGGCCCCCCTTCAGTCTGCACTGCTGTGGTGGGCTGCGCGCTCAGTGGTGCTCCATGACGCCGTTGTACGTACGCCGTGGGCAGTCGCTACCGCTGTTGCCCTCACCATCGACGTAATCTCGGAAAAATGTAGGTGGCAAAAACAAATTATGACGAGCATTACTGGTTGCGGCAAGGCTCGAACCGGTAAATCCATGCTGTCAGCAGCACGCTGCATGCCAAGCCTTCCTATTGCGCGTGGTGCCTTTAATATAAAACGGCGGTGCTGCGGTGGCAGGTATTCAGGGGGAACTGGCGCCCTCCGACCACCGCATGGGACCACCTAACTGGCGGTTCTTGGTGGCAGCCTCGGAGGCCATTTCAGGGGAACTACGCCATTATATGCACCGATCGGTTGGCAGCTTGCCATTATTGGAACAGATGCGACACAGCCGCCTCTGATGAGCTACGCCAGCAACCCAGCCGAGGCGGCTCCGGACTGCGACAGCGTCCAATTGTCCAATTGGCCCCGCCAACTGGTGGCGCCCAAAACACTAATGGCAGCGCCTCTGCACAGCTTTCCCAGCTGCCAGCTGCCACGGTTGCTTGGCACGCTGGTCTCGCCCCTGAGGCGTACTGCGCACAGCACAGTGCTGAGGCTGCCGTCCGCCCAACCGGGCGCTGATCGCCGTTGCTGCCGCTGAGGCTTTTTCGGAGATGGGAGGGTTGGTCAATATAATAATAGTGACTGTCGCAATGGTATCCTAAATATATCTATTAATATATACAACCCTGGACATTCCATCCTGAAAACTGCACCGAGCATTGTCCAGCTGCTGCCGACCACAAAGCTCGCCTCCACTAGCTACCAAACATCCTCAGACCACGCACTAACGGTCCTGCTGGGCTACTGGGTGGAATATATCTTGATATTGCTTTTTGTGGTGGAGTAGTGCGTACAGCTTTTGTTTCAGAGACTGGTGCGAAAAACTATCCTTTTGTACACTTCCGTGGCATACTTAAAAGGCCCTCGCCAGTGACGGTGGACGCCATGAGGATTGACTGTGTGATTTTGTGGCTCTTTGCATTCGTTGCGCCAGCGCTGGCTGCCATCGACTACCTGACCAGCACCAGCTCGGCTACTACGTCCTCCTCCAGCACTTCGACCACTCAGTCGGCCACACTGGTATGGGCGACCTCGACTCTCGCTGGCGGTTCTACCACCGTAGTGGAGATTACATACACTCAGTCGTTTGCGTCCTTCTACTCGACAATCGCGACGCCTGAGTCTGGCAGCATAGGCCTCGGCCAGTGGTCGTCCAAGGGCTCGGTGGGCGTCGTCAAGCCCACTCTTTACCTTATCCAGTCGTCGTGACGCCATGAGCTCAACCTGCCCGTCATCAGAGTTGCCCTCATGGTTGTTTTTTGTTTTTCATGACGGATTCGGGTCTTGTCTCGAGTCTGTTCCTCCTCATCTTCATCGGTTCATGTACTCATTTTTATTCACAGCCGCTAGTCACTGATTTCCATGGTCTGCATTATTTCATGAACCGCCAGATCCATTAAGTCATCATCATCGTGAGTCTTCACAATCCAGCTACTCAAAATTCATCACTATAATTCATTCAGTCATCAGTAGTCAATCATTCAGTCACAAGATATCACAGTGTGCACTCAGCCTGAATGAGTAGCACTCTATTCACGTCTGATATCTTGCGACTCCGTCGCGCTGTAGCAACTGCTGCGCAGTTGGGCTGGGACACTGCCAAATGTGTCGTCGACCTGTATTTGAGCTGTTTGTTCAACTTAGCGTGCATTAATCAGGAAAAGCTCAACCAACTGCACAGCAGTTGTCACAGCGCGACGGGGTCGCAAGTTACGTTCTCTCACATAAGCCTGGCACTTGACACAAAAAAAAGTCGCTCTTGATAAAATGCTCACGAAATACATGACATGCCGTTGACTCTTCAAAATAATAGTTATACATGGCGAAATTGCATTTGTCCACTTCACATTTCAACTCAGTAGATAGACCTGTCGCGCCTCGGGCACGCTGCCTATCCAGTTGATGAAGCTGCTGCACAGCATCCGGTAGTCCTCAAACGGCACTAGCAGCCCAGTGTCGTGCAGTGACATCAGAAATACGCTCATGAGCCGGACAGTACGCTCAGACACTGCTGGCTGCTGCAGATTGAACGACACAAACTCGTAGATGAGCAACCGCTTCTCGTCCTCAGACCACGCCAGCTCGCCTACTAACACCATCCGAATAAAGTCGACCACCACATTGGACGCCTGCAATCTCGTGAGCTGGCCAATTACGTCGGAACGAGCCGTATTCGGCAGCCCTGGACTTGCCAGAAGTCGCTGGAACGCTTCGGCAGATACCCACGTAAACGGATGGGCTGGCACCACATTACGACCGGTTTGCCATCCCTCAGGATCCCTGATCATGCTGTCAACCAGCTGGGCTATCCACATCCTATCCTCGTCGATTTCAGTGGCACCAGCACTTGCACCACCTAAACGATGCTGGTGACTGCTATGGATAGCCTGGATCAGTTCTGCGGGTGTAGCTGGGTCCCATGCGCTGGTGGCTTCTTCAATCACTCTATACGGCAGCAGATGGTGTCTGAGAGCCACCACAGCCTGAGCAGTCGACAAGTCGCCAACAGCAATCCCCAGTACATATTTGAGATCATCAATACCAGGAGTATGGCGCACGGTACCGTAGAGGCGAATAAAATGGCACAGATACGGATTACGACTGGGGTCGAACAGGCGAACCAGCAGGTACTCGAGCTCAGCAATTGCCCGCTGGTTGGTTTCGCACGGTGGCAACAGCGCGACGCACTTGCCATAAACTATCTGAGACTGGCCAAATGCATCTTCTTTGTACGTTGGACAGCTGGTAGCGAATCGCTGGAAAGCACTATCGAGACTGGCTCGGTCATGCTGGTGCATGTCAGGAGCGCAGCCCAAACAAAACCCTAACTTGTCAAGGGAACACCAGCTGGGAGAGTAAGACAGAAGCTCTATGAAGATACTGCAAGCGTTAATATCTTGAGATAATAGACAGCAGCTGAATCAACCAGATATTATGGTATGAGCCTGTCGGTACAATTATAGATGTGTCTATAGATTCAGCAGCTGAACTGATTTCCCTGGGCTATGGCTAGTTTAACAAGGGGTGGATTTTGTGCGGTGACAACTTGGAAAGACAGTTGCAATAAGTCGTCTATTAAAATTGAGATTTTATTAATATCGCTTGACATTGTACAAATGTGCATTTGAGGTTAAATGTCAGATATTCGTCTCATATAATTCTAGACTGAACGCGATAGTAAAGACCTTTTGAACGGCTGAATAAACCCATTTCAGGTAATATGTAGGACGATCGGTTTGAAAATATAAAAAAATTATTTCTCTTCTTAAAAGCTTCTGAAAAAATCGAAACTCCATTTTTTCAAATTTTCATGGTATAGAAGTATTTATTTCGGATAACGTCTTTTCTCAAACCTTTCAAAATCATAGTGTTTTTCTGTTGTTTAGATTTCCGCACGGCTGAATAAACCAATATTAGGAAATGATCTGCAAGAAATCAGTAGGAAATGTCAATGTTAGAAGTTTTGTAAAATCTTCGAAATGCGGTTTTACATGGTTTCTTCGTTTTGCACGGCTGAATAAACCCAGTTTGGGAAATTTGACAGGTGATCACTTTGAAAATGCGAAGAATTACAAGCTTCTTTGAAATCTTCGGGAAATAAATTATCCTCCTAATCATTTCAACGGTAGTATTGGAATTATCTTGAAATTAACTTGATTAAAGAATGGAAGACCTCGAGGATGACCGAGCAAGCATCAATTGCACCATTGTTCATCGTGCCATGGATGGACACTCTGCGCAATCTCAACTGAAATGCATCGGTAAAGTAACATTCATATCACCTTATCATCTCTAACATTTCATTGTCATAGCTGGAGAACTCATGATTTCCATCGTTGTCCACCTGTTGTGACCACTAGGGGTTCGTACTCTTTGTGAATATTGCGTAAATATGTTAACAGAACCAATGTACATGACAAATATTTGGCTATCTACGCAGGTCTGCATAGCTACAACAGTTTCTGCGGAAACAATCAACTACGCAACAGTTGCCACAGCGCGACGGAGTCGCGAAAGTAGGATGTACAACTAGCTAGCAGCTCACAATTCCCCATTTCACATCGTAATCATCACAGTTTTCCACACCAGAATTATGATATCAGCACTAGTCACACATTCTCTACACATTGCTTGCCACAAGCAATCCAGCAGTTTCAACTACGAGCTATTTACACTGATACCCTGAACAATTCCTTTCAAAGATATCATCCACAGTGGGGATATCGTCTACATTGCAAGCCCATGTAACATAATACATTAAAAGTGCATCTAAGAAGACGGCGCTGGATTAGATCGTCGCTTGCCGTTGGTCAGAGTGACGTTGACGAATCGTCCTGCTGTTAGACTGAGCGCAAAAAAGTGTTGCCACTGTCACTTACGGGTGTAGAGCAATCTCTTCTTGGCGCGGCCCTTGGGGTCCTTCTTCTTTTCCTGCTTCTCGACCTTGGGAGTCATAGCCTTGACTCGACCGGCACGAGCGAGAGATCCGTGAACTTTTCCCTGTTGTTAGCACTGTTGGGAACACTCAGTGTGTGGTTGACCATGGTTGAGCATCGTTGAGCAGGGATCTCGCGTTCGCGGCGAACAAGAGTTCATCAAGAGTTTGTCAGCATCTAGCCCGGGCCATGGCGTCCAACCAAGCACCAGCTTCTCCTAGAAACCGTCGCGATCCCTCCAACTCTCATAAACGCCTCTAACGCGGTTATTCCGCCCAATATACCGCCATCTGAACCGTCCAAACATACCATATTGTAGTGTTATCGGTAAGTCAGAACAGTTTTTGGCGACGTCTATATGAGTGGGGCTGGTGACTGTGTTTTCGCAAGGAGACTAGGGCGCAGCCCTAGGTATGATCGCAACAGTACCCTCAACTGTCTCTCAGCTGTGTGCGGCTCGCCGGGTTGCGACGTCTGAGCGGTGCTAAACAGCATCGTCAGCCGTGCCTCAGCTCCAGACAGTTCAGTAGTGCCATGAAGCACACCGTGGATCTATTAGATATTGCAATGGCACGCGTGCGCGAGAAATGAGAATCCAACCACTTCTAATTTCGCTATATGCAGCGACAACGAAACACCTGGTTGTCGGTGGGCAGCGATCAAGAGGTGTAGTACTTCTGCGCTGCTGTTAGCTTATCTTATCGATCTCGTGAGGCTGTCGGCATTTCCGAAGACCTGCCAACTCAACAGCATAATTCTGGCCTATCTACAGAAATGCAGCCTGAAACGGTCTGATCTGTATAATTAACCCATATGGTTGATTCTGCATCAGGATCTAGAATAGATATGTGAGTTCGGTCGTAGTCGCCATGCTGATAACCAAGACAGGGCGTCAATGCGCAGCACGCAGACAGCGCATTCAAGTGTGTTTAGTCCAACTTAGTCAAATAGATAACATGAATTTAGACGACTCCAGGAACTGGTACAAACTTCTACATGGATTTCCTCGAAGGATTCGAAGGCTTTCGCCAAACGCTTTTGTTTTGCAGAAACTGCTGGCATGGCCCGAACTCATACTACTGCTGTCAGACATCTCTGGTCTAAGGCAAATCGCATTTCAAGCGACAACTATATAATTACCATGCAGGAGTGAACAGTCATCACCGCTTGTCATTGTTAAAAGCCTAATTAATAACTTTGCGGTGTTACTGTAAATACTATCTTCTCTGCTGCATCGGAAATGCCGATGCATTATCGGTAGCGTCCCAATGCGGTTTATCGCCCAAAACGGTCTATCAGTGGTCGACCAAATGCGGTTTATCAGTGGTGGTCATCGGCATTTCCGAGTGGTTATCATTGATCCCAAAAATGCGACACGCAGAATTTCACACTCTCTCACACACATATATATACCCGTATCAACTGATGGGAACAACTCAAATCTGCTCAACACCGCGCTGATACTCCAACTGGCAAACATGGCTGACCTGCTTCGGAGGTTCGATCATTTCATCGCCGTCAAAAACTACAAGGATGAGGACGAGCTGTTCACCAACCGTGATCTGACCCCTACATCTCCAGAAGAGCGAACCTGGCGACGCTACAACTACCTGCTGGTATGGTTCCAGTCGGCGTTCAACGTCAATGAGTGGAATACCGGTGCCACCATCGCCCAGCTGGGTCTCCGAGCCGGGATGGCCATTGGGGCTGCCCTGGTAGGCAACTTCATAGCCATGCTTGCCTGTGTCAGTGCAGCCCGACCAGGAGCAACCTACCATATCGGATACCCTGTGCTGGCCAGAGCCACGTTTGGCATTTACGGCAGTCGTTTTTTCGTGGGCGTTCGAGGAGGCGTGGCGGTCATCTGGTTTGGCGTCCAGACTTATCTCGGTGCTCAAGTGTTTGACGTGTGGATGCGATGTATGTTTGGACACAAATGGACAGACATCCCCAACCATCTGCCAGCGAGCTCCGGCACCACTACTCGTGGCATGCTGGCGTTTTTCCTGTTCTGGCTGATCCAGTTCCCCTTGATGTTTGTACACCCCAAGTCGATTCGGCACTTCTTCACTATCAAGTCGGTGGTGACGCCGTTTGCTACCCTGGGACTGTTTGTGTTTTGCGTTGTCAAGGGCCATGGACCTGGCGACTTCAACATGGGCCTTGAGCAGGTCACCACGCCAAGCGCACAGGGCTGGGCATTCATGACTGCCATCAACTCGATTTTCGGGACGGTGTCGCCAATGCTCATCAACCAGCCTGACTTTGCTCGCTACTGCCAGCGCCCGTCTGATACTCTCTATATCCAGGGCTTTGGTTTCTTCCTATCCAAGTGTATTATCCTGATCTTTGGCATTGTGGCCACCGCATCCATCTACCGGGTTTATGGCGAGGTGTATTGGAACATGTGGGACCTTCTCAACGCTATTCTCGACCACGAGTGGAATGCCGGTGGTCGAACTGGAATGTGGTTTGTGAGCCTGGCGTTCATGCTGGGAACATCAGGAACCAACATTTTCGGCAACAGCATTCCAGCTGCTGCTGATCTGAGCGGACTGTTCCCTCGATATTTCACGATCTTGCGCGCCCAGATCTTTGTGGGCGTGCTCTCGTGGATTATTGTGCCCTGGAAACTGCTGGCGAGTGCTGCCAAGTTTGTCACATTCCTGGGCTCGTACGGCATTTTTGTGGGGCCTCTCCTGGGATGCATCCTGTCTGACTACTTCTTGGTCCGTAAGGGAAACCTCCATGTGCCGTCGCTGTTTGAAAAGTCCAAAGACAGCCTCTATCACTTTACGGGAGGCTGGAATATCGGCTCCACAGTCGCATGGCTGTGTGCTACGACCCTGTGTATCCCAGGCCTCTATCAGCAGTATTATCCGACTAAGTTAGCTGCTGCTGCTGGACACATGTATTCGCTCGGGTGGCTCTTGACATTCACTGCTGCCGTAGTTTTCAACTACGTGATCCAAACATATATCATCCGGCCCTCAGTCTACCCAGTTGGCCATGAAAATGAGAGTACGGCGTTTGAGCATATGACAGCCACTGAAGGCTACTTTGATGGCGAGTCTATTGGTGGATTCGAGACCATTGTTGGCTACACCAGCGAGTCTGCCTCGGACCCGCCTTCAAAGGTCGACAAAGCTTAATGGGCTACTAAGACTGGGTATTTTCTAGTGTTGGTGTTTTGTAGTATCGGATATTTGCAGTGTTGACGACTTGTTTTATTAATAGTATTTCGTGAGTTTAAAATGAGCTGTATTAATGTCACCTTGTGGTTTTTTTTCGTACGGGCAGTAAATATTATTTTGATGCCGTTTATTATTTTTTTTCGCTGCACAAGCCTGCTGGGGAGCACTGGCCAGATCGGACAATTACAATCGTGCCAATTACTGGCAGAAGTGGATATTATTATCGTGCTGCTGCTGCACCTCCGGCTAAAAAGGCTGCTTCCGGTAATAAATGGCCTCTGTCGCATGATGCAGCGCCAAATAGACTACAAGCGCATGGGGGCCACTAACATTGCACACTGGGGGTGGAGGCGGACTGGGTTCATATTAAAGGTGGCCTGAGTCCATCTTTTTTTGCCGGTCGCACGGTTGACATCTGGCTTGTTTTTAAGCTCTGCAGCGATCGTCTGTGATCTGCTAGGATCAGCTCGTCCCCATGCAGCCCATAGTGTACAGCTCTGAATATTGGCTGGACTTATGCCCAGAACCCATCCGATTCTCTGGCTTAGAAGGCTGCAATTATCTGGAGCAGTGGATAGCCGACAAGGAACACCGATTTCGGCTCATCAATCTGACCCGCAGCCAGTGGGTCGTCACGTCGTCGCTCTTCCTTGACGGGACTGCCAGAGATGCCTATGAAGTCATCACTGTGAGGACAAACCCCGACTGGAGGCAGTTCACCACCCAGTTGAGGCATATTTATAGTGAATATGAGCGCCGTTGACAGGCGTGTCTATGTAAATTGCACATTTAAAATGCATGAACAGCCCTTGCTGCTGAAAAAAAACATATTATCTTTCTTATCTAGTCGGTTCAGGGGTAACTGAACGACCGGCTGTAGCTTAAAGCCGTACTACGTAGGAAAATGTACCGGAAAATGAATTCAACCGTAATAGCACTAATATGGTTGGCAGATAGTTGAAGTCAGTACTGCATGCGGACTAGTGCAGTTATCCCATATGAATCGTACATTAAAAATAGAATGTGGTCTTGCGACTCCGTCGCGCTGTAGCAACTGCTGCGCAGTTGAGGCGATGACACTGGCACTGTGAAGAGTAGCAGATTTAACAGTTCGTAACAATTGTCCACGCCTCAACTGCGCAACAGTTGCTACAGCGCGACGAAGTCGCAAGAGAATAAATATTTTCACTACGCCGTCGTACTACAGTATTTTGGTCCAAGCATTACATTGATCTAATAAACATGACTTTTAGTTCTCCTTCAGCAGCTCCTTGAAAGCAGCGGACGGCTTGGAACTGGTCTTCTCGACCTTGTACGAGCCCAGCTTCTTCTCGGCGAAGGTCTTCGCGTACGGGTTGAGTCGCAGCAGCACCTGCTTGTTCTTGAGAGGGTTCTTCTTCTGGGTGTGGCCGCGCTTCTGGGTCTTGAGGCCAGCAGCTCGCACAACCGCCTGGATGTCGGCAGAGTTGATGATTCGGGTGATGTCGTCATTGGCAACGATGTTGGCGGGAAGAGAGAAGCCCGACTTGGAGGAGGCGGTGGTCTCGGAGCCCCAGATCTGGTCAAGCAGCCCGAATGCAGACTCGGTCCAGATGATGAATCGGCCCAGATGGGCACCAGGAGCAAGCTGCAGCAGGTTGAGCGAGCGCACGTCGGAGGTCTCCACACCAGGGATGTTGCGGAAAGCCTTGACAAGTCCCTTGTCCTCTCCGTACACCACCAGGGGTCCACGTCGCTGCGTGTGTCGTCGTCCTCGCAGCTTACCCTTACCAGCACGGGTCTTCTTGGAGCTCACCACCTTGGCAACGTCTCGGTGGGCACCAATGGCCTTGATGACGGCAACGGCGTCCCTAGTCTTGGTCACAGCCTCGATGTCGTTGGACACCACCAGAGGAACCTCGGCAATGGTCTCGACCCGGTGGCCACGAGCCAGCACCAGCGGAGCCACCGACGAGGCGGCAATGGCCGACGCAGTGGCGTATCGCTTCTGGCTGTGGTTGATCTTGACGTGCCATTTTCTCCACGTCTTGGTGGGAGCGAACATTCGTCCACCACGGCACATGTTGCCGAAGGCAGCCTGGCCAGATCGGTGGGTTCCGGATCCACCGACACGGGGAATTCGCGCCACGGCACGACCAGTACCCCACGACTCAGCAGAGGTCTGCTCTCCAGCGTTGGAGGCAACGGCATAGGCCTGTCGCTTGTTCTTGTTGACGCCAGTGAACACCGAGTGGACGATGTCCGGTCGGATAGGGGTCTTGAACACGGCAGGGAGCACCACGGTAGAACCAGCAGCGCCTCCCTTGGTAGAGTACACGGAAACCTGAGGACGAGCAACCGACATTTTTTCTTTAATTCACAAAACTTGAACTGTTGTCGAACGTTAACTCTTGAATGCACCTGCGTTACTGCCTAAGATTTTTCAGACCCACATGTACGCTGGCGTGACTGCGTTCCCAAACAGGCACATCCCTCGCCCTGCACGGCTGTGGTGCTCTGATGATCAGCCGTGCGATGGCCTCGAAGCAAATTCATGGGTGTTTTGAGGTGTACACTTCAACTGCGCAGCAATTGCTACAGCGCGACGGAGTCGCAATGATGGATATGCAAAATAAGGTCCCGGATGATGTTTCCGCGACTCCGTCGCGCTGTGGCAACTGCTGCGCAGTTGAGGCGAGGACACTGACAGCGAAGTTATCAGCTCAACATCAGCTTGTAAAATAAGCGCTTGCGGAATAGCGCTATTTCGCAAGCTTGGAAGTGGTGTTTTGGCCGTAGGCTTGACTTTAAATGAATAGAAACAGTACCGGTACTGTTCTCCACCATTGTGCGTAGAACAGCACTATCATATCTGTATTACTTGTGAAGTAACAAATACATCAACGCCTTGTCATTTCCATACATAACTTATGAGTCTTAAATGCTTGCCTAAGAGATCACTTTTAGATGCTTTCTGGTCTGATTCATTTGATTTGTATACCAATTACGTCAATCTTTAACTGCAGCTTAGGTGCGCATGCATACGCATTCACTACGGTGATGCATTAGCTTTTTTGTTTCCCAGCCTTATATTTCAAGGCACCTTCCCTAGTTGAAGACATGCAACCATTTTAGTAAATTAGCGAGAGAGTTTCTCACATAAATATATATACAGCCCTTAGACAATAGGCAAATCTGAATTGTTTCGCTGAATGAATCAGGTACATCTCTACTACGGCACGTGATCGGCTACCAACAGGCATAGCTGACGGCACTGAGGAGACCATTGGAGCTCAGAGGATATGACTTTGTACATACACCTCTTGCCTCTCGAGAGACATACAGCGCCGAAGCTATAGGCACATCATCATGGCAGCTGATACTGTGGTCGTGTCGCGGGTTGTCCCAATTGCTCCTGCGCCAGCAAGGACTCCCTCTAGCGACGTGCACAATGGCTCCGATACAGACACGACCAGAATGAACTTCAACTGTCAAGTTTGCGTGCGCAAAAAGGTCAAATGCGATAGGACTGTACCGTCTTGCTCGAGCTGTAGCAAATCAAAGCTCCAGTGTGTCTACCAGGCTCCGCTGCCGCGGAAGCGGAGGAGAAGCCATGTTGAAGACGTCCACGAGCGTCTCGCACGGTACGAGCGCATATTACAGGAAAACCATCTTCTCCCTACGTCCTCTTCGTCAACCCCATGCGGCAAGAAGACGGAGGCAGAGACGGAGACGGATGCAGTGCTGCTCAGCACGCGGGACCCAACCCCAGTAGTGGCTCCGAGATCAACTACGTCTGGTAAACTTGTGTCTGCCGATGACAAGTCTCGCTATATTGACAATGTTCTCCTCCTTGATGGCGAAGATGGCGACTTGTGTGAAGTATCCGACTCTGACCACGAAGGCTACTATCACAACGACAATGCCATAGCTAAAGAAAGCACTCAGACTGGTCTTCTTGGCCTCCTGGCAGCGCACACTGTGTCTGGAGCAATACTTGGAGGCACCCAGAGCGTCACCCACCTTCACCCGAGCTATGAAGAGGCTACGAAGCTGTGGAATGCGTACGTGCAAAACGTCGAGCCTCTTTGCAGGGTTCTTCATGTTCCTACTGTCGCACAACTGGTTGCTACAGTGTCAAAACATCCTGCTGCGGCCTCGAAGACCGACGAATGCTTACTTTTTGTCATCTACTATGTCGCTGTGTTTTCTATGTCAGACGCTGACTGTCTACAAGAGTTCAACAAGCCGAAGAACCACTTGATGGCGTTATATCGGACTGCTGTTTGCCAGGCACTTATCAATACGTCGTGGCTAAAGACTACATCGATGCCGGTACTACAGGCCTATACAATCTTCCTTATTGCCCTGCGGTCTCAAATTGATCCTCACAGCTTTTGGATTCTGACTGGCATTGCGGTTCGCCTCGCACAGCGCATGGGGCTGCATCGTGATGGTGAAAACCTCGGACTGCCGCCATTTGAGGTTCAAATGCGACGTCGGCTCTTTTGGCAACTGCTTCCACTGGACGGCTACGCAGGCCAAGTTTCCGGCACTGGCATTTCTATATCTCCCGACAGCTGGGATACCAAGCAACCACTCAACATCAACGATGATCAGATCTGGCCTGGTATGATGCGGCAGCCTGAAGAGCAACGAGGCGCTTCTGAAATGATCTTCTGCCTGGCTCGCATTGAGCTGTCCAATTTTTATGCCCGGACGGGCATCAAAGTGAAGGAAATGGGTGCTGCGATTCAGTTCAGAGACCCAGAGGACATCGAGAGGCTCGTCGACGAGGTAGAAGGAGCAATCGAGACAAAGTGTCTTCGATACTGCGATATTTTGGATCCATTGCACTTTTTGACGACTGGAATGGTCCGATCTGCCACCAATGCCGTGCGACTGCGTACTCGAATGCGACCGCTCATGAAGCAAACAATTAGCGATCCGCAAAGAAGAGACCTCTGCTCCCTCGCCCGCAAGATTCTCGATACCAATTGTGCCCTATATGCCAATCCAAGCATGAAGAATTTCCGGTGGAAGCTGCAAGCTTTCTTTCTGTGGGATGCCCTTCTTTGTATCCTGCTTAGCCTCGCCAAAGTCGGATTCTACTCGACATCAGAGCTCGACAGTACCTGGAACAAGGTTGCAGAAGTGTACTCGAATCACCGAGAACTTGCCAAAGGCAAAAGAGCCCTCCATGCCACCATTGGCACCGTAACTCTCAAGGCATGGCTTGCGAATCCCCCGACTAATTCGTCCCCACAACCGGCATTCATATCTGCGCTGTGTGCCCAACGCGAACCGAAACTTAACAGGCAGCAGCAGAGCGTTGACGACATGGGGGTCATTGACGGGGTAATCGACAGGGACAGGGTCATCGACAGGACAATCGAAGGGGCTGCAGACAGTGGATCGGTTTTCGATGGGCTTTTTGACAACATCGACGAGACCGATTTGGTCCTAAATAGCGACTTCGGTCTGGATTCTTCGGATTGGGCTCAGCTCTGCCACTGGACGACTTTAGGCTGAACGGGAGGCTTTTATGCTCTACTTAAGCCCTCCTCTAGCATGGATTATTGTTATTGCCCCACACTCTAGCAGGTGAGCCAAAACCATAACAGCTGCATAGCCGGCAGGACGAGAATGCTTTTGCAGGCAGCCCGGGCCCGAAGAACGGCACCGTCCAATCCGATTGGAATTGCGTTGACACCCAATTGTATTAGAGAATGCGTTGATGTCAAATCCGACTGGAAAGTGCGTCGAAAGGCGGTCCCGGGCCCGAAGAATGGCATGGTCGAATCCTATTGGCTGGTGTCTCGGTCCGTCACGGGCGAACCGGGCCCGAAATGAAATCCTCCATGGAGATTGGCTGTTTGATGCTCTAATATAGGAGGTCGTCCATGAGAGTATATAAATCAATCAATGTCGAGATCCAGATGGCCAGGTTAGTCGGGAAAGCTGTGGCAGTCTCGTAGAAGCGAAGAAATAGGAAAATCACCCTGTTATATCTCCAGTCCATCTGATCCATTTCAACGATGAGCAATGAGATCGCAAGCACTTCCGACAGGAGGGACACAATAGTCCCTGAGAAGGATGTCGTGAACGACACAACGCAGGCCATGTACAAAGACGTCGAAGCAGCAAAACAGCCGACCCAAAGCGAACACAGTCGGTCCCTCGATGCAGAGACCAACAAAGACCCCAATCTCGTGACATGGAGCGGACCAGACGACGTCGCAAACCCCCGAAACTGGCCCAACCACCAGAAGTGGACGAACACCTGGGCAATCTCGCTATTCGTGTTCATCTCACCCGTCTCGTCAGCCATGATCGCTCCTGCCTTGCAGGATCTCGGCACCAGCTTGGGGATGCACTCCGAGATCGAGGTGTATCTTTCTCTGGGCATCTTCATCCTCGCCTACGCGGTTGGCCCCATCTTCTTTGGTCCTGCTTCAGAGCTGTACGGTCGTGTGCGTCTGCTTCAGGTCAGCAACGTGTGGTACCTCGCGTGGAATCTGGGATGCGGGTTCGCCAACACCAAAGCAGAGTTCTTTACGTTTCGGTTTCTTGCAGGGATCGGTGGCAGCGCACCGCTGGCGATTGGAGGAGGTGCTATCAGGTAAGACATGGTCGCGACCACTGAGAAATAGAAATACCTGGTTGGCTAACACATCTGGCAGTGACATGTGGAGTGCCGAAGACCGCGGTAAGGCCATGGGTATCTACACCCTGGGACCACTCCTTGGACCTGTTCTTGGACCCATTGCTGGCGGCTTCATTGCCCAATACTCGACATGGCGCTGGGTGTTCTGGGCAACCTCTGGTGCCGCTATCGCAGTCCAGGTCGTGGGGTTCATCTGGTTGCGCGAATGCCACCCAGCCACACTGCTCCGAAAGAAACGCGACCGTCTCGTCGTCGAGACTGGAAACGACAATCTACATACCGGCGACAAGGCAGAGACTCTTGGCTACAAGCTTATACATGCCATTGCACGGCCAGTGCGCCTCTTCACGACGCAGCCTATCGTATTCTGCATGGCCATCTACTTAGCATACCTGTTTGGAACGTCGTACCTCATGCTAGCAACATTCCCCGATATTTGGACGGGGGTGTATCACGAGAGCTCCAGTATTGGCGGACTCAACTACATCTCCATCGCTATTGGTTCGTTTGCGGGACTTTTCTTCAACCTCAAGCTGGTCGACCGCATCTACAAGGCCCTCAAAGCGCGCAACAACAATGTCGGCAGGCCCGAGTTCCGCATGCCGTCGTTGGCAGTTGGCTCGGTGCTTAGCACCATCGGCCTCTTCTGGTACGGGTGGAGCATCGGGAACACGCATTGGATCATGCCCAACATTGGCGCTCTGATCTTCACCGCAGGCACCATATGCTGTCTGCAGGGCATGCAGACGTACATTGTCGACAGCTACCAAGTCTACGCTGCCAGCGCCATGGCGGCCTGTGCGATCCTTCGCAGCTTGGCTGGCTTCGGGTTCCCGCTGTTTGCGTCGTACATGTACCAATCGCTGGGCTATGGATGGGGGACCAGCGTGCTGGCATTCATTAGCATGGGTATTGGCTGGGTGACGCCTTTTCTGTTTTGGCGTTTTGGACCCAGGCTCCGTGCCATGTCCAGGTACGCCGCCGGCTAATCAGTAGAATGTGGTATACATAAGTGGGATGAGCATCAGTGCAAGGTCTTGCGATTCCGTCGCGCTGTGGCAACTGCTGCGCAGTTGAGTCATGGACACTGGCGGATGGTTGGTGGCATGTAGAATTTACGCATATTAATAGACTGTCTACTTCAACTGCACAGCAGTTACCACAGCACGACGGAGTCGCAACCTAGTTTGTTGGCGTATATTTGATCTATCTTCCAGGATATTGTGTATTCGATAAGCCCCATAGTGACAGTCTGGTGGAACGCCGAAGGCGCATATCTAGCTGCATCTACTGCACTGGACCTGCATTGACGTGTACCGAATATGCATTGTACCACTAATAGTCAACTTGCTATTATTAGCAATTCAACATCAACTGCTGCGCAGTTGACACAGTGCGACGGAGTCGCAAGATAGATGCTGTATCGACATTCAGCACTGTACTAAATAGCGTATGCTACAGCTCGACAGAGTCGCAATGACAAATAAGCAAAAGCAAGGTTCCACAACGAGGTTTCCGTGATCCGTCGCGCTGTGGCACTGCTCCACAGTTGAAACGAGGACTGAGAATGAAGTTACATCAACTTTTCACCAGCTTGTGAAATCAGCGCTCTTTCTCAAGCTGAACAATTGCACGGCTGAATAAACCCATTTTAGGAACTCAGAGTGACGATCTCAATAAAACCAAAAAAATTATTTCACAGCCAGCGTTTTATGAAAATTCAAATTTGATAATTCCAAAATATATTCACCCAGCCTTGATAATATTTAAAGAATGACTTCAAAATACATCAATTTAGTTACGCCGTAATTTCTTTCACCGCTGAATTAACCCATTTTAGGCAATTATCGAGTCAATCAGCACGATGAAACCAAAAAACTATTTCTCGACCAGCACTTTATAAAAGTTCTACTTAACTATCTGATAATTATCATTAAGCTGAGATGCATACATTTGATAATTATAATTTGAAGAATAACGTCAAAACACATCGATTTTGTTAGATTGTAGTTCCTTACACGGCTGAATAAACCCATTTTAGGCAATCATCGGTGCAGATCTGTCAAGGTTCTGACGAATTTTGCCCAAGTTCCATTTTTTCGAAAAACTGTGAATTCAGGCTTTTTTGCATTTCGCACGGCTGAATTGATCCGTATTAGGAAGTTGTCGCGACGATCATAGTGATGATCTGGCACTGAAGCTGATTGCAGAGTATAATGATTATCAGTGATAAATAATATATATACGGCAGAAAAATCGATTTTCGCGACTCCGTCATGGTGTGATAAATGCTGCTGAGTTGAAGAGGCGGGCAGAGCTGTTTCCATCCATCATAGCAGATATTATAAGGTATAGAAGCGCATCATGGTGATCCATTGCTGTCAATTTGTGTTGCAGTCACCGTAATCTAATCAAGCTATAATTGCTTCATCGGTGATACCTAGAATGAATGGTTAAACAGAAGGAAGGTGTAATAGGAGACGTTTAAGAATGTTCATTTGTTTATGCATTACTAGTTTTAATTGAGAGAAATGGCATGCAGGGAATTTTGTATTTGAGAGACCTTTTGATAATTGCAATGAGTAGATTCACATCCTGAAAACTTGTGAACCGAAGTTCCAACAAACTCTGTGAGTTGCTTGCTGATGAGATGGAAGATTTTGTTATTTTTTCGTCTCTTCTTTGACGGTTCCCTAGGACTGGTGTTCTGCGACGATGTCGCTGCATCTAGTTTAGCAATGAGGTCAGACGATACTGAATCGGTGTATAAAATATCGTATTATACATACATTGCATCCTTATATGCCGTCTGCAAATTACTTAATCTTCATAGTTATATAGTGCCATCGGTTCTTTCACCGCTTCGCACACTAAAACTCTAACCTAGCATTATTGCATAAGTGGCGTCGGGAAAAGCGCTTAACTCCTCAGGATAACCTACTATGTCAAATGTGTATATAACCAGAAGAATACCTGCACTGGTATTTACCAATCTAAAGAAGAGGTTTTGGGGTATGTCAGGTGCATGGGAAGTTATTAATGAGATACTGGATGAAATGGATGAGCTTGAGGTTGTTAGGGTGGCAGAGGACGGCAGTTCACCAGTTGACGCGGCGGTACTTGCAGCGTACTTAAATTCAAGGTCGATTGGAGAAATCTGTCTTTGGTTTTGTTTTGTAGTTATTATAAAATGACGCTGACTTACTTCGCCAGCTTGCTGGGGTAGTCACTAGCTAGATCTCTTGATATTGGTTTTCAGTAAATGCATGTCAATGAGTAAGATGAACTGCAATTAATATATACTAAGAATCGGTAACATGGTTTAGTTCATTATGACTACTGATCCGAGACTATTCAGTTGATATGAAGAGCAGGGAAAACACTACATATGACGCTCTATGTCATTTATCCACCCACATATAGGCATGAAATGACTGAATTTTGTCTTAGCGACTTCGAGTATTCAGTTGCTTCACTTATATGCATGGAACCCTGTGGACGACATATCGCCAGCCCCGACACCAGAACATCTACGTATATTGGCTATTGTAGTATCAAATACATTGGTACCTGTCATTTGCAGATTTCATGTATGAGGGGTTAAATACTTCGTTTTGCTTTGGATGCTTTCTGGTTGGATTCTTTTGATTTGTAGAACAATTGCGTCAATATTTAATTGCAGCCACGGGCATGCATGCATATGCATTCACTACGGCGATGCAGCAGTTTGAATGCACAACCAATAACTATGCAGATGAGTAGTTGTAGCATGCACGCCTGGGCCAATTCTCCAGCTGCGACCGACTTTTCCTCAAATAAATGTCCTTGAGTGAACCAGTACTATATTCTATAGGACAATGTGTTCTAATACAAAGTCGACTAACTACTTAGTGGAGGGCATGAACTCGACGGGTATCTTGACCACCGAAGGTCAAGCAGCTGGTGTATGTCTAGCACCAACTGTAATATATATATATATCCCATCGAGCTGGATGACATCATAGGAGCCAATAATGGCGTAGGAAATACCCAAATCAGCGGTGTTTGTATTTTTATTAATGATGTGCAGCCCTGATAACACTACAGAAGTGATTTGCACCCTACGGCGATTGACATCTGTGCTACCCCACATTGTCCACCGCAATAATGCATCTCAGATGCAAGTGCATATCGGGAAAGCCAATGCTCCACAACACAATATTACAGATAAAGCAACTCGTTTTCTAGACTCGATTGCCCCAGACGGTTACTCATTGGCATTTTGCCCCCCGCTTCAGTGGACGTACCCTGAAATACCCGCCCACCGGATCTCTGCATTTTAAGCTTATTGCTATCGCCTGCTGCTCAACAACTGCCGCATGTGGCTGGGCTGCCCCGCAGCACTCATCACCACATCATCTTAACTTGCGCAACATGAGTTCTTTCAACTGCGATGAGATCCTCCAGCTGGATCCGTGGCTGGAGCCTTTCAAGCACGACATTGCCCGCCGACACTCAATTGCCCAGCAGTGGATTGACCAGCTCAACGCCCACGAAAGTGGTCTCACTAAGTTCGCAGAAGGCTACAAGTACTATGGCTTCAATGTAGATCGCCAGTCAAACCGCATCTCGTATCGCGAATGGGCACCTAACGCTGTCAAAGCATTCCTGATAGGTGATTTCAATGGATGGAACAGGCATGCTCACCCAATGACAAAGGCGAATGCGTATGGAGCCTGGGAAATCCTGCTGGATGCCAATGCTGACGGGTCGCCTGCAATACCCCACGACTCCAAAGTCAAAATCATGCTGGTGCTTCCAGGAGGCGAGTCTATTGATCGACTGCCGGCATGGATTTCGAGGGTCACACAAGACCTGGCAGTATCGACTGTCTATGACGCCGTGTTCTGGAATCCGCCTGTCCAGTACAAGTGGGTCAATGACAGGCCACCGAAACCCCAGGGAATCAAGGTCTACGAAGCCCATGTGGGGATTTCGAGTCCCGACGGACGAATTGGTACCTATAAGGAGTTCACGGCTGGGGTGCTTCCCCGAATCAAGAAGCTGGGCTACAACACCATCCAGCTGATGGCTATTATGGAGCATGCCTACTACGCTTCGTTTGGGTACCAAGTGACGTCGTTTTTTGCAGCTTCGTCGAGATACGGCACTCCAGAGGACCTGAAGGAGCTCATTGACACGGCGCATGGGCTTGGGATCACTGTGCTGCTGGATGTGGTGCACTCCCATGCCAGCAAGAACGTGCTTGACGGGCTCAACGACTTCGACGGCACTGAATACCAGTACTTCCATTCTGGTGCGAAGGGCGACCATAGTTTGTGGGGCTCCCGCCTGTTCAACTACGGCAAACACGAGGTGCTGCGGTTTCTACTTTCGAATTTGCGCTACTACATTGACGAATATCACTTTGACGGGTTCAGATTTGACGGAGTCACTAGTGTTTTGTACACCCACCACGGCATCGGCACTGGCTTTTCGGGCGGCTACCATGAGTATTTTGGTCCGTCTGCCGACGAGGAAGGGATCAACTACCTGATTCTGGCAAACACTTTGATCCGAGAGATCGATCCCGACTTGATCACTATTGCTGAAGATGTCAGTGGGATGCCGACGCTGTGCTTGCCCACAAGTATTGGCGGCATTGGATTCGACTACAGACTAGCCATGGCGGTGCCAGATATGTGGATCAAGCTGCTCAAGGAGAAGTCCGATGACGAGTGGGATATGGGCAATATCTGCTTCACTTTAACCAACCGTCGTCACAGAGAACTCACTATTGCATATGCCGAGTCTCACGACCAGGCCCTTGTTGGCGATAAAACGCTGGCGTTCTGGCTGATGGATAAGGAAATGTACACACATATGTCTGTCCTGTCTGACCAGTCGCCCATTGTTGACCGTGGAATCGCCTTGCACAAGATGATCCGGTTCATCACCCATGCACTCGGTGGTGAGGGCTACTTGAACTTTGAAGGCAACGAGTTTGGCCATCCCGAGTGGCTGGACTTTCCTCGTGAGGGAAACAACTCTTCGTTTCACTACTGTCGACGCCAGTGGGGTCTAGTCGACGACCAGCTCCTCAAATACAAGTTTTTGAATGCCTTTGACTCTGGTATGCAAAACACAGAGTCAAAGTACAAATGGCTGTATGCTCCACAAGCCTATGTTTCTCTCAAGCACGAAGGCGATAAAGTTATAGCATTTGAACGAGCAGGCGTTCTGTTTGTGTTCAACTTTCATCCCACCCAGTCCTACACAGACTACCGAATTGGCGTGGAAGAGCCGGGAGTATATCATGTCATTTTGGACACTGATGACACACAGTTTGGAGGATTTGGCCGTATTGACCACGACAAGACTGAGTGCCATACGACGGCAATGCCGTGGAACGGTCGCCAGAATTTTGTTCAGCTGTACCTGCCCTGCCGCTCAGCTGTAGCTCTAGCCAGAGATTAGTAGTATACACATCTTACATATATATTAGTTCCCATTGAAAACATGACTGAACCTACGAGTGAAAACCGAAAATCACGGTTAAAACCACAGAATCCATTCCATACCTAGTCTAAAGCTGTATGTACACCTAGTCGGACGGTCCGATCATCTTCTCAGGTCGCACCCACTCATCAAACTCCTCAGAGCTCAGCACACCGAGCTCCAAAGCAGACTCCTTCAGAGTGATGCCCTTCTTATGCGCATTCTTGGCAACCTTGGACGCGGAATCGTAGCCGATCTTGGGGTTCAGAGCAGTCACCAGCATCAGCGACTCATGCAGGAGCTGGTTGATTCGCTTCTCGTTGGCCACGATGCCCTCTACGCAGTGGATCCGGAACGACCGTGCCCCGTCGGCCAGCAGTCGCACAGAGCTCAGCAGATTGCTAGCCATCACTGGCTTGAACACGTTGAGCTCAAACTGGCCAGACGCACCTCCAAAGGTGATAGCAGCATGGTTTCCAAACACCTGAGTGCACACCATAGTGAGGGCCTCGTTCTGGGTGGGATTGACCTTGCCAGGCATAATGGACGAACCCGGCTCGTTCTCAGGAAGGTGGAGCTCTCCGTACCCGCATCGAGGGCCAGAACCCAAGTATCGGATATCGTTGGCTATCTTGAACAGCGACACTGCAACCGTGTTGAGGGCTCCAGAAGCCTCTACAATTGCATCGTGAGCAGCAAGCGCCTCGAACTTGTTTGGAGCAGTCTTGAACTCCTGGCCAGTGATTTTAGTTACTGCAGCAGCAACTGCGCTGTCAAAGCCCTTTTTGGTGTTGAGGCCCGTTCCGACCGCAGTACCTCCCTGCGCCAAAAACCGCAGTCGCGGAAGAACATCTTTGACTCGCTCAATACCGTTGTGAACCTGGTAGGCATATCCAGAAAACTCCTGACCAAGTGTCAATGGAGTGGCATCCTGCAGATGGGTACGTCCAATCTTGATGATGTGATTGAACTCCTTGGCCTTGTCGTCAATCGCCTTGTGCAGTGCCTCCAAAGAAGGAATGAGCTTGCCAGTGATCTCAAGAACTGCTGCAATGTGCATCACGGTAGGGAAAGTGTCGTTCGACGACTGCGACATATTGACATGGTCGTTGGGGTGCACAGGCTTTTTGGAACCCAGCTTTCCTCCCAGCAGCTCAATGGCTCGGTTCGAAATGACCTCATTGGAGTTCATGTTACTTTGAGTGCCGGAACCGGTCTGGAAAACCACCAGAGGAAAGTGGTCGGTGAGCTTGCCGTCAATCACCTCTTGAGCAGCAGTCTTAATGGCATCACCAACCTTAGGATCAAGACCATAGGTGATGTTTACCTCTGCAGCAGCCTTCTTGAGCACACCAAATGCCTTGATGAGAGGCTCGGGCAGTTGTTCACGAACTCCTCCAATTTCAAAGTTCTGCAGCGATCTTTGAGTCTGGGCACCCCAGTACCGAGTGTCGTCTACTTCAATCTCGCCAAAAGCGTCCGTCTCAATTCGCTTAGCCAGAGCGGCACTGGAAACCGAGAATTGTCGCTTGCCAAGCGATCTGAGGGCAGGTGCTGAGCTGGTGAAACGTCTCATGGTGATGTCAAGATGGAGAAAACCGGAACCGGAGCCGGGATTAGGATTATGCAGTGATTGGCTTCGGGACATGCAGAACATTATCGTGGTTGCCAAACCGCATACTTGAGTTCAGCAGAGTGCTTTAAAAGCCTAAGGAATATCTATATTTTTTTAATATTGAACTACTGTATATCAGCAGGCCTCGCACTATGCGGATTATCTTATACTTGGCGTTGCGGATCACACTATTTTGCGTTACAGCAATTAACTAGTTATTGGCTTTCATTGTCCATATTTTTATTATACATATGTCGCTTTGCTAAATGAGCATCACTATGACATGCTGAAATGCTCTACAATAAATATTTTTGAAAAATTAATATGGTCGAAACCGGCGCTTTTCCTTGAGCTTTAGGATCTTTTGCTTGTCATCTTGAAATCTCCTCAACAAGTCGTTCATTTCGTTCTTCTTTTTCTCTCGAAGTTGGAACCTGTAAAAATCTGCCTTTTCTTTCGACTTCTTCTTTTCGGAAAGTTGGCTCAGGTACTCTGGGGTTGCTACTTTTGGGGTCGCCATATTTGCCAGAGCACGCCGCTTGGATGATACAACCATTGTGAATCCGTCCTCATCTACAACAGTTGATGCCTGCTTTGCTTCTCGCAGCTTTTCTTCCTCAGCCTTTGCAAAGCGTATCATATATTCATCAACCTCGTGTTGTAAGTCATCCTTGTTAGGGAACCTTGCTCTGTTACGAGCATAATATGCCTGTGATCCTCCGGCGACTCCACTCCATGATACTGGGGTCGAATCTGCCGTATAAGATTTTGCTTTCGCCAACAGCCTACTGCAAGATTTCGCATCCACTAGAACGATAAAACCTCGCTTATGATCCGCATCGTATATGAAGTTTTCCACAAGCACATTACCCACTGCATGGCAGAGCTTCTTTATAGACTCAACAGAGGTATCAACAGGAAGATTTACAGCAAATACCGTCTGGTTCTCTTTCGTTCCATCTTCTGGTCGGGTCTGATGCTGTTTTAAGTAGATGGTATGGTAAATATCATCTCCCACTTGTACTGGGAAGGGAATATACCCACCAATCTCAGGCATATTTAATCAACCAGTCAGGACCAAAATTTTGGGCTCTGTCTGTAGCGAGTTTACTTTTGACAATGCCAACCTATTCTGCTGAGGAAATAAATATTTGGCGAGATAATAATGACATGCAGTAATTTTTTGAGCCTCTAATGATACTTTGCCGCACCAACCATCAAAGCGAAGATTCATTCTACTAAAGCATAAAGACATGTATGATCCGGCGCGAGATTCCTGGAATGGATCCAATGAACCATCAAATAACCGTGGAGACGCCCCTAGGTCTGTTTATACATCTGATTCAAGGGATGCTACAAATATTGTGACAGCCAGCAGTGAAGCAGGTCGCGTAGATACAAAGACAGAAAATGATAAGAAAAGTGCGCAAATAGCTCACGAAAGTGACTACAAAGATGTCCCCAAAGTTGAGCAGAATGCTGACAATGACAGGCAGAAATCTTACGAGACCGAAAGTGGAAGTCTAGAGAAGGATGTCGAGTCTCACGGCGCGAAACGCGCAACCGAGTATGCAGAACCAGAACGAAAATTGAAGCGACCGAGTACTCGCAATACTGGTGATGAGAGGGACCGACAAGCAGCAGAAATACGCAAAAAGTTTGATAAAGTACAAGTCGAGTCGGTCAGATCGCATTATAACGAACGCCCAAACACCAGCAGAGAAGAACGCAAGACGTCGCCAATATTTCAGCTGCGCTCGTTCAATAATCTGATCAAGTCGACCCTCATCCGCCAGTTCTCGCAGCGAGGAGACATCGTGCTGGACATTGGCTGTGGAAAGGGTGGCGATTTACAGAAATGGCTCAAAAGTAATATTAAGGGCTATATTGGAGTCGATGTAGCCGATGTCAGTTTATCGCAGGCTGAAGGACGGTACAAGCAGCTACGCAACGCCGGATTTTGGGGGGATTTCTGTGTTGGTGATGCGTTTGCAGACCGCATAGAGGATATTGTCCATCCAGATGCTTTTCCTGTAGATCTTGTCAGCATTCAGTTCACGCTGCATTACTCGTTTGAGAACGAGAGTCGAGCGCGTACACTGCTGGGAAATGTGTCTCGTGCGCTTTCCCCAGGAGGAGTCTTCATTGGCACTATTCCCAACAGTGAGGTCATACTAGACAGATCATCTGCACTGAAAGGGCCTAGCAAAGGATGGGGCAATGCTGTCTACAGCATCGAGTTTGACGAGAAACCTCCTAAAGACCTTTCCAAGGTTTTTGGCATCAAATACGACTTTTTCCTCGAAGATGCAGTCACAAATGTGCCCGAGTATGTTGTTCCCTTCAAGGCGTTTACTGAGCTGGCTGCTGAGTATGGGCTCGAACTCATATACGACAGGCCGTTCTTGGACTACTTTGACGAGAAGTTCAACAGCAGAGAGCCGGAGTTCCTCAGGTTATGTCGGATTCTGGGTGTTTACAAATCGGATGGGAGCTTTGGCATAGAAGGCGACCAGCGGGAGGCTTCTGGCTTCTACAAGGTGTTTGCATTCAAAAGGGTAGAACGGTCAAGCTGACTTCGCACACTTTTAGAGGGTGTGTGACTCCCTTGATTACTCCGTTGATTAGTCGCTTATGTGAATATCGCGTAATTATTTTTGTTTTTTTGATGAGCTTGTATATTAATATAAAAAAAAATGTTGGTCACAGACTTGTATTATAATATAATGAAACGTTGGTGCGATGAGATTCTGTTCAATATCAGACATTAGTTATCTTTGCCGTTTTGGGCGAAGTTAGATGCATTTCCCTATATAGGGGATGGTGATGCGGTTGTGTTATTTATCTACGTTACTCTGTGATGCTCAAGCAAAGAGCCGAATCAGACGCTGTAATAACGTCTGGGAGCTTGAAGAAAAATGACAGCAAGATCACCATTGATGACGACCGACTGCTGAGTGCTCGGGAGAACTTGCACGAGCTGGAAGCTCGCGAGTTCTACGGGCGCAGTTATCATCCCATGGCGCGCAGCATCACGGTAGTTGAAGAAGAGCTGGAGAAAGCTGGCCCAGCAACGTCGAAAATGGGCACATTCGAGGGTGTTTTCATCCCGACCGCATTGAATGTGCTGAGTATATTGATGTTTCTGCGATTTGGTTTCATCCTTGGCCAAGCAGGGGTTCTCGGCATGGTGTTTCTACTGCTCGTGTCTTACGCTGTCAACCTCCTTACAACGCTCTCCATTTCTGCCATTTCCACTAATGGCACTGTGAGAGGCGGTGGTGCCTATTACATGATCAGCCGGTCCTTAGGACCTGAATTTGGAGGAAGCATCGGCGTGGTGTTCTATGTTGGCCAGGTGCTCAACTGGTAAGTGCTGGTGTTGTGACGTTGTTGATTGTGGTCTAACACAGTGGAATGAACGTGGTGGGTTTCTGGGAGCCCATGATATCTAATTTTGGCCAAAAGTCTGGTACATTGGCAAATATCCTGCCGGAAGGAGGCCATACGGTGTTTATTTATTCGAGCTGTCTTTTGGCGATATGCACTGCCGTGTGCTCATTCGGAGGATCATCTTTATTTTCACGGTCGTCGAGGATTTTATTTATTGTACTGTTCATTGCCACTTTGCTGGTTCCAGTATCTGCGATTTTCACCAAACCATACATTGACAACCGCTATGATGCTGCCTATACGGGGCTATCATGGACTACATTTAAGGACAACCTGCTGCCAAGGTTCACTGCTGGCGCTGCTGGCAGCCAGTTGCACGGAAAAGAGAACTTCCAGGATATGTTTGGCATCTTTTTCCCTGCTACGTCTGGCATTTTTGCCGGTGCTAGCATGTCGGGAGACTTGCGAAAACCATCAAAATCGATTCCAAAGGGCACTCTATGGGGCCTGCTGCTAACATTTGTCTGCTATTTCCTCGTAATTGCTTCAATTGGAGCCACTGCTTCGCGCAAGCTGCTCTATAATGATCTCGAAATCATCCAAAACTCGAGTCTTTCTCCGTATGTGATTATAATGGGGGAGGTGGCCACGTCGCTGTTTTCTGCGCTGATGGGCATTGTCGGTTCAGCAAAGCTACTGCAGGCGATTTCTCGGGATGGGCTACTCCCGAGCACGTCGTGGTTTGCAAAGGGATACGGCGACTCAGATGAACCTATTCCTGCCGTCATGTTCAGCTACGCATTGACCCAGATCACATTGCTTTTTGACATCAATCAGATTGCGACTTTTATCACCATGGCATTTCTCATGACTTTTGTGGTCACAAACCTCGCATGTTTTCTCCTCAAGCTGGGGAGCGCTCCGAATTTCAGGCCCTCTTTCAGATACTTCAACACCTATTCGGCGGGCGTAGGTGCTTTCAGCTGTGTTGCAGCGATGTTTGTCGCCGATGGGCTTTCAGCATCAGCAATGATTTTCTTCTTGGCTCTGCTATTTCTTCTCATTCACTATATATCGCCACCAAAGCCTTGGGGTGATGTTTCACAGAGTCTCATTTACCATCAGGTGCGCAAATATCTGCTGCGACTGCGTCAAGATCATGTCAAATTTTGGAGACCACAGATTCTACTGCTGGTTGACGATCCGAAAGCGAGCTGGAGCCTAATTAATTTCTGTAACCACCTAAAGAAAGGTGGTCTATACATCTTGGGCCATGTCATGGTGACGGGTGACTTTTCCACCAGTGTGAACGAGATTAAGAAGCAGCAGAATGCTTGGTTGAAGCTTCGTGATATGTCGCATATCAAAGGATTTGTGCAGGTCGCTGCGGGACCCGATGTTGTATGGGGGGTCAGAAACGTCTATATGGGATCTGGGCTCGGTGGGATGAAGCCAAATATAACTGTGTTGGGATTCATCGACAGAGAAGGAGTCAACGCCGAGCAAGAGTTGCGGCGACAGACAGAGTATCATGATGCCATACCAATCGAACATTTACCGACCGACAACTGTAGGAAAGAGCCCAAAATCACAGTGACTCAGTGGGTCAATATCGTTGAGGATCTGCTATCTCTTCAAGCTAATATTGCCATCGCCAAAGGGTTTCCACATTTGGAGTTTCCTACTGAGGAGAGTCTGGGTGCATCTCTGAGCGACAACATGGGATTTATTGATCTGTATCCTATACAGATGTCTGCTCAGATCGTTGATGAAAAGGGAGAAACGAGCGCATTAACCACCAACTTTGACACCTATACTCTGATTCTTCAGCTCGGCGCTATTCTGCATACTGTTCCAGTGTGGAAGAAAAACCATATTCTTCGGGTAGTCGTTTTCGTAGAATTCGAGGAAGATGTCGCAAATGAGAAAAAGCGCATAGGAGTACTGTTGGAGAAACTCAGAATAAGTGCTGTGGTTGAGGTCAAATGTCTCAATTCTGGATCTCTTGATGCCTATGAAACAATTGTCCACGGAAAGCCCGATAAAACAGGGAAGGTATCTCGTCTGCTTGGTGACTACGAGTGGTGGAAGGAGCTGCAAGCGAAGCGCAAGGACCTTTCCAATATGAGCATCAGCACCGTCAAAAATCCGCAGGCCCTGAACGATACTTCAAATAAGCTGCAGAGAGTTATATCACAAAGAAAGAGACGGCATACGGTTTCTACTCTCCAGAAGCTCGGTGTATCGTTTGCCATGCAGACAAACAAGCTATCAAGATCTCAGATATCGAGCGCTGCGCGGTATGAGAGCTCGGACGACGAGTCATCGGACAGCGACTCGTCGGCTATTGAGTCGAGCGACGAGGATGATTCACATCTGTTTGTCAGGCGGGCTAGTTTCAGTAATCCTGGCCCAAGCACTGTTGAAGAAGCACCAGCAGCATCTTTGACAGCGTCTCAGAGGCCACCTCTTATGAAAACGTTGTCGTCGACGGACGTTAACCGTGCCAAGAAGCTCAAGCCACATTTCTCTGGCACAACGATTCCGCACACGAAAATTGTCGAAGACCCTGAAGCTGGGCTCCCGACGATTATGTTTGATCCTCCAGAGAGTTCATCGAGAGCATCATCGATCCGTGATGGTTCACGAACGCCGCTAATACTCCCGGCTCCAGCTAGCAAAGTTCGCTTTGCTGAAGAGACCACTCCTTTGCTTTCACTATCAAGAAATGCAGATCAGTACTCTGCAGAAGGCGACGCGGACGTTGCTGATAGCTTCTTGTCCTTCAACGATCTTCCTGCTAAGGCCCAGCATGTCATCCTCAACGACTTGATGAGCCAGGTTTCGAGCAAATCGGTGGTCATTTTTTCGACGCTTCCCGCGCCAGCTATTGGCACCCATAAAAGTGAGGCAGACTCGCTCGAGTATGTGGAGTCCCTCGAGATGTGGTGCCAAAATCTACCACCCATGATCTTACTTCATTCACAGTCTATGACGGTGACTACTGCATTGTAATGTGGTTATTACGACCATAATTATTTTTTATTATCTTCATGCGATAACTATATGTAATACAAAAAGAGAGAGAGAGACAAAAATGCATTATTTCATGACATAACGGTGGGTTCCTCGACTACTTCTATTAGGATCCGAGCTTCTAAAGTCATAGTTAATAGTGACATCGAGATCTCTCGGGTTCCTTTTGTTGGGAACGCTGGTGAGCTGTCCGTGGATGATCTCACCATCTCTTATGATGAGGTCTTCGGTCAGATAAAATACCGTTTGCTTCCAGTGTGTGTACTTTGCATGGGGCCCTGTGGAGAACCGAATGGGCTTGTGGCACTTTGAAAACTCAATGTCGAACCACGCTATTATAGCGTGGGCAATATCGTCCCGCCTGGCTTTGAGCGAAAACGGCCTGGAAAACGCCAGATCCTCGACTTTCACCGTGTAAAGATCTATAGAAAACACCGGACAAGGATCCGTCACCACTGCCCTCATCTCGACGGTATCTACCAGTGGCTCAGCGAGCGCCACTTCTCTAAAAGGCGTGTAGTCGAACCCATACACCTGATCCCAAAATCCGATTTTTTCCTCCTTGTAATCGCCATCCTCGATAGCAGCTGCAAAAATAGTGGCCTTGTCAGGCAAGATTATACCTCCCTCGACCAGATACTTGTCGCGGGCCACCAGCACCGTGTCGAGCATAGATTCGTACAGCAGGAAATATCCCATCCATTCAGAAATGATGATGTCGACCTTTGGATATGGCAGCTCTACCTCCTCCATTTTGCCCTGGATCAGCGTGATGTTGTTCGACAGCCCGTTGATGTCAACAATTTTGCGGGCCATTTCTATAATATTGGACATATCGACTCCAATAACGTGCTTTGCACCCGACTTGGCTGCGAACATGGACAAAATCCCGGTTCCACATCCAACGTCAAGCACTACCTTGTCCTTGAACATGTGCCTGTTTTGATAGATGGCATTGCGATACGACAGCGTGCGGACATCATCTTTCAGCATCTCCTCATGGATCCCAAAGTGGTCGTACGAGGAAAAGTAGTGCTGCTCCGTAAAGTTCAGCGCTGTCGCTGTTGTCTTTTCGTCAGCCATGGTTGGAATTATGTTGAAGAAAGTTTGTCACTAAAATCTGCAAATCTGCGGCAGCTGCAGAAATCTCGGCAGAGAGATATCTGTACCGTAAACTGAAAAAAAAAAATTTAAGAAAAATAATGAAAAAAATTAAATTCTATGAAAATTCGCCAAAGTTGAACAACTTACAAATTGATAAATTGACAGTGAGGTTTGCAACGTGCCGTCTGAATTTTAGCTAGCACTACTCAGTGGTAAAGTGACTCGACTAATTCTGAGTGTGCCTATCTCGTGTCAAAGACAGTGTTCAGTCCAAATTGTGTAAACTGGCTAAGCCATATAACTTCTAAAACATTTACCAAATAGCCAATGCGTTGTTTTTGGTTTAGAATGAACCTCGATCGATATCGTTGGCGTAATTCCACTGTTGTGCTCAGTGACGGAAGTACATGGCAGATCAGATTGATAAGATAACATCAGCCGCTTCCAGTTAATCGGACTGAGCACACGACCTCTGCAGCGAGAGACAGAGCCCTTCACCGTAAGAATTCTACGTTATTTTATTTAATTTGTCATCAATCAATGCCACTCAACTGCGCGTCGTCTGATATTGGACATTTTGTTGTTCAAATTCTTCAGATTTGTCCCCAAATCAAATGCCTTAACACGCTCTAATCTTGATCTGAGCAAAAGCGGGCAGCACTGGCGAGCCGAAATACACCCTTACCCTCTCGCTCTTCTACAGTGTGTGTCATGGGGTAGAAAACGGCAATATTAGAATTGACTTTTTAACGTGCCTGCCAGCGAGCTCGAAGTTGTTCTTTCACTCAACGCCCGTTGTACTGTTTGATGTGAAGCAGGGCCTGCCGTGCTCTGATTGATGCGAACTTTAGCGGACATAGCACGGGTGGATGTTACACAGTTCAACCGGGAATTAGTGGTCCCCATACAACATTGTCAAGCTGTATTTTGAAGCGCTAACCCCGCGTTAATAACTTGTTGACCAGCACAGAATTGCACAGTAGATACAGCTACAGAGCTCTATAGCAATGATGCATTCTGTGCAAGATCCACGGCCTCTGATGATGGACTATCAGAGCGCCAAACAGAAGGAAAAGCGCAGAAAGACAAGCAGAGCGTGTATCCACTGCCAAAGAGCCCATGTTACATGCGACGCTGGAAGACCGTGCCAGCGATGTGTCAGAAAAGGCTGCCAGGACTCGTGTCGCGACGGGGTTCGCAAGAAGGCGAAATATTTGGAGGACGATGAAGCTAATTCCGAGTTTTCAGGTCCATCCGGTCTGTTGGTGATGTCGTCGTCCACCACTACCACACCCTCTAACAACGGCGTGCTGCTTCCTCAGCTGTCGTCGCTACCGCCAAGCCCGTCTGATGGCGATTCTGGGACCCATGGCTCGCAGGACCCTTTTATGTCTGGCAGCGAGATGTCGCCGTACTCTTTTGGGTCGCGAGCGACCAATCTTGAATACTCGATTCTGAGCAATATTCTCAATACGAGCCTCGAAAACGCTGCTCCTAATATTCCAGCATTGTCGGGCGGAGGAGCTCCCACGTCAGCAGGCACGCCCGAATCCGACATCTCACTGCAAGGTGCCTATTTCCCAGAACTCAAAATTGCTGACACTATAGACCAGATAGATTTTGCCAGCCAGCAATTCGCTGATATCCAAAATTACCAGGCACAGCACGCTCGACCACAGCCGGAACCCGTGTTCCCGGCAAGTGTTGCAGGTGCCAAATTCAAGAACCCTGAGGAGGTGTACGACAGAATCACCAAACCGTTTCCTTATACTCAGGGATTCCACGCCCTGATCGCGTATCTACGGTCTCGGTTCGACAAACGTCATTTGATGCACATGGCAAGAGCAATGGCGGCGTATCGTCCAAGTTTTATTGCTGCGACGAAGCTTCTCAAAGAAGCAGATCTTATATTTATGGAGCAGTGCTTTCAGCGGACCCTAATGGAGTTTGAAAAGATCATTCTTTCCTCTGGCACCCCCACCATAGTGTGGAGGCGCACTGGCCAGATTGCTGCAGTAGGAAAGGAGTTTTGCATCTTGACGGGATGGTCTTCTGAGCGACTAGTGTCCAACACGACCTTCATTGTCGAGCTCATGGACGATAAGTCGGTCATAGATTACTTCGACGTCTTCAACAAGCTCGCCTTTGGCGACTCCAGAGGCGTATCGATGACCGAGTGTACACTACTAAAGCCCAACGGTGAACGGGTGCCTACTGCCTGCACATGGACAGTAAAGCGGGATGTGTTTGACATTCCCATGATGATCATCGGCAACTTCTTGCCAATTTTATGAGTTGACTTTACTATCTATAATGAAGTTTATGATTAGTTCACATGTTTTTCGTTTTCGTTTTCGTTATTGTTATTGTTTTTTTTTCTCTTTGGTTGAAATTTACTACAACTTAGTAAATCAAAAAGTACATATATTAAAATATAGACAGAGAATCGAAATTATGAATCTAGACTTCGTAGAACAGCTTCTCTGTCCGCAGCACTGAGGTTTTTCAAAGCCTCGCTAAGAGCCTTGACGGCAGTGGCACTTGAAGCAGACCGAACGGTCGACACAACAGTCTGGATCGAGCTGTCGCTAGCCAACTGGCCAACAGCGGTGGTCAACTTGTCCTGGTTGGACTCAAGCCACTCAGCAACCGCCTGATCATTGTCAGTATCGTCCACTTGGCCAGTGTACAACGACTTGAGACGGGCCATCTGCTCCAACCGACTCGACTTGGGAAGTGCTTTGGAGATATTCTGGACGAGATACTCCTCATCCAGCCGTCTCCGCACACGCCAGAAGAAGAACCGCCTTGCATTCTTCCACTCCAGGATCTTTCGAACAGCTCCCTTGGCCTCCATACGACCGGCTCGGTCGTGAAGGTCGGCAAACTGCACACTGATCTGCTGGTAAATGGGAAGCAGCAGCTTCTCGCGCTCATTGAGCTTGAGCCTGATAGCACTGATTTCCTCAGCACCCAAGTCCTTGCGTTCAGCATCCTGGCACAGCTGGGCATATCGCGCGTCAAGACGCTTCATAGTTGCTAACAATTTCTCGCGTCGGAACTTTATGCCAACCATGCCCTCCGGCTCTAGCACACCACCACGCGAGTCGACATCTGCGTACATCTCCATCATCTCGCTGTTGATGGTGGGATCGACAACCACCCAAGATCCACCACGAAGTTCACCAGTGGGAGGGATATAGGTCATAATGGGCTGCTTAAAGCCAACCAATGCGTCAACAATGAACGCACCGTACTTCAGAACCTCATTGTACATATCCCTCTGGCCACCGGAAAACCCTCGCCAGTTGGCAAGAATCATCAGAGGCAGCTGCTCTCCATGGTTGAAATCGTTGATGGCTTGGGCAGTCTTGAACGCCGAGTTTGGATACCATACCTGCCCAGCCTCCTGAATCATCATTTCAGTCGAGTCGGGATTTGCGGGGTCAGCAGGGAACAGGTTCTCCACAGTACGTGTTTCGACTCCAATCACTCCCATAGGGATACCGCCAAGGCGAGCTCTTCCTACCACGACTCCCTTAGCCCAGCCACTGAGAGTCTCCTGGAAACTGTCTTTGTCGAAAAGACCATGCTCGAAGCCGTTCGCCGTGTCGCGACCTCCAATCATCCACCGGACATCGTAAGGCTCGGTTTTTGAAGGAAGATACTCGACATCCCGATCCCAGCTATCTCCAAGGCTCAGAATTGGCACCGGCAGGTTGCGCTGGACTGGAACATACGACATCCACTCAATAATCTTCTCGACTCCAGCCATATCGTCATGGGCAGTCAAGTGAGAAACACCGTTTCTGTACATGATCTGAGTACCACCAAGTTGCAAGTTGGAGCTGTAGACGTCTCGTCCTAGCAAATTGTTGATGGCTCGGGCACCTGTCAGAATGATAGGCTGGCCCTCGATCTGGATAGCTCGCTGTCCAAGTCGTACCAAGTACGCTCCGATACCAACAGACCGACAAGTCACGAGTGTGACGGTGAAGATGTCCTTGTATGCGCGCGAGGTTGCACCAGCAATCAAACCAGATCCTCTCAAGCACTCCACACCAAGACCTTCCTCGGCACCAACAATGTACTCTATCTTATACCTCACATCGCCATCTTCCACGATCCGCTCGCACGACACCGTCTTCTTTGCAGCCTTGTTCAGAGACTCGTAAACTTCAGGAGTCAGATACAGATATCTAAAGCCCTTGTAGGGCTGCTCAGGATCGTTCCAAGCGACATTGAACAGGGGAATCAGCTCATCAGCTACACCAATCCTGGCTCCCGAGTTTGCGGACAAGTAGATTCGCGGGATTCCCTCCTGTCGAGCCAGCTCGGTTACCTTGTTGAAGAAGCCATCCTCCTGAGGACCAAACGAACCGTTATTGAACGTGATGTCGTTGGCAATCACAATGAACTTACGGCCGTTGGGGGCCTCGGGAGTCTTGGCAAAGCATTTCCAAGCAATGGTTCCAATGGTGTTGACACCGGGTTCTCGAGTGATTTCCGAGATATGGTCACCAGACTCATCCACAATGAGCTCTGAGTACGTGAAAATGTCGTTAGGGACCTTGATGGTGCTGCTGGCGGAGTACTTTTTCCACTGAGACCCGATAGCCTGTCGGAAAAGCTCTGGAAAGTCGTATACATAGGTGGTGCCCATGAGATGAGCCTTGTACCTCTTTGGCTGTAGCCACTCCTTGGTCGGGTACGGACTGTTGACGGGTCGCAGATGCATGCTTCCTGGTCGAGTACCCAGCGATTTGTAGACCCACTCACCCTTGGAGTTTTTGATTTCAGCATACATGTCGGTCTGGACAACATACCCAGAGACGTTGTTGATGACAGCTCGCAGAGGGAAGGTGACACCGCTGGTAGGATCAGAAATCATGATTCGAATCTCAGCACCCGTGACGCGAAGCCGCCATAGTCTTCGACCAAATCTCTCCAAGAACCCGCCAAATGCATCCTCGACCTGAGATGGCTCGAGCGTGAACAGGGCAGTGAAGTTGATGAAGATATGGTTCAAATCGGTGTTGTTGGTGTCGACAATCTCCAATGCATCGAGGATATCCGACATGAGTCTATTGGCTTCCGAGATCAGATACGAAGGCGTCGAAATGTCGTCGCGAATCCGTCCAGGAGTGACAATGGCCCTGGTGAAGAACCGCTTATCGCTAGGCGAGTTCTTGGCAAGAGCCTCGTAGATGTGGATGTTTCGGTTGTCCGTGAACACCGGCTTGATGTCAAAGTTGGACATGCGTCCGAGCTCGAGCTGGAATGCAAGGGCAGGCTCGATATGCCTGATAGTCTTGTCCTCGGCGTACTCGGGACCACGGAACGTGAAGTACTTGGGAGCGACGCCAACTTCACTGCCAATAAGGAACGTGAGTCGGCGCACCGAACCAGCAACCAGCTCGTCTTTATTGTCTTCGATAACATCGACTATCGACTCCAAAAGCTGGTCATCAGTCAGGTCAATGCTGGATTCGCTGACAACCACAGTGCAGATATTCGTGAGAGGCTTCTGACTACCGTGAGCAGCAGCAGCTGCAGCACCTTGAGGTAGTCTCTGCTGAGCAATAGTGCCATTGGCTTTGATCTCAAGACCCCCAGAAGTACGAGGGAACAATTCTAAGGCTCTAGCCAATGCATCATCAATCTCCTCGAGGATTGCAGCAGGCACAACCACGCCAGTTCGCAACGGAGAAGAGTCGTTCTTGTCAACAAGGAACGACAGATCAGAAATGGAAATGGCTCTGGAGAACTGCGCTCGCAGCGGCGACGATGCTCCGTCGCCAGGAGAACCATGCGAGGACGACGAGTTCTGCACGTTGGAAACCGCGCTGTAGGCAGCGTTGTTCATGTTGGGCAGCCGGAACTTGTAGCTGACTGCTGGTGAGCTGAAATCCAGGTGGTAGTTGAGCTCTGGAATCACGTACGCACGACATGCTCGTCGCACGTACAGTTCCAGAGCAGCGAGGATTATGTACTGGTCCTGGTGTCGGAAGAACTGGACGAGTACGTCGAATACAGTGTATCGCGAGTCGACGACCTCTCTGAGGACCTCGTAGTTGGGATACCTGCGCTCCAGGCCCACCTCTCCGTAGCTCGACTCGACAACAGCGGACCGCAAGATGTGCTCGAGCTGGTCAGATCGCTCCTTGAGAGACGGTAGCGCACACTGGATGAGGATCTCTCGCACCTTGAGAACGACCTTCGCAGTGGCTCTGCTCTCGAGCTCCACCACCTGCTTGAGCGTCGGACGCAGATACTGGGCAATTAGCCCGCTGTCAGCTCGCGATGGCTGGTACTCGGAAAGAATGGCCAGAATGAGGTTGTTCTTGGCAGCGACCCGGCTGTGCGAGTACACCTTCATGACCACCTTTTTAAGGTCGTCCTTGTTCTCGTCACGCAAGCGCAGGATCACGTCCTCCTCGCGAGCATTGGGGCCCGAAAACAGGCTCTCAATGTCGTAGTACTTCTGCAGCAGCGACGCAATGAGCGAGTACTCGTGCGCCTGTAATCCGTCAGCGTAGCGTTTGGCGATAGTCACCAGCGGTTCGACGACCGAGTTGAAAATAGCAGCTTCACTGGCTTTCTCGGGAACAAACTTCTCGATGGCCTTGACGAGCTGCTTGGCAGGGAACTCGGACTTGCGCTGCTTGGCGCGCTCGATGATGGACGACAGGCTGACGTCCAGCTTGTGAGGCAGCCGGCTGTGAAGCGCCGACGCCTGGTTGTTCCACTCGCCATAGGGGAGCTCTGGGTCCCGCATCACCTCGATGAGCTCCTTGAGCACACTGTTGGACACCGCCTGCTGGTTGTCGAAGCCAGCCAGGATGTTCTCGTGCACAGACAGCAGCACCTGGAACCGCTGGAAGCACTTGTTGCCGGTGACGGTGCTGGGACCGTAGTCGGGCAGCTGGCCCTCAAATGGCTTCGCATGCTTGACCTTGGACGGGTCGTCGAGCGCCAGAATTCCCAGAATGTCGCCAGCCTCCAGGGTCGAGCCAGGCTGTTTGATGAGCTGCACTACTCCGTCCTCCTGGGCCACCAGCGGCATGTACATCTTCATGACCTCTACTTCTGCGTAGGGCTCGCCAGCCTTGACGTGGTCACCGCTGTCGACCAGGAACCGCACCAGTTTACCGGGAGACGGCGTTCGCAGCTGAGTAGGGTCGTTTTCGGCCTCGAGCAGGCACGTCTTGGAGTCGACAGACACCCGTGTCGCGCCCACTTCTTCTTTCCAGTACACGTTGTGGGACTTGCCTCCGATGGAAATGAGCAGTCCACCATCAGACAGCGATCGCACGCCCACAGTGACGCGAGATCCGTTGATGAACAGCATGTACGAGTCGAGCGAGGACCGAGTGACGGTGAACTTGTAGCGCTGGCCCTCGTAGATGAAGTCGATGGTGAACACCGACCGCAGCGTCTCTTTGGCAGGCGCCTGGCCCTTCTCGAGCGATGCACGGTAGTCGTCAAACGCCTTCTCACACAGCACATGGGCTCTGGTGACCGCTCCGCAGATGACAGCCAGCGACGGATCAGGGCGCTCGGCGGTGAGTTTCTTGGAAATGAGCTCGTCGAGCCACCCGGTCGTAATCTTGTTGTCTTCGAAGTCGGGCGTCTCGAGCAGCTTGATCAGATACTCGACGGTGGTGCGGAAATCGCCACGGATGCTGAGTTCCTTGAGCGCCACCACCATGTGCTGGCGCGACGCCTGGCGGTTCTCGCCAAACGCGAAGATGTGGCCAAACTGCGAGTCCGAGAACGAGTGGATGCCTCCTTGGTTGCCCACCGAGAAGTAGCCCCACACGTTGGACGACGACCGGAAGTTGAGCTCGTGCATCGTGCCCGACGACGGCTTGAATCCCTCGCCAGGGTCCTCTGAGGTGATTCGGCACGCGGTGGTGTGTCCCTTGGGAACTGGTCGTCGCTGTGCCTTGTGGCTCAAGTCGGTCGAGAAGTTGAAGTCGATGGGTGTCTGGGTCTTCGGATCCACTCCGTAGAACAGCCGGATATCCTTGATGCTGTGCAGCGGGACACCCATGGCGATCTGGAGCTGGGCAGCCGGCAGATTGACGCCTGTCACCATCTCAGTAGTAGGATGCTCCACCTGGAGCCGCGGATTGAGCTCTAAAAAGTAGAACTTGTCATCCTCGTGCGAGTACAGGTACTCGACGGTGCCTGCAGACACGTAGCCGACCAGCTGGCCCAGTCGCACTGCCGCTCGCTCCATGGCAGTGAAGGTGTCGGAGCTGGCTACCGTGACGGGCGCCTCCTCGATGATTTTCTGGTGACGACGCTGCACCGAGCAGTCACGCCCAAACAGCGACATGTTGTTGCCGTACTGGTCGGCCAGCAGCTGGACCTCGAGATGTCGAGCATTGCCAGCCAGCTGCATGATAAATATAGGCGATCCTGGGATCTCGGCCTCCACCTGCTTGTAGAGAGCCACGAAATTGGACTCGTCGTCGACTTTACGGATACCTTTGCCGCCTCCTCCCTCAGACGCCTTGATCATGACGGGGAAGCCGATGATACGCGCTTTGGCCAGGCCATCCTCGGGGCTCGTCGAGCATCCTTTGGAATACACGTCGTCTGGCACCGACACGAGACCGCTGGTAGGGTCGACTGCGACCTGGTCGACGCCAGTGCCGGACCAGGGGATACAGGGGACCTTGGCGTGCTGGGCAACGATGGTGGATGAGATCTTGTCGCCCAGCGACCGCATGGCTGAGCCAGGAGGACCGATGAAGACGATTTTCTTGGGCGACGCTGCCAGCGACTCGGGCAGCAGAGGGTTCTCGGACGCATGGCCCCAGCCTGCCCACACTGCCTGCACGTTGGTGCGCTCCGCGATGTCCACGATGAGCTCAACGTTGGCGTAGTTGTTGTTGTTGGTGCCTCCAGGCACCTCCACGTACTGGTCGGCCATGCGGATGTAGTCAGCATTAGCCTCGAGATCCTCCGGAGTGGCCATCACCGTGAACGAGATGGCACGCTCGTCGCCGAACGTCTCGTAGGCCCACTTGCGCACCGAGCGGATCTCCTTGACGGCTGCGATACCATTATTGGCAATAAGCACCTGGTGTTAGCACTGAACAACCTGACCTGAAACCTGAGCCCCAAAAACCCAAACTCAAATAGTAGCTGGTGCGAAGTGAAGTGAAGTGAAGTGAAATGAAGTGAAGAGAAGTGAAGGCAGAATCGTGAGCGTCGAAGAATTACGAAACTGGCCTTTATATGCGAACTTGACGCAAATCCAGTTTGACAAATCTGATGCCAGATCACTGCCAAATCCTTACAAATTCATCAATTCACGACCTGGTGCGAGATTGATGTGCTGATTCTCGAAACGTGAGTGAAAGTGAAAACTCACGACATTAACCAAACTGTGCGAGACTCAGAATTGGCGAATCTAGTATGGAATCCCGTTCGAATCTCGGGATCAACAGTAGATACAGCACTCGAAACGACTAGTCGAAACATGGGCTCCTTCACAAAATAACACCCCTTCAGACCATCTTTGCCGCGTCCACAAAACACCATCCATTCCAGCTAACTTCGCTACAAAACTTGGTGGCGTTTTTGAGTTTCTTGTGGGCTTGATTTTTTTTTCCGGATTTTCTACTTACCGATGTGATCACCGTGTGTCCGCCATGCTCTTGCACAAAGTCCTTGACTTTGGATTTCTCGGCCACCGCCAGCGAGTTGAGCCCGACAAAGTGGGCCGGCAGCCTGCTGTGGTCGTACTGCGACATCAGGGTGTCAATTGGCGCGCAAAATCGTCTGGGTGCTGGATGAGATGGAGTGGAGATGCGCAGTTGATCCGATGCTTTATATGCAGCAGCCCTGTTGAGACGGTTGGGATTGGGGTTTCTCTCAACAAACAGGGGCAGCAATGTGGTGGATAAATGCGAGTCGGGTCCGACGCACCTCCCCAACGCTCAACAGGGTTCAGGGGTAGCAACGGCACTGCAATCATTTAAGTAGCTGTTTTTTAGGCTTTTGAGTGTGCTTTAGAGCACTAGTGGCTGATCTGTCGCAGAGTGGATACCGCGTTTCAAAGTTGTTTACTGTTGACGAGCATTGTTGAAGGTTGTTCATGTTAGGTTAATGTTTGGCGTTTGGCGTCTGTCTATGCTATGCTTAATAGAGATGGTGATCTGCAGTGATTAAATAAAAAAATCCGGACTAAATACATCTCTGATCTGTACCATGCTTGGCTGGACAATGTGGAGTAATGTGACAAATGTGAATGAATACTTTGAATACATGAATAAATGCGAGCAAGTCTGGGTAAGCAAGTCTGGGTAAACGTGCGAAATGGTTTGATCAATGTGAATCAATTTTTTGACCAAATGGGCGATGTTCTATCAAGTAGGCAAATTCTGATCAAATGCACAAATTCTGATCAAATCGACAAACGATGACCTAATTTGGTTATGCTTGGTAAACCTTGGTAAACCCGATATGACTCTGCTGGTCTACTGCTCACTAATACAAAACACATCTGATTGATCTAAACTGGTCTGTTCTGCTCGCTGCTGGATCAACACACCTCTATAAATACAGTCATGGCTTCTTGCCAAAAATCTTGTCGCGGGCTTCCAGATACGCCTGCTGCTTGTCCTGCAACTTCTGCTGCAAATCGACTGCCGTGGCCGGCTGGGCAGACGGCGTCTGCTGCTGCTCCTGGCGTTTCAGGATCCGCAGCTGTGGCCGGTACTCGGTGTGCTGCGACGTGGTGTCATGGATGCGGTAGCCCTGCGGGCCCTTGCTGTCCGGCGCTGGCGTCTCGTCGCTGATCCAGTCGTCCTTCCACGAGTCTGACATGATGATGCCAAGTGATCTGGCGCTGCTGCTACTAGCTTGATCTAGCTTGGTGCGGCGCAAAAGATTGGATGCGGCGGCGGTGCGGCGGAGGGTGGTGGTGGTGGTTCCATTCAGAGTCCTGATAATGCCATTGGCAGCGGCAAAAACGTTTAGTGCAGCGGTATATTTCGGCAGGATGGAAGCGTAGATCAGTGTGTGCAATTGGTGCAGAATTGAGTGGATTCGTGCGCTTTTTGGGTCGTTTTAGGCTGCTCCAACAGGTCCAGCTGGTTGGCACACTAGCGGTTTACTGAGAGCCTCATCAGCAAACTGCAGCTGTTGCCCAGCCATTGCATCCTAACATGGACTCGTCGTCGTTGGCAGTCGGATGGACCGTCCAGGGAGTCATCACCAACGTGTTTGTAAGTGCCAATGGCCTGTGCTGCTAACTCTGCTGGTGCTGGCGTTTCTGTGCCTGACGCCTGTGATCATCACATTGGGCTTTGACGTGGCGGTGTGTGTGACAAGACTGGTTCAGTCGCTTGTCAATGGGCTCCATTCTGGCCTCACCACCTACACCAAGCAGCACAACACGAGGCCCGTGGTATCCACCACTTCCAAGTCCCGTATTTATTGATATTTATTATGGCTAGTACTAATATTTTGGCTAGTATGCTAGTAAACGATGATGGTTGGTTAGAGTACTCAAATGCACTGCGAATATCGTAGACTAATGCCGATGAAATGCCCCTCAATTGGCATGCTGCCGCTCGCTCCGGGCCAATTGCTCTGAACACCATTCGCTGTGGGTCTGCTGTACTGGTTGGCCATATCGGCTCGAGCTACGGCACAAGCTCACTTATCTGTAGTTGCTGGCTGGCGGTGGTGGTGCTCGATATTTCCGAGCGTCAGTGCCTGCGTTGACGTCGCCGCACCAAAATTCTCGCCCATCTTCCCGTTCTGCTATTAGGGCTTTACTGTTGTACTTTTTCACTACGATGGCTGAAGACAAGTCTGTGATTGCCACGATTAAAAGCGCCCTGACCGGCGAGGCTGCCCCGGTGGTGCTCAACGTTGCGCTGTTTGCAGCGGGCGTTGCTTTTATCCAGTCCCAGTTCATGGATATCCTCGCTCCTCAGTAAGTACTCGCCTGACTGGCGTTCGCTATATTCGCCTGATTTTATTGATTTCCTGCCGAAGAGACGCTAACTCAGACTGTAATTTATGGAGATGTGTCAGAGAGCTTCTTGTGCGTGACGTCTATTGTGAGGCAATAGAATGTGGAGCGCTGTATTGGTTGATGCAATGTATATATCAATTCTCAGATTCTTTACGTTGTATCTCACTCTGTAGTTGTTTTTAAATCAACTTTGTGTTTGCTCTATTGTTGGATCGGCGGATATGCTTGGGCTTGTGTCGGAACTAATGCTGTTCACTACTGTGTGATAGTTGACTGGCATGGGTTTTCATTTCTCTAAGGTTACATCTATTATTACGCTTTTAACAATATTTAGTCACTCTCAATGTCCGAGTTCAATCTTATTTTCACTTTTAGTGAATTCTATCTGTTTAGATCTATGCTTGTGCGTTATCACAGTAGAGTATCCATGCCTCAACAGCGCGACGAAGTCGCAAGATATCTCATACACATGTTGCGACTCCGTCGCGCTGGAGCAACTGCTCCGCAGTTGAGCCGTGGACTCTGTAGACTGGTGTGATGCATTCTATTATATTCACTAAGATGCGCGACCGAGTCACAAAAACATTTTGATTATGGACTTTTCGGCAAACGGTACTCGATTCCATCTTTTATCACATGTCTTACGACGGTGAGCATGCTGCTAAACGGTTTAAAATTAGCTGCAAGAAATTAGATCGTAGGATGATATCGATGCAGAAACACAGCAGTCTAAAGCTGTTAACATTCAAGAATATCAATTTTTTTCGTATCGTTACATTAAAAGTACAGAAATACCAAAGAAATTAGAGCGAACCGCTGAGTTTCGCTCCAATGATATCTCTAAAGAAGAAGATGAAGAAGCATAATGCCGATACTGCCAAGTGAGAAACTTGCGACTTTAGGATTTCCAGAAGATGCTTCTACAACAGAAGAGTTCGGAGCATTCACAGACCCACCAGTTCCAGAAATCTGTACCATGGACGGAGAGTTGGAAGTGACTTCGGCCAGTACAGTTGGAGATACAGTCGGGGATGCATTTGCAATTGTCAGAGTGATTTCTTTTGTGACGGTCGCATAAACCACGCTCTTCTCCTCGGTTGATACTGGAATCGTGATTGTCACCTCCTCAACAACGGTATTGTATTCGTCAGATGTCATAGAGCTTTCTTGTGAACCACATGGAACAGTGACCGTTACATCCTCAACAATTGTGGTATACTTCGTTGATCCAGAAGAAGTCTCACACGGAACTGTCACCGTCACCCTCTCAACCACTGTGGTAAATGTGGTGGAAGTATGGTCGTCTTCACAGAGGCAGGTGGTTACAACAATCGTACTATATCCGGTAATTGTCGAAGTTCCGATAACGGTCGTGTACGGAACAGTACTATACACCGTTGATCCCGAAGCAATTGTCGCTCCCGTCGATGACGATATACGAGACTGGCCAGCGGGTGATGAAACACTAGCAGCTGAGCATGGCAAAATTGGAAGAGCTTGAAAGCCTGAGAAATCAGCCCACACTGTATTGGCATCGCTGATAGCACTGTCGAGTTGTTGGATGCTGCACTGCAAGCCAAATGCAGACACAATTGCGTTTGTCTGGTTTATTAGATTTTGGATCTCTTCGAAAACGACTGCAGTCAAATTGAGATCAGCAAGGACCCCGTAAGCCGTATCGTAGCTATTAACTGCAGACGTGATATCTTCAGTAACGTTTAACACAAGCGAAGAACTGAAATCACTGACTGCTCGTTTCAAGCTAGTGTCTGCAAAAAGTGCCAATTCGCTGAAAAGCGCGGCGAGCGCATTTTCGAGGGCATTGAATGCTTGAACAATATCAGCCAGTGCAGCTTGAGGATTTGACGTCGATGACAGACTAGCCAGCAAGTTCAGCAGAGGTGACAAATTGGAACTAACCGCCGCTGCCTCAGATTGCAGTGCTTCAGTGGTAACTGGAGTCGATGTGGCAGTCAGCGAAGCAGTAGATGAGCCAACAATCAGTGAAGTGGATGAGGTTTCTGACGAACCAGCGACAGAAAGAGGAGAAGTCAGTACTCCAGAACTCAAAGCTTCGAGACTTGATCCTGTCGACCGCTGTGTTACAGGTGCGGATTCAACAGAACCTGATAGAGATGTAGGCAAAGTAAAGACTGTAGGTGGAATGCTTGCTGCAGCTGTGTCCGATCCCGCACTGGGAGGTACTGATACCTGAGTGGAACTGGCAGGAGCTGAAATGGCACCAGTAGCTGTCTCCAAAGTCAATACCGAACTATCAGAAGATACCTGGCCAGTGCCTGCAGCGGTTGAGATTTCACTGGTTTCTGCAGCAGATGATTGCTCCTCAGTAGAACTGACAGTTGCAGGAGTAGAAACTGGCAAACTAGATGGTTGGCTAGTAGTAGTTCCGAATGCAGATGCGGAGACTTGCAATGACGAACCTGCCGGCACCGGTGAAGATTGTGTGGGCAATGTAGCCAACGAGTTTGACAAACCTAAAGAGGAGTATTTCCCTGGGGCAGTTGTGGTTGATGTTGGAGAATTCGACGAGGCACCACGACTAACTGAGGATGCAGTGGTTGAAATAAAGGTAGTAAAGCTAGCCGATGTGGAACGCCGAGTAGAGCCTGCAAGCGAATAGCTGGAATTGGAGGAGGGAATCGGTGGGCATGTCGGAGCAGTCAGTGGAGCAACGCCAGTAGCTTGATAATCAACCAACGCAACAGAAAAAGCTGAATTTATACTTGAAAAGTAGTAGGCGAACTCACTCACGTTTTGACAAGGCAGGCTTTCATAGAAGCTGGTTTGCAACTGTGCAGTGATTTCCTGTAATACCGCTAAAACGATCCCGTCGAATAATTTGCCGAAACCGGCGGATGAGGATGTATTCGCAAACTTGTCAAGAACTGTAACGAAATCCGGAGTGAGAGCAGCAAGTACATCTAAGACATCGTCTGTTAGGCATTCCTGCTGGGGCCATGGCGTCAACTGGTTTACGAGAATCTGGCTGTCATTCAGCTGTTGAATGGCAATGGGGCCAAAAGTCGTGATGTTGTCCAAGAAATCTTGCACAGACGCCCACTGATCCAGGGTCCCATAGAGTGCTGTCAGATTTTGAACTAGATATCCACCGTTCGGTGTACCACTAACGCTGCAAGGAGCTATTATGCCCTCAGCAAAATGAGACCACAAGACAGCAAATAGGCTGAATCGTGCTAAATAGCTTGTGGCCCACATGGAGAATGATTTCGTGAAAAGGCCCAGAAAAATCTTTAAATATAAATTGTAGAGAAAAAAGCACCCATTTCCGTTAGTAGTCCCAATTCTGGCGAAATGCAGACTCCACTGGTCGAAGCCTCAAATTTAGAGTCCTCATGCATGTAAATGCATGCACATTTTTCCTTATTCGGCGGGATTCCTAAGAGCGTCCTAAAATATTTACCCTGTACTTTAGACTATTGCGACGAGTTTCAGCTGAGATCTATGTAACATGATAGACATTCCAGTCAGCGGTCACCAACAGGAATTCGTACAATTACGACCATATGCGTCTGGCTCGTTGGTTGGTACAGTAGCCCGCTAGTGAAACTGGTTGAATAATAATCTCCGACGGAGATAGGATACGGATCTGCACCCTCGCTTCCTACACTGGAAAATGCTTCACAACAGGTTGCGTTTTGTGGACGTAGATCACATGCGGTGAAGCAGTTCTTAATGGTGTGCACTACGCTTCTGCGAGTGAATCTTTGACCTCACGAACGGCTGTATGGCCTGGTATTTGTCCTTAGGAGAATATCCCGGGGATTGAAGCCAAAGAGAGCGATGAGCGTAGTATCGACATCCACAAGAGCATATCTTAACTTGACACATCGGTGGGCATTATGCAAGCATGGCCTATGGGACAGTTTGCAGTTTTGCTGCAATTGCTTAATAGCCGTGCAAGTCGCCCCACTTGAAATGGCAAAGAACGGTTAGCTAATCTTGGCAGCACAATAGCCTGCATGGGCGACTGACACACATCACTGACAAGGCAACATTAACTGCAAGCTGCCGGATTGGGGATTGTTAATTTTCGATATCCAATAAACTTCGTAAGCGCGCAGAACATTCGTGAATGCGGGGTAAGAGGCCCACTCTTAAGCGGTCTAGTAGCTGCACACTGGTAAATGGTCTTCTTGGCAGTCCGAAACAGTAACACAGCTAGGCAGTTGCGTGCGCGTCGCGGCATTACTATTTTGTTTCTCAGTTTTGTCGAGTGTTCTCCACATCTAAAACTGTTCAGCCCAGCAACGACGTATGCATACAATACCATCTCTCATCAGTAGTGCATTCCTTTTAACTTTCCATCAATATATGTCCTTGTAGCTTATAACACCACCAAAAACAGAAAAATTGGTGCCACTCTATACTGTCTATACCGTTGACCTATGTCGGCTGAAATGGGGAATTTGAGGCACGGTGTAGAATTTGGATTTTGTTGCAGTGATTCGTCGAAAAAGTATGGACATTGAGGCTGATGTTACCATAGCTCCCAAGGGAATTTATTGAATTACGATGGAAAAATATGCTGTTGATTTTGTTCGCACTATCCTGATCCTGCAAAGCATCCTCATAGTCTGAATCGCATCCAAAAAGCCTCCGGTTCTTGTGGCACGATCCTGTGAACACGCTGCAGAATTATTACTTTGCGTGAACTTGGGCGCCTTTGACGAACATTGCAACGGTCATATCTTGCGACTCCGTCGCGCTGGAGCAACTGCTGCGCAGTTGAGCGATGGCACTTAGTATGCGTGGATTTGACGCCTCATTACAGTATAGATGGATGTGTTTTGTTAAATTACAAACGCAGCTTAGCCGTTGTACATAGCACATATATGCACATTGCATATGCACTAGAGCCACATCTGAGGTAATATTAACCTAGCAGTTGGCCATCACTGATTTGATAACAGGAAGGAAAAGAAAGACAATAAAGATACGTCTTGTAGTGACATATATTCGCAGTTGTATATTCCGTCGTCATCATGTCTCTTCGAGCTTACATATGTGTACATAGATATAAGTCGCACGTCAATATTTGCCTTGTCCCGAGCTGGCTACCGAGCAGGTTACCAGCTGAAGTCGACATCAAACATGCAACCGCTTTCATGACTCGCATCTGAACACGGCAGTTGCGTCACAATGTGCAGCATGACAACTTCGCTGCACTACAAACCAGATTTACGGGTCTACAACCGTTCACAAGTACTCGTCACCTATACTACATGCTTTTACCAACACTGCAAACTAGTTGTTGTTGCATTGGGAGCTTGTCGTTGCTGCGGGGTACGCTCCGACACTAGATACGCTTTGCTGTTGCTGTTTAAGCTCCAAGACTGGGGAACTCTTCGCTGTTGCTGATGTTGACCACTGGCTTGTGGACTCGCGAAGTTCGCGGGGCGGCAGCACCTGCCTGGCGACGGACGCCGGTAGGACGTGGTCGGTCTCTGTCGCGGCCAGTAGGTCGGTTCGACGACGGTGCCGCGAAGCTGAACTCGGCCTCGATGACCGTCTTCTCCTTCTTGTTCTTGGCTCGCAGCGACTTGGACTTGGACGCAGCAACGAGCTCCTCGTCGTGCTTCTTGAGCTCGGCAGCGGCTGCCCACTTGGCGTCGTCGGCGCCCTCGTTGGCCCGACGCACCGCCCGTGAGGGCTCGCTGATGTCGGCGTTCTTGGTGGTCAGCTCGGCAAAGTACTCGTCCAGCGTTTTGGTGTGGTCGACCTCTTCAGGGATCTCCGGGCTCGGCTCCTTGTCGTCGGTGGCGTCCTCCTTGGCAATGACCTCGCCAGCAGCCTCGTCCTCGCCCTTCTTGCGGTTATCACCCCACCCGGCAGTCACCTTCTTGTCGGAGTCGGTTTTACCGGTCTGCGAGTGGCGGTCGGGTCGTGCAGACGCTCCTGACGGGCGCTTGGATCGCGAAGCCTCGTTGTCGGCACTTCCACGAGCACGGTTTTTGACCCGTCCGACCGACTTGTCGCGGATCGCAGCCTCGTTGCCGGTGGCCACCGGTCTCTTGGGGTTGGCGCGCGCGGGGTTGGCCTTAGGAGGAGGCACGTCCGACTTTTTGGACGTGGTGGGCTTCTTGACGACCTCCACCACTGGTCCGCTGGATGCAGCCAGTGGGGTCTCGCCGTCGTCGCTCAGCACCGCGAACAGATTCTAATGTCAGCCCATTGGCCCGGCCACTGTACTACGGAGGATTCTGCCTACCTTGGACGCAACTGACATTGGTGGTCGCTATTGATTGACTGAAGATGTGGACGTCAAAGTGAAAAATTTTGATCCCAACTCACCGTCACGTGAGCTGTGACTGCTGGGATCGCACGGCTGGCGCTGAACGGTGGGGTTGACCCGCTGGGCTTTGCAACTAGTTTGTTTTGATTTGGTTCTGTTTAAATGATTATTCAATGTCTTTTACCAATGGCACATTGAAAGCTTAGTTGTTGCTTTGTTGTTATCTTTGTTGCTGTCTGTCGCGGTCTCGTCGGTTGGGTAATGTACGCTCTCAAGTGTATGCAGGATACATTGTGGATCTGACAGTATATATGGACGGACCCTAACCGACACTTGGAAGAACGATTGAGTAGTTCAGTGATAATAACGCAAATATTCATCAAATTTCTCGTACTAATTCAGTAACGATCTGAGTGATAGAATTTTCAAGCATAGTACTGTCCTTGTCGCTTTGCTGTTGTCACTGACACGGTTCTTCTGCTGCACTTCGCTAAGCACTTCTATGCTCTCTGTGCTGTACAGGTCTGGCTACTGCAGCTACAACAACACAACAATAACTTCACATTTTGGCAAAGCAGCCCAATCGAGTGCAACAGTACTAATTTATATTCAACTGGATTATTTATATGAGATGTTTTGTGGAATTGGTTTTGTATAGCCGGCCAATGGTCAATGATTTCTCTGTTCTATATTCGGTCCCGGGTCGGCTCCGTTCCCCACCGAACGGCTGAGTCCCAGTACCCCAGATTTTGCGGGGCATCTCCACAACTGCCACACAGTCACTGTATATTACTGCTGAAATCAACTGCAGCCTCTTCTGTACTACTGATCCCCATACCAGAACTCAAGCGAGCCATAGTGAACTGTAGCTGGCTATCACCGAGAAGTTTTGGTTTGTGAATTTATACTTGCTGTATCCTCGGCTGAGAGTGCTGAAATCACAAGGACTGCCACAACTGCATCACAACTACTATCACATTTATAACAGTAACTGCATCCACAACTGCATCCACAACTGCATCCACAACTGCATCTACAAATACAACCGGTGACTCAACTTGAACTGACACTGTTTCAGATTTTGTGTCTGTGACTATCTGACTGCAATGCCTGCTTCCACAGCTAAAGCCCGCCTTTCTCAGGTGCTGTCTCATGTAGAGACGTCTTCACGACCCATCCACATCCACCAGCTCAATCCCACCTACTTCCTGCCCCGCTCCGCGCTCATTGAGCCAGGTGCGCCTGCCATAGTCCACAAGTGTGCGACTGGACAGACCGTGAAGCGGACTTATGGAGAGCTCAGCCAGCGAGTGCGCGACCTCGCGTTCTTCTTCAAAAAGCACCGTCTCAGGCGCATAGCCATTGTGGCTCCCAACACGCCAGCACATCTCGAGACTATGTTTGCAGCCGTCGCTGCTGGTGGCATCATCATGGGCCTCAACTACCGGCTCAAGCAGTCGGAAATCTCGTACATGTTGGATCTTGGCAAGGCAGACGCAGTGGTAGTGGACCACGAGTTTGAGCATCTCATCGACCGGTCGGCCAGCCAGCACCGCCGGATCCTCGTCGATCGTGATGTTGCTTCCTCCGTTTCCTCTTCTTCTTTTGCTTCTTCATCTTCTTCGTCTTTTGCTTCTTCTTCTTCTTCTTCTTCTTCTTCTTCTTCTTCTTCTTCTTCTTCTTCTTCTTCTTCTTCTTCTTCATCTTCTTCTTTTGCTTCTTCTGCAAAATGCCAGTACAGTAGCGCCATCGAAGAGGGCTCGCTGGAGCAACCTGGCCAAGGCTGGGAGGCGCTCGACGCCGAGCATGTTGACGAAAATGCTGTCATTGGCCTGTTCTTCACGTCGGGAACCACTGGGAGGCCCAAAGCGGTCGAGTACACCCACCGAGGAATGTACTTGGCCGCCATGGCCAACATTGTGGAGGCAGCACTCAACACCCAGGATATCTTTGGCAACAACAGGTGCCACTACCTATGGACACTGCCAATGTTCCATGCTGCTGGCTGGACCTATCCGTACGCGGTGACGGCGGTCAGAGGCACCCACTACTGCCTGCGCAAAATCGATGTCGATTACATCTGGGACGTCATTCTCAACGAGGGCATCAGCCACATGAACGCTGCTCCCACCGTCAACACCATGATTATCAACAGCAACAAGGCCAGCAAAGCTCCACGCCAGGTCCATGTCGTTGTTGCTGCGTCGCCGCCCAGCGCAAAGCTGTTCGAGGACATGATCCGCCTCAACCTGTATCCGGTGCACATGTATGGGCTTACCGAGACGTACGGGCCGTTCACACGAGCCTATTTCAATGAGGACTGGAAATCGCGACCCAAAACCGACCACTATGCGCTGCTGGCTCGGCAGGGATTCGGGTTTCTAACGTCGTCGTCTGCCAGAGTGGTTGACGACAGCATGCGCGATGTCGCCAGAGACGGCAATCAGATTGGCGAGATCGTGGTGCGGGGAAACCTTGTCACAAGAGGCTACCACGACGACCCTGCCGAGACTGCAAAATCGTTCGCTGAGTGGTTTCGAAGCGGCGATCTGGCTGTGATGCACCCAGACGGATCGATCCAGGTGCTCGACCGCAAGAAAGACATTATTATATCCGGCGGTGAAAACATCTCTTCCGTCGCAGTGGAGGGCGTTATCGTCAAGTACAGTAACGTCCTCGAGGCTGCTGTAGTGGGCATTCCAGACAGCCACTATGGCGAAGTGCCATTTGCATTTGTCACTCTAAAAGACCCTGCAAAGCCGTTTGACTGCGGGGCCCTGGTGGTGTGGCTAAAGTCGCAGATTGGCGGATTCCAGGTCCCCAAGCGGGTCCAGCTCGTCGAAGCACTTCCAAAGACGTCCACCGGCAAACTGCGCAAGAACGTGCTCCGCAATGAAGCAGTCCGCCTATCCAGCATTCCTGGCATAGACCCGAACACTGCTATCAAGTTAGATATCTAAGCAGTCCTCTGCTTCTCTTTGGAGCATTTCTTAGAGTTTCCCGGTTGGATCATAAAGTAACTAAATCCTAACGATGTAAAATCAGAAGCCAATTGTAACCAACACAGTCAAAAATGGCCCAAGCTAGTATTTCATCTGATTACCAGCTCCTCTAGGGTTCTTCTGTTCTTTTGTTCTTCGTTTCAATAGCTTCTCTTTGAATTGAGTCTTTAGTTTACGCTTTTCACACCAATCTCACAGTCTCGACAATTAGCCCCAATTTGGCAAATTCGAACTGAAATATCCCAATCCGGTAAATCCCAGCTGTTACCCCATCTGGCGAGATGCACCTGGGGTAAACCAGCCGCATATGTGTTTATATTACATATCGCCAGACTTAACTCTAGATCATTCTATCCATTACAAACTATAGACACTATGACCGTATCATTAGCAGAGAAGTCACAGGGGTTATTAGAGATTGGCGAGCACTGTTCCGAGTGCCATTCGGTGGACTTTTTACCGTAAGTGTGATATACTAAGTTGATAGTAATGTTCGTTTCTTCTAACATTAGCTTCCGCTGTGGCGACTGTCTGAAGAGCTTTTGCGAGGACCATCGCCGTCCCGAGACTCACCACTGCGAGCCGGTTCGTAAGCCAACTATCACGCCTGTCCGGGCTCTACAGCCTGCATCGTCAGCACGATATTCGACCCCGTCTGTAAAGACAGGACCAACAGCGCCGGCCAAGACGATACAGGCCAAGACAGCATCTGCCAAAGCTTCACCAGTCAAACCCCCAGCATCCAAACCGGTGGCCCTCCCAGCTTCATTAGAAAAGATCCGTACATTGTGGGCCAAAAAGAAAGACTCGTCCGTTGTGGTCAAGAAATCTCCTGCATTGCCAGCCCTCACTCAGCTGTCTCAGCTGAAGCGAGCTGCAAAGGGTGACGACAAGATCCCTGCTCAAAACCGAGTTTATCTATACATTGTACGACCAGAAACGACATACACTGGGGCCACTACGACGACGACAAAGCCAGCAGTGCGGCCTGAGAAGAAGTTGCCGGTATTTTTCGCAAAAGACATGGTGGTTGGCAAGGTCCTTGACAAGTCCTGTGCTCTGCTGGACGTATCAAACAAGAACAGCACATCGTCCCAGAACAGAGTCGGGCTTTACGTGGGCTCGGCCTCGGTGCCTCTGTCGTACAGCGCAAAACTCGGCGACGTTGTCAAAGACGGACACACCGTTTACGTGCGCTGATCCACGTGTAGTTCGCTGTTCGCACTTCCTGAGTTCTCAGGTGTTTCATTGGTCTGTTTCCGTTGATCCGTTCCACTATTGTGGTCCGTTTCAGTATTTTGCCGATTTTGCGATTCGTATTCGCGTGTTATTCTTTCAGCATATGCTGGTGTTGGTTCGTTCGTATCGCTGACTATTGTGCTTGCTGCCACTCAGGTGATGGACGTTTCTCTGTCTGCTGTGGAGCGCACAATGATTCGCCCAGGCCCCTCCCTGGCGACTTCTCCGATGTTGTGTCCGTATAGATTATCGATAAAGCTGTGATAGGCTTCGACTGTGTTGTCTTCCAGTATCGCGGAGTGGATAATATTGCATTTGTTGTGGGTGAGCTTTTGGACGGTTTTTATATCGTGTAGAGTAAATATATCGCATCCCTCAATGTTGAGCAGCTGTAGACGAATACATCCATTGTTGATCGTGTTCTGCCTCGTAATGTAGCTGAAAAGCCACTCAGGAAATAGCTGGTACGCGTGGATGGACAGGCTGCGCAGCGACAACGGGCATACCTCAGTTAAGAACCTCTCCAGACCTCTCTGGGAGATAAAATACATTCGCGGCAGCTGCAGATGCTCGAGCTGGCGGCAGTGGCTTCCCAGCAAGCTCAGCTGGCTGTCGCTTATGGTGGTCCCTCTAAGGTCCAGTGTCTTTAAGGCTGGGCCCACCCGACACAAAACATCGTCAAGGATGTCTTCATTCCGGATCTGGTTGCGCACCACCAGATGGCTCAGCCCGCACGAAAGGTTCGACAGCATCAGGTCTGCGTCCGCGTCGTCCTGTGAACACACGCTGAGATCAAAGGTGGCTAATCTGCTGCTCTGCTTGGCGACGTCAACCATTCGCTGCACTCCGTAGCCAACGTAATACGGGTCGACTACCAGCGTTTCAACGCTCCTCAGCATTGTCTCGGCAATGTCCAATAGTCCCCATAGCTTGTTGTTGATTATGAGATGGAGGTCAAGTTTGGAGACTCGCAGTTGGGTCCACAGATAGCGCTGGCAAGCTAGTGATCTCCACTGGTGGTTGACCCCCATGCACATAATAAGGTCTCCCGGATCCAGAAGTTGGAATATTCTATCCAGCACCTCCAACGGTACCGACTTCATAGTTGTGTGTATCAGAATTGGTTCCACACCGCGTCGCGTCCTGAAGGCATGCACAGATAAATTTGTAATGGTTGTTTACGTTTAATGAATTGGGACTGGAATGCGCGATATGTACGGCTTATTCTGCATAGCTGCTGATACGGAGCGCGCACCGCAGCAGCCTAGAGCCGGAAATAGACCACACAATTAATGATCCATCGACCGTCAAATTCGTCTCGTAGGCATATTTGAGAGGATTATTGGGTTTTTCTGTAAATGTTGTGTTTTTTTTGGCTCTCTGATAGTAAAAGGATATACTGGTGGTTGCAGTTGGTTGCTGTATGTGACCTGAATATCAGTTGCATACAGGATAACGTTGCATGCATATGCGCCGTCTATAGTGAGCAAGTTCATAGACACCTGACCAGCTTTTTTTCTGTTTCGACAGTAATTATTACAAATAGTGATATTTAGCGTCTCTTTTTTATAATTATTATGAATCCTTCTATATCCTGGAATTTTCAAGTATATTTGAGAGCGCACGGCTCGTCTGGACGCTTGGACCCTTTGAAAACTTTATTCAAGCATGCACGGGAACACAAATTATAGAGGGTGACATACAAGCAAAAAGCAGAGCCAGCGGGCCCAGCAAAAAAAATTCAGCAGTACGAAGAAGAAGTGACTGGAATCTGAATAGTGCAACATTCATGAGAAGTACTCGGCTAGGCACAAACAGGACGAAGAAACATAATAATGCCATATTTCAAAAGAAGTCAAACGAGGTACGTAGAGAGATAAACGTCACCAAAAAATCATAACCCAGTTTATATTACAAAAAACGAACGTTCAGAAAGTAATCGGTTCATCATCAGCACTCCAGTTTGTGGCCGCTTATTTTATTGGCCTTTAACTAGCTCAGCCGTTCGATATTTGATCCACGTTATCATGGCTGGCGTCTATATCGTGACGGGGGCCTCTAGAGGTAAGCTCGCGTCTCCAGCAGCTTTGGGATTCTAATACAGGCATTGGAGCAGCAATTGTACACCAACTTCTCCAAAAGGACGCTTCTGTAATCGGCATTTCCCGCACAACGGACGCGCTCGAGAAGCTGGCTGCATCGAACAGCAAGTTTCAGTAAGTGCTGCTGAACAATTTCTTTTGGGGCAATCTGACGCCAGCTACGTGGTAGGCAATGTTACCGACGACTCGGTCAGCAAACAGGCGATTGAATTGGCGGTGTCAAAATTTGGCTCGTTAGACGGCATCGTCTTCAATGCAGGCGTGCTAGAGCCTGTTGCTCGACTGGCAGATACAGACATTGCGGCCTGGAAGCAGTTATACGACGTCAATGTGTTTTCAGTAGTGTCACTTCTTGCACTGGCAGTCCCGCATTTGCGCAAATCCAAAGGACGAGCTGTGTTTGTGTCGTCTGGCGCTGCCACAGGAATCTACGTAAGTTCCGGCGTTGCTACTATAGAATAAAAATTCCTGACAGCAGACATCATGGGGTGCCTATGGCAGCTCGAAGGCCGCGCTCAACCACCTGGCAGCAACTCTGGCCGTAGAAGAGCCGGACCTGTTTAGCATTTCGGTGGCTCCAGGAGTTGTCGACACGCAAATGCAGCAAAACATTCGAGATCTGCGTAAGTACCGCCTACAACAACCCATATATCGGCGACCCTGAGTGGTGCTGAGTGGTGCTGAGTGGTGCTGAGTTGTGCTGAGTGGTGCTGAATTATCTAACATAGACGGGGAGGCAATGACTGCGGAAAACCACGAGAGGTTTCGCAACCTAAAGTCGACTGGGCAGCTGCTGGCACCCGAGGTCCCTGGCAGAATCATTGCGGGCCTGGCGCTGCGTGGAGGCTCTGCACAGCTCAATGGCAAGTTCCTGCGTTATAACGCTGAAGAACTACAGAACTATGCGTGATTTAGCTACGAATTTTACCCTCATATCATAGTGTAGAGAGATCTGCGTGGATTGGCAGTCGTAATTCTGTAAGCCCCTTCAGCAATTGCAGACGGTTTTCTCCCACTGCACATCAACTCGATGTTTCCATCGCTAGTCCGATACCAACGAATAGTCCGTCCAGTGGCTAAACCAGTGGGCCTGCCACGCAGCACGCAGCGTTCTCGCATGTCGAGAAAAACCCTCGCTGTACTAGCCATAGTGACGGTTGCATCTACATTCGCAGCGCCGTTTCTGAGCAGAGGGTCGCGTAAGTTTTTCGCACCAACACACTGCTAACAAAGCGCCAAAAGAGAGCATGCTGTGACAGGCTGTGATGCGCCAGTAACTAGCAGAGATGCACTGATAATCCATGGGGAAAAGGACGCCAACCCGGGGTTTGTTGCCTGTTTGATCTCCAGTATTCCGTCGGGCCTGTCCAGTTTGTTGATCATAGTATCCGCTTAGTCACTAGCGCTCGCATCTGCATGCATCGACATCGCAGCTGCCTGAACCGTCATTCGGCGTATCAATATGCTAACGATGTCGAGTAGTAAAAGAAACCCACAATTCACGAACAACCGTCGTTTCTCTCAGTGCCAATGGCCAGTAGCAGCAGGAGAGCAGTGGATCGCGATATCCACGAGGTGGGCTTGGCATTCGAGCACGAGGCGCTGTCGTTCCACTGCAGCACGACCCCGCAACGTAGAAACAGTTACACAACGTCGGTTCGTTCTGCGCTTCTCCAGCCAGTGGCAGTTCCTCAGCAGCATCCTAGCAGGGCATTCGTACGCGCATACTCGCATGAACTAGGCCTTTTCGGTTTGTCGAGCGACGACTTTATGGAGTTCGTTGACAAGCTCAACATTGTGAACGACGCATATAGCCACAACCACTCTCATGTCACGATCCAGCGCTATCTCCAGGCAGCGAACGAGAAGCTGTTTTCCCCTCGTGGCTTGCATGTGCAAATGTGTACGGCAGCAGGAGTAGCGAGCATTGTTGATGTAGGAAACAGCACTTGGCGGGCATCTACGGGACATTTTATGTCAGAGATCGACGAGGATATCGTTGGCGAGTACGTGATGATGTGTGGACTCACCAGCCAGCTCGATTACAACGTGATGCCTCCAAATAGCCACTCAGTAGCACTGGCAAGGCTGAACGACAAGTATGCCGAGCTGGCGAGCCAAAGAAGCAACTACGACGATGAAGATGACGACGACGAAGAATCGACGCCTGGCGTCCTTTCACTCGAGCAGATCAACAGAGAACTATCGCACGATCTCGACAGACTGCACCACGAAATGATGCGGACGGTCAACAAGCTATGGCTGGTGGTGACGTCTCGAGAGTACGGAACACACCTGTCGTAGGATAGCTGACAAGCGGCAATGTACTGACCAGAACGCATGAGAGAATACCAGCTGGATGCGATAAAAATAAAGCTGACACTACGGTGATGGATATTGCACTATGCGTGAAATTTAACTGTTGGTGGTTTTGTAATGGAGCTATGAGCTTGGGCATGGAATGGATTTTGATGCCGAGTAAAGCTTAAGTGAAACACTCTGCCACAATTCAATGCTATTATTGCTATCCACAGCCACCAACGTTGATCCATACAACATGGCGAATGCGATTAGGCAGTATATTCGTGATGACTAAGACACGATTTTCTGTACCTCTCCAGTTTGAATGTACACTGGAACTCCAATTAACGTGCAACTTCATGACTTAGTCTGGTTTTTGGAAACGCGATGACATGTCACTTGAACTTGAACACCTCAACCTATCTTGCGACTCCGTCGCGCTGTAGCAACTGCTGCGCAGTTGGTATCGAAAGCACCTATAGCACAATGCAATGCAATTTAAAATTCAACTGCTAACTAAATAACGTGATAATATCCATGTCACTTGAACGCTTATCTTGCGACTCCGTCGCGCTGTAGCAACTGCTGCGCAGTTGGTGCCGAGAGCACATGCAGCACTGCAATTTACAATTCAACTGCGAAGCAGTTGCTACAGCGCGACGGAGTCGCAAGACAACTACTAAAGTTACATGGATACTATCAACAATTTTGGCCCATTGAATGTTGCCATGTAATTGAACAAAATATTTTTATTCGTTTTATTTTTTTACATGACTTGTATAACTGTTGTCATTATTTCGGTATATTTTTGGCAGTCCTCTTCGTCATGCAATATTCAGCCACTCGAGCAATTAGATCTGCAGATTCTCTGTAGCGACATTTTACAGCGTTCATACTGAATAAATACTGAATCAATTACGCAACATTAATAGAAAAGTAAAGTAAGAGGGCCTCTGATTCTTCGTTTCGGAATCTGTGTGATCTGTGTACAAGAGTTATGCCATTACCAAACAACTCTACCGAAACACTGTCGAAACCCACACTAAACATATATGAAAACTCTCATCAAGACCTCCACAATAAAAACTCCAATAGGCCAATTGACTCCACTTATATCAGCAGCGTGTCGACACTTCGGCTGTGGTCGCAGTGGTCGCTCTGGTGGGCTCAGCCTGCAATATCTGAATCCACAAAGCGCACTTCACCAGTGCGGCACCTTTACCAAGCGACTCGCGCAAAGGCGATATGAGCAAGCGTATGACGCCCATAGCAGCAGCGGAGCTAACGCAGCCAACAAGCCAGAGCCTTCGCAGACTCTGTGCCGGAACGTCCTCATACACGGCTACTGCAAGTATGCCGACAAGGGCTGTGCGTTTCGCCATGACTCGGTTCGCGACCTCGTTGGGCCCTCGCCAACCGCGAGCCAGACCGAGTCCACTGGGTCTCCAGCCCGCAACAACACGTAAGTAGCACACGCGAATGCTCTGAATAGCACGCAATTGCCTGGAACCATCCAAGAGGGAGATGCGTCATGGTGCGTCCAGTAGACTGCTTCATGACTGGTCAGGACCTGTCACGACCCTGATTCTGTCCAGAATCGTGATTCGCCAGGCTCAACACGCCTATGCCGCTGATTCGTCGCGCTGTGTCGAGAATTTGTCACAGTATGTGACTTCTGTGATTCGTCACAAACTATTCAGAGTGCCTATTGAGTAGTCATATGAGATGTGTGGAATACTTGGATCTCCAGCTTTTTTGACTCCAGCAGCTCGTCGTGGACCAGTCAATGGACCGCCATTTGCTAGCAGAGCTACGTATGGCTCAGTATGCTAATTGTAGACCTATCAGGAAGAGGCTCAATGCCGACTCGCCGTCGTTCACGCCTTCGTCGTCAGCTACCGCGGTCGGCTCGCCAACCCAGTCAAGAAGCACTGCAGACATGGCGATGTTTGGTGCGCCAAAAAGTGAGTAGAGTTGTTTTCCGGCTGTTTTGTGGCTAACCAGACGGCAAACCGCAGTTCAATCCAGAGTCGGTGTTCAATCCGCGCACTAATGCTTCGCCAGTGTACGTAGCTCCCAGCGACGGAGTGTCTGCCATGACACAGGAGTTCCGGGCCCTGTCGATGGAGCCGTCGTCTGCGACCAAAAGCCATGTGGCCCACAACCAGCCAGGCCAAGCGAGGAGCCAAAATGCCAGCCAGAACAACCAAAATGCCGGCCAGAACAACCAAAACCACAACAACAGCCAAAACCACAACAACAGCCAGAACCAGAACCACAGCCAGAACCCAAACCAGCCTCAGTTTGGCTACGACAACAGCCTGCGGCCTGTCAGCCAGTTCCAGATGGGCCATGCCCAGAACCACAACCAGGGCCAGATCCCTGTTGGCCAGTACATGGGGCAGCACGACATGGGCCAGATGGGCCATATGAGCCAGATGGGCCAGCTCAACCAGATGAACCCCGACATGCTGTTCCAGCCGTCGTCGCATCCGCTGCAGTACCATCTGTACGCTCCACACCCGCTGCGGTCGCGCGGACGACCCCCACAGGCCCCTCACGAGCGCCAACCGCACGACCTGTTCATAGCAGAAGACCTGCGCGAGGAGCTCCAGCGCAAGAACGAAGCGCTGCTCCAGACGATGCCCAACACCAGCCTGCCCGAGTTTGTGCATGTGTACCACTCGCTGGTGCCGCTCGACACCTCGGTGGACAAGACTGGCCGGCTGTTTGGGTACCCGACCTGGGTGTACAAGGCGGTGTCCAACGTGGACGGCAAAGTGTACTGCCTGCGTCGCATCGAGGGGTTCCGGCTCACCAACGAGCGAGCCATGAAGGCGGTGGTGCGCTGGAAGGAGCTGTCGGGCCATCCTGGCGTCGTCAAGCTGCACGAGGCGTTCACCACGCTGGCGTTTGGCTACAGCTCGCTGGTGTTTGTGTACGACTACTTCCCGCTGGCCGCCAGCCTGTACGACATGCATTTTGGGCCCATGGCGGCGTTTCGCGCCAACAGCCAGCGATCCATCGACGAGCGTACTCTGTGGAGCTACATAGTGCAGCTGCTGATGGCGCTCAGAGCGGTCCACAACCGCAAGATCACCACCGTGGCAGCGCGGGTGGTGGACCCGACCAAGATCCTGGTGGTCAAGAATGGGCGCCTCCGCATCAACGGCTGTGGCATCTTCGACGTGCTCCAGTTCGACAATCCAGTGAGCCAGGAAACCATGGACGGACTACAGCTCGAGGACATCGCCAACGTGGGCAAGCTGATGGTGGTGCTGGGCACAAAGTCCATGGTGGCCTCGCAGCAGCTTGATAAGTCGCTGGACCAGCTGGCTGGGCTGTACAGCCGGGAGTTTGTGGACTTTGTAGGGCAGCTGGCGCGTGGAGAGGGCGACAAGACTGCTAGCGGGCTGCTGGAGAACCTCGGAGATCGCGTGGCAGACGTGCTAGCAAGCAGTCTGGTCGAGAGCGACGACCTCGAGGCTCAGCTGTCGGGAGAGCTCGAGAACGGGCGCCTCGTCAGGCTGCTGTGCAAGTTCGGATTCATCAACGAGCGGCCTGAGTTCGACAACGACAGCAGCTGGTCCGAAACGGGTGACAGATACGTGGTCAAGCTGTTCCGGGACTATGTGTTTCACCAGGTGGACGACACAGGACGGCCTGTGGTGGACATGGCCCATGTACTGAGCAGCCTCAACAAGCTGGACGCCGGCATCGAAGAGACCATCATGCTTGTATCGCGTAACGAGCAGTCGTGTCTGATTGTGACCTACAAGGAGATCAAGAGCTGCATTGAGTCCGCGTTCCGAGACCTCACGCGGGAACCGAGCGCCAGCGAGTAGCTGCGCAGTTTTGGTCGGTTGGCATTTGAAACTGACTCTGACTGAAATTGTCTGACTATCCAAGGACATTTACTTGATGCAGCGAAGCTTAGCTTACAGGGTTGTTTGGCCAGTAGTTGTATCTTTTGTATTTGAGCTTGATAATCATCTCCAACTCGTAGAGAGCAGCTCGTTTCTATGTGCGCTACATATGCGTATGGACAGTGCAAACGTTTGAGGCGAACCACACATATAACTACACTGGAATGGATATGCTTGTGATGAGACTATATACAGTTGTAAAACAGCGTGTTTTTTTGTCCTCGATTTCTTTAACGAGAAGTACATTGAGATGAACTGTAGAATAATAGAACCTGAAACAAATGTGGCTATGTGACGTGTTACGCCTAAGTGCAATATAAAACCTACAAAGTAGTTGAAGTTGGCCCTACTATTTGACTGGTTCATCCCAAATAGAGTAATAGTATGTGGCTCAGGATATGTGGCTAAGAAAACGATTGCTGAAACTCGCGAACACTGCATTACATTCGCTAACGCCCCTGATGGATTTGTCTATAAATTCACGGGCCCTGACTCGTTAAATACAGCTAACTCTGCGAGCTGAGATTCACTTATTTCACCATGATTTTAGACCAGGGGGAGGGTATGTATATGAAACCAACAACAAGTTTAGCCATGACGACGGAGAATAACATTACTAACACGCAGAATAGCATGTCTGATTCAAGTTCGTTATATATTGAGTCACGACATATTCCTTCCGACTGTGAGCATAGCTTCACAACGCCTGCAGAGCTATGGAAGTTTTTAAGGAAATGCGACACGAACTTCATTAATGGGTCCGGTAATCAGTACTTAAAGATAACAAACTTTTCGAGTACCGAACTAGACGAGAACGATCAAAAGGCACGCAGACGACGGCCTCCATTCAGAGCAGACATTTTTAACGATCTGCGGATAACAATAAGCGCTGTGGCAACTGCTGCGCAGTTGGGCGTGGATACTGGCAGACGTGGGGCATAGCCGGTTCGTGCGATTCTTGTATATTAACGAGAACCCTACGTGTTGCGGCAGTTGCGACGCATGCACGGATCGGCTTTGCATAGAGCTGCTTAATAGGGGATCGTTTTTACAACTCTGCATGCATGTGATCCGAGGCATAGATGTGTGATTAGTCGCCATCTCATTAGTAACGTGAGAACTAAAGATAGTACCTTCAATCGATCCATTTACTTTCTGATATTTGTGCAATATGTGTCGGCAACTGTCTGAAAAGCAATTGTTTTTTGAATCGTCCGTCGTCCACTGAAATTACAGTGTGTCGGCGGACAACTCAAACTGGATCCATTTTGTATAAAACGATAATGTATCCATTTAAATAAAAAAATTCTATTTCTTCATTTGAAAGAGATCATCAAGTGATGGATTGCATGCAACTTAATTCAGTTATAAAATGCTGCCTCTACGCAAGTGATATGTGTACAAATAAGAAGCACGTCTTCTGCCAGTGCAAATTATACCTGCGATAACGCTGTAGACGCACAGGCAGCATGTCAGCGAAAGCAAAGCATAATGATAGCTTTATCAGCTATTCCACCCAGTTCTTATTCTTAAAAGTGTTCAGCTTTCAACCGTTGCGGTCTTAAAATAATCATGTCAATTGCAGTACTCAGTCTTGTAAACGAATCATACAGTAAGGCCAGTCCCAAGTGCAGTGTCGTATCGTGTTGGTAATATCATATATCGTATAGGTCATATAGACTTGTCTATCGTAGCATGGTCGTCGCGCACCCAACCAAACAAGTCATGCGGTTTCGCTCTGTCGTCATATCGACTGAAGTTCCACCAGCGCGTCGACTGCTAACATCTCGCGGTCGTCCTTGACGCGCAGCCCGACTGCACCAATGGCTTGCCAGTCTTCATCGTCCGTCTCGCCGTGCTTCACTGGGCCCTCGTCCGACGGGTCCTCCGTCAAGTCCTCGCTATCGTCGTCACTGTCGTCAAACACGTTAGCGTACGAGTCGTCGTCATCTTCGTCATCGCGGAACGCTACTCGCTCGCGCATGCGTTCGCTGGCTCGTCTCGTACGCATCGACTGGCGAGGCACCCGGAACTTGGGGCGCATCACCTGGTTGTGGAACATCATGTCGTCGTCCGCCAGCGCCACGTCGTCTGCCCATACGCTGGCGACGCCATCACCAGCCACTACAGAGCGGTCGCTGGCAGCCAGCAGCGGCGACGGCGGCGGTTTGATGCTCGCGAGCTCGGCGCTGATGCTGCCACGGTGGGCTCGACTGGCCAGCTGGTGTCCGTCTGTACGTCTCGCAGACCACCGGCCCCACCCGACCTTCTCAAACACAATGCTGTTGGCAGGGTCGCCAGCGTCGAGCGCTGCGATGATGAGCCGGCGCTGCTTCGACAGCGACAGGTCTGCGAACCCGGCAATGCTCTGGGCCAAGTGCATGGTGATATGGCGCATCGACAGAGGTCCGTGGACGAGCAGGAACCGCGACAGCTTTTCTGGAGTCACGGCAGCAGCTGCTGCGAGTGCCACTGGCGAGTTGGTGTTGAGGGGCCCGCTGGATCCCGCCAGAGGAGGCGAGCTGCCTACCGAATGCGACAGCGTCGACACGCCAGAGGTATTCGACATGTTGGAGGCAGACACGTTGGACGCCGACAGGTTGGATGCGTTGGACGCCGACAAGTTGGATGAGTTGGACAGGTTGGAAACGTTAGACAGGTTGGAAAGGTGCGAGCCTGCCATATGTGGTGTTCCCGAGTGCGAGTGTGAGGTCGACGACAGACGTCGACGCGATGCGGACGGAATGGACTTTGGAATCGCGTGCCACCGGTGGCCAGACAGCACCTGGGCAGCAGCTGCCGAGCCTGGTGAGATGGGCGCCAGCACCGGCGATTTGGTCGACGACGAAGAGGGTGCTGGCGACACGCTGGCAGCAGGCGACTTGGACAGCCGGTACGCAGAGGGCGCCGACGACGGTGGCATTGGCAGCGATCCGGGCAGCAGCGCGTCTGTAGTGGTTCGTGGAACGTCGACGGTGGCAGACGTCATGTCAGGAGCACCCCGGACGTTGGAATAGGCGCCCAGTCCGTTGAGAGCGATAGATAATGCAGACATGGTGTAGTTGATGAAGTCTCTAGTGCAAACAGTCAGTTGCAGTCGTAGACAGAGTGCAGTGGTCGAAGTTCAATTAGTTGTCAGACCCAATTCAAGTAGTAGTAAGACACAGTTGAAGTATAGTCAGACACAGTCCAAGTAGTAGTCAGACACAGTCCAAATAGTATAGTCAGATACAGTTGAATCAGATAACAGTTGGCAGACACAGTTGGCAGACACAGTTGGCAGACACAATTAGCAGGCACAATGGATGGGCTCAACTGGTGGACACAATGAAATAAAGGACACAACTGGTGCTGGTGATGCAGTTGGTGATACCACTAGTAGTAGCAGCTAGATGATGTGATTTGAGTGTCCAAGCTGGCAAGTTCGGTCAGCTTCTGTCAAGGAATGTCAGTTTCTGATTGTATCAGCTGGTGTCGAGTTCGGCTAGCTTCAGCGTGTTGTAGTGCACTGTTCGCTTGTCGATGGCACAGCGCCGACGTGGCAGAGCGATTTCGCACAAACAGGGTATACCCAGTCGCTAGGTCCGTGTACACTGCAATTCAATAGCAAACCCAGCTGAGCTGTTGAGGCAACAACTGATTTCCAGTTCACAGCCGGTCCCAACCAGACGCTCGTGGCCAAAGTTTCAGTTCCAGTTCTAGTTCAAGCCTGCTAGACTTATTCGGTTCTATTCGCAGCTTTGCGAATTTCACGTCACTTTGGATGTCGCAGATTGGCAGCAATTTCGTTTGCTTGTCGTAGATTACAATCCCACTTCGAATTGGTCGTGTCGACTTTTTTAATTTCAAGTCAACTCAGGTCCAACCTGGGTTTCACACTTTCAGTTCACGTTTTATGTCCAAATATGCGCACAACGTGCACACGCGTCGCAGGGCGTTAGCAACCTGTAGGTACGAGTCGGCTGCGAGTGCGTTTCACCAGGCAGGCAACCGGCGTGTGTTTGTTCAGATTTGGCGCTATTTGGTCGATTTCGATCTGGTTGCGCGAAAGTGTAGCCAGCCAGTCGGTCTACGCGAAATGGTCAGCACTAATGAACGGCCAGCACTACTGAATGGCAGTAGAGGCAGTAGTGGCAGTTAGCAGCAGCTAATTTAAGCAGTTGTGGCAGTTGCAGCAGTTCCACACGTGGTACTGTACTGTTGCGAAGTCCTACACAGGTTTGTAGCAACAGCGGTCGCGAATCAAGCTCTGGCAACCGGTGTTATGGCAGCAGCTGGCGTGTATTTATGGATTCAGTCACCCAGCATGTGGAAATTTCACTCGTTTAGGACCGTTCCTGAAACGGCCGGCCGGTCCGGTGGGCACCGCCCGGGGCTAGGGCCGCTGGGGCTGCCTGGTTACAGGTTATGGGTCATGGGGCGGCTGCCTTGTGACGCACCAGCAAATGAGTGGGAGCAGCCGTTGTGGTTATGCGCGGTTGTTGTGGAGCCAAATTGCCTGAATTGGCGCAGTGGCCCAGACGGTGGCTGAACCACACCACGCGCAATGGGAAGGCCCGCCTCGATTGGGCGGTGGCGGTGGAGGTGGGAGTTGCGGTTGCTACGGTGAGGGCAATATGCGCGGTTTGTATTTTGCCAACAATGGCAGTTATTACGACCGCCGGCACCGGCAGCGTGGCTGATAATAAGGCTGCATGCGTCAGGGTGCCCAACAATGTGCGAGCGTCTGGGGTAGCTGCGGCACAGACCAGTTGGGGACACCAGTTGGGGAGTGCGTGGCCACCACACACACCACACACACCACACACACTCACACACCATACTCGCTCACCATACTCGCTCACCATACTGAGTTCCAAAGTAGAAGTGTATTTTAGATTCTTAGACTCAAATGGTACAGCCGAACAGGCTCAATTGAATTGGTAGAAGTGAAAAGTACACAAATAATTGTTTTAATTTTAGATTCCATTTGCGCGTGTCCTCAGCGATGTAACCGCTTTGAAGGGCTGCTGCGGTGGCTGCTCACTAATTGAGCCGGAACAGCAGACTCTACTGCAGCCAGGACTGCAGCCAGAACTGCAGCTAGAAAGGAGACCTGGCGCATGAAAATTCTCCAATAATTGACTTGAGATAGCAAATCCAGCAGATTTTGACTATTTGGACGACTTGTATTCATTGTGCTATGTTATTTATAGCACCATCCAGTACCGAGCGAGCACACTCCCATTAATGCACTACAATTGCGCTCTAACAAGCACTACACTACCTAAACTAAACTGTTCCTGGATAGATCAATCAGGGCATACTCAGTTAAACCCATTCTGAGCAGTCTCGATTCTGCACTGAATCTAACCATAGATGCTATCAGAATACCGCATCAGGCAACAAACATAGCGTTATCGTGCCCGATCGTCCATTCCTGAGCATAGCGTCGCATTGTTCCTCGCATGTTCACGTCGGATACCTGATTCGGACCCAAAGGTTGGCTCTTTTTGTCCGTAGAGCGAATCGACTCCTTGTCGAGCTTGTTTACTTCACTCGTATTCAGTAGTGTTTCGTTGTAGATATGAGCGATTATCAGCCCTTGACCACACCGATCTACAATGTATAAATATAATATTAAAGGTAAAATATTATTACTGAAATTATTATCGAGAGATACCGATCTGTTCGACCTGAGCAGATAAACCGCTGTTTATTCAATTGAACGTCTGGTATAGACTTCTGTCAACAGCTCTAGTATAGTGTCACGCCGTGTGCCAATTTTACAGTACCAGCTCTGTCAGAGTTGTCTCATGTATCACCAAATGATTGTCATGTAACCTAATCGGCGTGTTGCAGCTCAACAATACATCATGTAGTATATGAGACGTTTGACTGAGTGAGTTACACCTTGCGTTTCAGGTGCCGGCTATAGACGGTGATCGCTGTCTGATTCCGCTTTGCTCTTTAGGAACATCTCTTGCGACTCCGTCGCGCTGTGGCAACTGCTGCGCAGTTGGGCGTGGACACAGACAAACGTGGTTCGAACTTGGAAGTAAACCAATTCGTACAATTCATCTGTATTATGGGAAACCCAGCTTCAACTGCGAAGCAGTTGCCACAGCGCGACGGAGTCGCGAAAACTACATCGCTCTGCCATAGCAATATTGTTATACATGTCATTGTTATATAATTAGCCACTCAATAAGTCTATAGCTTGGACGCAAATGCGATAATGGCGTCCGCCATCTGCTGCAACCCTGGGTCTTCCAGAGGATAGTGACCCGCATTTTCGAGCTTTACGAGCTTGACTGACACCTTCTTGAGTCGAGAAATAAACATCTCGCTGAGCCACAAAGGCGACCACTTGTCTTGCATCGGCTGGGTCAGCAGGATCGGGCATACGTCAAAGTCTTCTGGCTCCACAGTTTTCTTGTAGGACATATATGTGGCCATGAATCGGATAGTGACCCACGCACCCGCAGATGACTTGTCTGCCAGACACACCTTGAGTGCGTCGTCGTTGTTGAGCAGCGTCGACATCTTCGCTGGCAGCGCCATTGGCATGCTGAATCCTCTTAACAGGAAGTTGTTGGAAAGCTGCAAAAGTGGCACTCCCAGTCTGCTCATCACAAAATTCCTTGCCGTTGTATCTCTGACCTTTTGGTTCTGCTGGTCCAAGAAGCACATGGCAACAACACCTTTGACTCGTTTGCTTATTGATGCTGCATGATATGCCAACAGACCTCCTGCACTTAGTCCATAAAGTACAATAGGTCGGGGATCATTTTCAAGCTCGTGGTCTATAAAGTCGACTGCTATTCCGACCCAGTCGTCGTACGAGTATGCGCCAGGACCTTTGGTAGTGCATCCATATCCAGGCATGTCGATAGCTACCAGCTCGAACCCTGCTTTGTGCAGAGGCACCCCCAGTATCATAGACATCTGCCTGCCATTGGTGCCAACTCCATGGTGGAGGATTATTCTCACTTTGGCGTCCGGGTTCTTCCAGCGGTCAAGATGAAGAGTATGGCCCCTGTTGCGCCACCAATCCTCAACAGGTTTATGGCCCTCGGTGAAATGTAGTCTGTCGGGCAGAAACTTTTGGATGTCCCGCCATGCAGTTTGCGATTCGTACGACTTGGTGGTGCTGGCCGTCATGCTGTTGGCTGGCTGGTAACCGTGCAAATGGTCATCCTTTTATATTGCTTAAAAGCCTTTCAGATGCCAACTGACGAGCATCATCGAGTGAATGATAGAGTTCGATCATCCGTTCTTGAGACCGGCGACCGGAGCTAACTTTGTTTGATGTCCGGCTGGGCCCATACTATACGTCTCCGTTAGGTGCATTCATATCCGTTCATGTCCGACAGGTGGAGAAGATTGCAACCGATTAGGCGAACCCTTAACCCATGAGCACTTGGCAGATCTATTTATGACAAGACCCGGATACCGGCGCTACTAGCGAAAAGCAATAATGTTATTCTACTAATAGAGCATTAGGTCACTTCTGCTATTACAGAGTCAGCTGATTCAGCTGGTTCAGCTGCCGATCTCGTGCCGAGGTGAATAGACTAAAGGCAGGTCGCTGAACAAAAACTATTATTAGATTTAAACTATATCACGTAATCTTAAGGTTGACCGTATGCGTTACCATCTGGTAGGGGTTCGGAAATGATAACAAAATCGTCTCAAGGGTATCAAATTGTGCACAGTTGTTTATTTGCGCACCGGCTTTGAGCTGTTATAAGGGCAACAGTCATGTGTAAGTGCTTGCCCGGCTAGATCTAGATAACCATAAGCCACGCTATTCTACTATATAAATATCAGCACTTCTGGTAACCTTCAAGTAATCGGTTTACATGTAAGTGAAGAGTCCAAATAACAACTGCGAAGCACTTGCCACAGTGCGACGGAGTCGCGAAAGTATAATCAGCTCAACTCAGCTCAACTCAGTTACATATCTTGCGACTCTGTCGCCCTGTGGCAACTGCTGCGCAGTTGTTACTTGGACGCTGTTATTTACGTAGACGCCCTTGGGTGGATCTGACATCTCCGAGCCGGTTGACAGGATTAAGCTACCAAACAGCTCCAGTCTGGACGCTCTACACTACGTTTGTACATTGTAGACACACAAACCTTATCTGACGCTACACAGGAGAGCCGTAATGATTAAAAAAGAAAAAAATGCCCTCTAATTTAATTTAATTTAATTTAATTTAATTTAATTAATCTATAGTATTGTTTGGTATTGTTCACATTGTAATGTCGTCTGAACAGGAGATGTCTTGTTGCCCTTTCGAGTTGGTTTCTTCTACTATAGATTTGCGACGCGATGCTTCGTGACACCTGTGGTTGGGGTGGGGGTCGTCGCTAATTACCGGACTGGGCAGTGGTTTGCAACCTGACAACGAACATGCCGTACGCAATCACAAATGTAAATAAAACACCGTCAATGGACGCGGATCTAACTCAGACCGACGGCAGTCGGATATGCGTGGTCATGGTGGGGTTGCCAGCCAGAGGCAAGAGCCTGATTGCCCAGAAAAGTAGGTGCAGATCATGCCAAATTGGCATTTTTTTTTGATTCCCATCACACGAGCTAATGTCAGTCACTCGGTACCTGTCGTGGATGTCCATCCGCGCAAAGTGCTTCAATGTGGGCTCGTACCGGCGCAAAACAGCGACGAATCCTACGGCGGTATTTTTTGATCCCTCCAACGAGGAGGGTGTGCTGCTGCGCAGACAGGCAGCGCAGGCAGCCATCGACGACATGATGAAGTGGTTCGAGGAGGAGAACGGCATGGTGGGCATTCTGGACGCCACCAACTCGACAAAGGAGCGGCGGCAGTGGATCAAGGCGCTCATGAAGCGGCACGACATCGAGCCCATGTTCGTGGAGAGCTGGTGCGACGACGAGGAGCTCATCATGCACAACATCATGGACGTCAAGACCACCAGCCCCGACTACGTAGGCCAGGACCCCGAGCAGGCAGCCCAGGACTTCATGGCGCGCATCCGCAACTACGAGCAGGTGTACGAGACCATCAGCGACGAGAGCCTGACCTACGTCAAGGTGATCAACGTGAACTCCCAGGTCATCATCAACCGCATCCAGTCGTACATCCAGTCGCGCATCGTCTACTACCTGATGAACCTGCACATCAAGCGCCGGTGCATCTACCTAAGCCGCCACGGCGAATCCGAGTTCAATCTGACGGGCCAGCTGGGCGGCGACTCCAACTTGTCGGGACGTGGTGAGCTGTACGCTGCCAAACTGCCGCTGCTGGTGCGCGACGCAGTAGGCGACCAGCCTCTCACGATCTGGACGTCGACGCTCAAACGCACCCAGCAAACGGCGCGGTTTCTGCCGTACCGGCAGATGCAGTGGAAGGCGCTCGACGAGCTGGACGCAGGGGTGTGCGACGCCATGACGTACGAGGACATCAAGCGCGACTATCCGGACGATTTCGAGGCTCGCGACGCCAATAAGTTCGAGTATCGGTACCGAGGAGGCGAGTCGTATCGGGACGTGGTGGCCAGGCTGGAGCCCATCATCATGGAGCTGGAGCGCCAGGAGAACATCATGATCGTGACGCACCAGGCGGTGCTGCGGTGTATCTACGCGTACTTCATGAACGTCCCCCAGGACCGCAGTCCGTGGATGGACGTGCCGCTGCACACGCTCATCAAGCTGGAGCCACGACCATATGGGACGGTGGAGACGCGGGTGCCTGCCAATATCCCGGCAGTATCGACGTATCGCGAGAAGGGCTCGACAGTGCTGGGTCCACCACCAGCATGAAATTTTGAGCATTTGAAAAGTGAGCAATGAGCAGAACCAAGACAGGGGCGAGGTGTGAATCGGTGGACATGGAGAAGATTCAGATAAATTGCAAGTGGATTGAGCTGAATCGAGTGCAGACGAATTGAATGCAAATGGAGCGAGTAGTGTAATTGGACATTTGCTAGAGAATTGACTGTTCACTTGATTGAGTGTAATTGGTCCAAATGGAGAGCGACTTCACTGAATTGAACTGAGTTGAACTGAGTTGAACTGATTGAACTGAGTTGAGGTTATTGAACTGAGTGGAACTGAGTTGAGATAATTTACTCAAGTGCAAGTTAGTGGGCTGAATTGAGTATCATTGACTCAACTGCAAATTATTGAACTAAATTGAGTGCAATTGATGACATGTATACATAAGCAAGCGAGCTAAGTCAAAGGGTGCCAAGAAGCAATGCATCACTCCACGTCTGAACAGAAGGCGATACCTTTTGGTAGCGACCCAATCGCAATTAGGTTGCAACAGTGTCGACAGAACACAATCTTCATGTAAGTACATTGCTCGAACAAATATAAATCGTTGCATTTTCACTGTTCTCGTACAGACGACCAGTCACAGCTATTTGGCTTCAGCAGTTTATCGCCTTTTGTAAACTGTATTTTCGGCAGAGTCTGATTTTGCAATTCCCTCTTCCTTAGTTTCAGCTGCAGATATGTATCTTGCGACTCCGTCGCGCTGTAGCAACTGCAACGCAGTTGAGTCATGGATTCCGCTACAAATGTCCAGTGAGCGACTCGAATAGATCTCATATCCCAAAATATAGACCCTACATTTAGTAGACCATACATCGACGATTTCGCATCTTTCGCACTTAGGATTTCCCCTGAGATTTGAGTGCACTAGAGTATTCCACAGGGCTGTTCCAATCGCCAAAATTGATCCATCTAAAGTAAATCCGTCAACGGTTAAATGGCTACCAACACGCTACGTTTGGGCCCATCAACCAGCTTGAGTTCATCTTACCGCATGAATGTGCTTGAAATAACCAAAACAATTATTAAAAAAACTCGATAAGTCCCTACTCCATGCAGATGTCCCTCGCTGCTGGTACCAGCCAGAATCCTCGCCTCAACTGCGCAGCAGTTGCCACAGCGCGACGGAGTCGCAAGAGTGATGCTTACATAACGCAATTTCAGATATCATTATTGTCTGCGACTCCGTCGCGCTGTAGTAACTGCTGCGCAGTTGAGACAAGGACTCTGGACAGGTTTGGTCCAGCCGACGTCCAGCGTTCCTCGGTTGTCGAGTTTCAGATCTTATCGCTTATGGATCGGCGTCAGCAAGCATTGTTTTGCTGCAGGTCGTTTCATTGTGGCGCTTATCGCATGTCGTCGCATGGGGTGCCGATTGCAACATCGGCGCTGTGATCCCGCCAGTGGACCGACCCCCTGGATTCGCTGGAAACGGCCAGGCGGGCGTGATCAGCGGCTGGAGCCGGCCAGCGCCGTGGGCGACCGCAACCGAGATGGCTTTGTTGAAACAGGCCGACTTGTTAGAGTCGCCGATCGGTTTTAAGTTAGCACAATGGCCAAGGCTGGACAGCGCTGGCGGATGCTCGCCCACGCGCAGGTTAAACATGCGTCGCATATGCGCAACCGCGCAAGTGGCAGCGGGCCTACTGCAGCCATGCGTAGCTAGCCGCGGGCACCCGCAGCCATACGCGCCTCTGTACAGCCAGCTGCAGCCCTGTGCAGCGCTGGCAGCTCTTAGGGTATTTAGGCAGCTTTTTTCGGCGGTCCGCAGCGCCCGTCAGTACTGCACGCCATCGTACAGCGGCGCGCGATGTTGCGCAGCGCTGTGCAGCTCCGGGTGCAGTCGTGCGCAGCTAGCCCCATTGGTGGCCATGGCGTCCTGCTGCCCGTCCCCCCATTGGCCGCGTCTGGCGTGGGATCCGCTCCACCACGAGTCCGAGGATTTTCCGAGTAAGGCGCTTCCCCACCAGGCGGCCCGTTGCAGACAAGCGGTTGGACCCGCGTGTCGGGACCGCCGATCCGGCACTCAATCTCGCATGCCGATCAGCCCTGCGTCGTGACATCACCCTGAAGACCCTTGCAGTTTGGAGCCTGGCTCCAGCGCCACGTGAATGATTAGATAACCCCCTGAGTGGGTCGGGGTGGCGGGCGCGCAATAATATTATTCCTGTGATCGCGATTGGTCGGCCCGCGACCGGCGGCGGCCCAGGCGCTAGGGCTCTGCTGACAGCTGCGGCACCGTCGAGCCCAGCCGGCCCCGAGCGCTGCTGTCAGGCACTGTGCGTGCTTCATCAGGCACCGTTGTGGCGTCAGCCCTGCGCCGTGGCTGTCACCCCCCTGAAAGCCACAGCCGCCTCCCCAGCCAGGGGGCCCGCCACCACCGCCGCTCGGATCCACTAGCAGATGACCAGCCAGCCCAACGGGTCCCAACCGCGTCGCCAGTGCCGCCAGCTCGATATCAGCCACTGCAGCCACCAGCAGCCACAGTGGCCACCAGCAGCCACTGCAGCCACTGGTGACTGGGGCCGCCCCCGGCGCCCGCACTCGGCCGATCATGCACCGGGACCCTTCGATCTGGTGTTTCATGTGCAGCAGTGTACTCGCAGGCCACTCGCAGGCCACCAACGCATTGCAAATAATCAGTTGGGACCCGCCAATGGAGCCTGGCGGTCCACCCAGCTCCGCAGCCCTCGAAGCACCAGCGCCGCGACAATGCCTATTCTGGGGTGGCGGCTGCCTGGGTAGCCAAAACCTAACTGTGGCACTGGCGCCGACTTGGCCAAGTGGGGGCCTGCCGATATAATATTGTGGACCCGGCGCTGCGCTGCGCGGTCGGGGCCGGCTGTCGAGTCAACAGGCGCCGATTCGGCTCTAGTATTTAAAGCCCTGGCGCCGCCGTATGGACGGTGCTTTTTGAGTTTCTGCTGTCGCCAGTACCCTTTTTGTACCAGGCGGTATTTGCCGGTTGGATTCATCTATTTCTATTCTATTTTTGTCGCTTTTGTGCCAAATTGGGCACCCTTTTGTGCCAATTGCGGTTCGTGAACTACCGACTGTCAGCTGTGGCTCTACTAGCGTGGTAGATTGACGTGTGGGGTTTGGAGTTGAACAGTGCAGATTGGACTCGACCGAACTGTGAGTTTAGCAGTGATCAAGCTTAGACAGAACCCTGATCGGATTTCGTTAGTCGGATTGTTTGCCTCGAATCAAAGTTGAATGTACGTGGTTGGTTGTGGTCTGATTGGATTGACAGCGAACTCTGAGTACGTTTGTGTTTGAGTTAACTGAGCTGACTACTTTGGTTCGCTACATTGGTTGACTACACATTGGTTCGCTACGTTGGTTGACTACACATTGGTTGACTACACATTGGTTGACTACATATTGGTTGACTACACATTGGTTGACTACACATTGGTTGACTACATTGGTTGACTACATTGGTTGGCTACATTGGTTGGCTACATTGGTTGGCTACATTGTTATTGGACCTGGCTCAGCTGTGCATACAGACTAATTGAGCTGTCAGCTGTGAACTGCGATTTCGCTGTGATTGAACCCTGATTTCTGATTCACTGATTTCGCTGTGGACTCTGATTGCATTTTGACTTCTCTGACTTTACTCTGACTTTACTCTGACTTCACTCTTGACTTCACTCTGACTTCACTCTGACTTTACTCTGACTTCACTCTGACTTCACTCTGACTTCACTCTGACTTCACTCTTGACTCCACTTGGACTTCACTTGGACTTCACTTGGTCACTGACTTTACTGACTTCACTGACTTCACTCTGAGTACGATCTGTTGCATTCAAATTGCACTCTGATTGGAACTTCTAAACTTGGCTGTGCTCTGATTGTACTCTTCGGGTCTTTTGCATTTCATCCGTTTCCTGCTTGACTGCGCCTGTTGTGCAGCTTCATATCAATGTCGTGGGCTCACTATGCTGCACCCACAGGCTCTAGGCCTGGTCCTGCACCTCCCTGGCAGCAGCAGCAGCAGCATTCGCAGTATCATGAGCAGCATCACTACCAGCAACAACAGCATCAACAGCAGCTCCACCAGCAACACCAGCAGCAGCAACAACAGCTACAGCATCAGCAGCATCAACTGCGTCAGCGCCAGCACCAGCACCAGATCGAGGCGCGACCCAAGCGCAATATCCGCATCACCCATAGTGATCTCGTCAAGGGCTATCCGGTCGTCTACGCGGTATACGAAGTGCCGGACGCTGTCGCTGCAGCAGCTCCTCCCGAGCACCGTGAGCTGGTGCCTGCGCCTAACCAGATCGCATCCAAGCGCTACGCGACGTCGGTCGACGACCGCAACTTCCTTACGGTGTACGAGTACATGGTCAATGGCCAGTGGATCATCTGGGACTACTTCACGGGCTATGTGCACCTCACAGGGCTCTGGAAGGCCATTGGAAACTCCAAGGCCGACATTGTCAGACTCATCGACAACTCGCCTGATCTCGAGCCCGTCATCAAGCGCATCCGTGGCGGGTTTCTCAAGATCCAGGGCACCTGGGTGCCGTTCCCAGTGGCTCGTCTGCTGGCTGCTCGCACCTGCTACCACATCCGCTACGCGTTGATTCCCATGTTTGGGCCTGACTTTCCCGACTCGTGCCTCAAGCCCTATGAAGAGGGTTTTGGCCAGCTCCAATTGACCAACTCTGATCCCAAACGCCGACGCAAGCGTGTCAACTCGTCGTCGGCTGGATCTACCCTGTCTGGCAGCTTTGGAGAGCCTCTGGGTGCTCCTTTTGAGCCGACTGCTGCTGGTGCTCAATCTGCTGCTCCTCACTCAGCTGCTCCAGCAGCACCACAATACTCAGCACCAGCACCAGCATCAGTACCAGCATCACCAGCAGAGTCGTCGCGCAAACGCCGGCGCAGCGATGCCCCCAACATGTACCATCGCAAGGCAGTTCTGCCTCGTGTCAACGCGTCTGTTCACCGCCATTCCAAGTCCATTGGCAGCATTGATTCTCGTGACGAGGCAGTTGTAGCCAGTATCGTGCCCCGTCTGACCACCAGCCCTACTCGGAGCCCTGGCGACTGGCAGAACGCCGTAGAGACCAGCTCGTCCGAGTTGTCGGATCTCGAAGACGGAGATGATGACGACAACTATCGGCTGCCTCCAATGGTCCCCAGCGGCAGTGGTCGTCACGCTACTCCCGAGTCGCCTGCTACGACTCGTGCACCTACGACTCCTCAGGTCCTTGGCACGAACCGGCTGCCTGACTTCCTGGAACCACCGCCTATGCCTGTCAAGATCACGCTTCACGACACAGACCTCATGGCATCTCCCAAGGAGTTTCTCGAGGTTCTACAGGCGACTCGGTCGCTGCAGCAGCTGTCGGCTGGCCAGCCCTGGCGCCAGCGCAATATTGGCGGTGGTTTCGAGTGTGGAGGCAAGCTGTGGAAGTGGGACGGCCGCCATAAACTCAACGTCGTAGGTCCGTCGTCGCTGCCACTGCTTCCGCTGCTGTCGTCACTGCCCTCGCCAGCGTCTCTTCCTGCGTCGCCCCGCACTGAAGATTTACGACCCCACTTCGCCCCACACACTCCTGGCCAATACACTGGCGGACCTTCTAGAGACACCCGGATGAACATCAACGGACTGATTTCCTAGACCTGCTGCTGGTCGTCCGGTGCGGTCCTTTACACTTTGCTTCTTCATCACCCGCTCGTACGGTGATTTTTCAGCTTCTCGGCTCTCTCGTTGTATTTGATTCTTTTTATATCCTGAGATTATGATTTATGATTATGATTTATGAAGTGCATTTAGGTTGTTGCAAGTGATTAACCCGTTAATTTACTACGCTATGTTGTATTCTGTTGTGTTGTAGACGGTACTGCGAGATTCATTATTCTAGGATTTATACAATTGCAAAAATATTGATAGCTCCGAAGATGTACAAGGTATTTTCTTGGATGGCAGAAAACATCACCGGATTCACCATCATGAACCAACCGTCGCCATGAACTTGTTTGATTGACGACTCAGAAATTATTTATTTTAATCGCGACTCCGTCGCGCTGTGGCAACTGCTGCGCAGTTGAAGCGAGGACTCCGGAAATTAATTCGAAAAGCTCGTCCTCATCACTTGTGGCTCTGCGATGCTTTTGGTCTGCCAAATTATAATACAATAACAACACCGGTTAGAATAGCGTGCGAGTGAAAGAATTGAATTGAATTGGCTGATAACTCTATCCAAACAAAAGTGCGATAGTATCGCAAGTCAATTTTAAAATTGCGAATGCTAGATTATCGAATAACAGTTACTATGAATAATTATGTAACTAATTTGTATATTTATATATAATGTGTACATGAACTCGCCTTTCGAACTCGTTGCCAGTGTTCTCAACTCAACTGCGCAGCAGTTGCCACAGCGCGACGGAGTCGCGATAAAATCGTAATTTGAATAAAGCAAAGGAGGTCATTTTTATATATCGCAGATGGTCAATTATTGTGTTTGTGGGGTTTCCAGCAGTACACGACATCAAGCGCCTTGCTATGTTATCGTCAATTCAAACTGTATTCATGCTATGTACATATTTGCAGCTCATGTTTCTTGAACTGTTCGTCTGATTACTAGATGCTGTTGTCGTGCTGCGCTTCTGGCTGCTGCTGGTTCGGTTCGTTTTGTGGCTCTTTGCTTCGTGACTTTCTGGTTTGCCGCTTTTTGATTTGTGGCTTTTGCGTTTCTGGCTCTTTGCCCTGTGCCTCACTGTCCTGTTTGTCGCTTTGCAGCTGCGCAGTCTCATGTTGGTGGTCAGTCTGTGGCTCAGTCTGTGGCTCTGCTGCAGCCTGCTCCATCAGCGGTTTAAATACAGGGTCGTCGAGCATTTCCAGCACCGCACGCGCCACTTCGTCGCTGGCAGGTCCCAGATCAATGTTGCGCACCGACAGCGGATGGTCCTCTGGGATCCTGTCGGTTCCAGGCGGCTTGCCCAGGTTCTCGACCGCCTCGAGACTCTCATGCTGGTACAGCACCGCCTTCACGCCCACTCCGGTGATCGAGTACTTGTGCGCAGTGGCCAGAAACACGTCCACCACCTCCGGATTGGCGTCGTACAGTTGGATGACTCGCTTGTGGGTGATGCGCTCGAAGTTCTCCTTCGACTTTGCGTGCGCAAATGGCGACCTGATCACCGTCCACCGCTGCGTTTTGCTGGGCAGCGGAGTCACGCCCTTGACGGGGATTTTGAGATAGAATGCCACCCGGAGCAGAAAGTCTCCGAAAAAGTCCAGGTTCGGCGTCAGGTACGACCGCAGATGGACGTCTGCCACCCGCACCCCGTGGGTGATTTTATGCTTGAATGGAGCGTATTGGTTGAGCTGCACGTTCAGAGGCAGCGGCCTGCCGGTGTTGGCGGCGATATCTGTAGACGACTGAACGTATTTTCCCGGTTCTGGATACAAATCTGCAGGCCTATACTGCTCTGAGTTGCTCACAAACTCCTCCTCACCAGGCCCAGATACCGCTATTTCGGCTTTCCCAGTGGATGAATGTCTGGCTGCGCATCTCACCAAACCGCTTCTCGAGCCTGGTATGCCCCTGATCAGGGCCAATCGCCGAATTAACAGCATTCGGTTCGTTACGAGTGGAGATGCTCAGGTTCAAATTTTGATGGTGGCCGCTACAAAAGCGGCTGCTGTCAGCCGTGTCAGGGGTAACTGCTGCCATCCCGACCCCGCATACCGTACCGCCTCGTATCTTACACTATATTATATTAATACCGTGACAACAGTCTGCACCAACATTGCTAAACCATTGTGATATTCCAACCATAGTATTGCAGAGGTAGTTTCTTGCGACTCCGTCGCGCTGTGGCAACTGCTGCGCAGTTGGGCGAGGACTCTGTACTCAGGAGACATATCCTAGTACTATTACAAAATACAGTATTCTGGCAATGAGGAAAACGTATAGAGTTCATGTCCAACTGAGCAGCAGTTGCCACAGTGCGACGGAGTCGCAAGACTCACGAAGGCTATCGCTTTAGCATTTTCACTCACTAACAAAGTAACAGTTCAAGTATCATTGATTATGAGAAAAAAAGATATCGTGTAGAAGCTTCAGTCTATGAGTGGAATTACGAAGCAATGCAAGAATAGTAGTCATCTTGTAACTGTTACAACTGTGGAATGACGCAAATATTTAAAGACCATACAAAAAGAAGGAGCAATCCATTATAAACTCGTGAATGAACGTCCAAGCCTCTCGTATCCTCGCCTAGGATCTAACCGTAGTACTGATGCACATGCAACATATAATATGCATGGAAATCCTAACATTCCTAACTTTAGTACATTTTCTCTACATACCAATGTGCTTATGAGAACATAATGAGGCCCAAAAGCTCGGTCACCGGGCGCCCGCTGAGGCCTCAGGTGATGAAGCCAAAACACACTCGCAGAATAATCCGTAACCACCACACTCTACTCAAAAACAAAGCTCTTTTGGAGAGCAGGCTGGCTAGAACTATAGATCCGGTCGAAAAGCATGGTCTGCAAACACAAATCAGTGATATTGAACGCAATATCGAGTCAAATGGGGGCCTCAGCATGTACCAGCAAGCCTCCATCTCTGGTCAGAGCTCTAACAGAGGAGGTGACTCTTCAAAAGTGCTGGTAAACTGGCTCGCAGCGACCAATATTGCAGACCGCTCTCTCAGCATGTTGGAGGTGGGCTGTCTGTCCATACACAATGCCTGTTCAACAAGCAAGCTCTTCAAGAACATCGACCGAATAGACCTCAACTCGCAGGACCCACTGATCCAGCAGCAGGACTTTATGGCTCGTCCTCTGCCAACGGGCGAGTCAGAAAAGTACGACGTGATCTCGCTTTCGCTGGTTCTCAATTACGTATCGACCCCAGAGGATCGGGGCCGAATGCTGGTGAGAACGACAAAGTTCCTTCGCAGTTTAGGGAGTTATGACAGTGCCACGCATACACCCAGTCTCTTTTTAGTGCTGCCGTCTCCGTGCGTGACCAACTCGCGATACCTCACGGAGCAGCATCTTCTCTCTATACTGGGCAGCCTGGGCTACGAGATGGTCGAACGCAAAGAGGCGGATAAGGTTATTTATTGGCTGCTCAAGCATGATCACGGAAAGGTAAAGCTGCAAAAGTTTCACAAGAGAGTTCACAACGACGGCAAAGTGCGAAACAACTTCAGCGTGGTGATGAAGTGACACAGTGTGGAGTTAGAATGACACAGCTGGAATGACACAGTTAGAATGACACAGCTGGTATGACACAGCTGGTATGACACAGTTGGCCAGTTGGAATGACACAGTGTGATTCTATTTTAAGACTACATGAATGGAGTAAGGCCAACCAAATGGCATAGCTATCATATCAACTGAATAGTGTCAAATGTTCATATTTATAACATATTAACTAATGCAACAAATATATGCAACAATGTCAGAAGTACAATGTCAAGTTTGCTTGTGGTTCTAAATCTGTCATCCAGGCAAAACTCCAGCTTGCTCAGTATGTCTACATCTAAGATTTCCCATGGATACAGCCCATGTGTGCTACAGTGCAAGCTTCTACATATTGTCGAGCTTTTCTGGGGGAATCATACACCAGGCAGTACCGACCACCGCCAGCACAGAGTAAACAGCCAGCAGTGTGTAGTCAGCCAGCCGTTCGAGCTTGGAAATGTGCCCAGCATAGATTCTCAGGTAGAACGACACCGGCAGCAAAATGCAGATGGTGACACACAGCAGGCTGCCAAAAAACGCAACGACCCTGTCAAAGTCCGGGAACAGAATGGCCATGCCCACAAACCCAAGCACGACACCCACGCGGATGAAGAACTTGGTGGCTTTTGCTACAAGGCGGTCAGAGTTCTTGGTGGAGAATGAGACCTTGTCCACGCCCAGCAGAATGTCTATGGTGGTCACTATAGGCCGAGCATTGAGAGGCGTCTTTGCGAGCGGCACCAATGCTATGAGTACCGTCACCAAGTAGCTCAATGATGGTGGGTAGCCCTTGGTGAGCAGGATGTTCTTTGTGACCTCGTCCGACACAACATCGCCAAACATCAGAAACCCAAGCACGCCCATCGACATGTCCACAAGGAAGGTGATCTGGTACGTGGTGACCAGACACGACTCGTACTTATGCGGGTGTCGCATGTCTCTGTAGATGTTGGGAAACACCGCGTGGCCTCCCCACGGCGACATGAAGATGCCAATTGACAGCGGGACAAACCGCCATTGGCCCTCGCGAGGCCAAAGCCACGTATCGGCCGGCCTCAGCAGCGAGCCAGGCGAGTCTGCCTTGTAGAACCCGTCAAACAGCACAATGGCTACGAGGCTGAAGGTCGCGAAAATGCCCATGATGCTCGAGAAGCTCAGAATGCGCAGAGGCAGAAAGCAGGGAGGCGTCAGAATCGCAAACGCCAGCAGCTTGAACTCGAGCTTGGACACGGACGGGATCAGGGCGTTGAGCGAGTCGGAGAACAACACTATCAGCGACACTCCAGCGCCCATCAGCTCCAGCGTGAACAGCAGCGACACCAGCACTCGTGCCTTGGCGCCAAACGCTGCGTACGCCACGTCCGCGTACGTCACTAGCGTGTGATCCGTGTCGAGGCACTTGGCGAGCAGCCGGGCCGTGTAGAACGTCGACACTGCTGCTACGACCATCATCACGATGCCAATGCCCCACCCCGCGTACTTGAATCCCAACGGCAGCGACAGCAGACCCACGCCAATCAGCACATTGACACTGTTGAACACCGTCTGTGGTGCAGTCGACTGGCCTGCCACCATAGTCGTGACATGCCCGTCCTCGTCTTCAATCTTGCGGATGATGACTGGCTTCGTGTCTGTTCCTGATGCAATTGCTTCCTGCTCCTGGATCAGAATGCCTGCACCTTCCAGTGCTGGGTCCACTGTGTAGGTCGATACCCGTCGCGACCGTGCATGGCGAGATGCTGCGTATGCTGTAGAGGTGCTCTTGATGGACCCATACTGTGGAGAATGAGCATCTACCACTGGGTCATGAAATCCCTGGCTAGGCACCCGCAACAGCGGTTCGTGACCAGTGCCAGCTGCGAATCCAGTCGCATCCTCGTTGTCGCTGCCGTCTGCACCGATCAGGCTCTCAAAGTCCTCGTCAATTGCGTCATTGTCGCTATCGTCACCCACGGCATGGCTGAACCGCGACGCCAGCAACGAAGCAGTCACAGGCGTGCCAGCGTCGTCAAAAAACGATCTCTGCCGCGACAACTCGCCAGGCGGGTCGATTGCCAGGAAAGACTGGGCCCGCGAGAACGACGACGCGAAATGCTCGATGGAGTTGATGGCTGGCGCTCGGATGGCCCGAGCCTGAGCGTCATGACCAGCTCTCCTGGGACTCGACATGGCAACTCCAATTCTAGACAAGACACTGGTGACAGTCGTGGATTAGAACTCCACCATATGTATCTTGCAGTTTGTATTGTGTGGTGGTTCCGATAGTAGTTGGCCAATTGCTGCTCAGCACTCGTTCGCAGTTGTGTTGCCAAGTGTGTGAGGACTGCGTGACCTTTTATAGTTGGCTTCCAGAAGCTGGCTGCTTATCAGCAGCTGCATATGCACGGTGCAGCCCTTGCCACTGGGCTCTAAAAGGCTAATCTGATGGAATCGGCGATGACCATCGAAGCGACCAGCGCTAATTGACGATTCCCGATGGTCGATTTTTTGGGCCATACGCGAGCATGGTCAAGGAGGATGGCAATTCGCAAAATTCATTGGCCTGGCAATGGTGGAATACAGTGGTAGTCTAGTGCTTATCGGCCAATTAGGATCCTCGCACGCACGCACAGCAGAAGTAGGGCGTCGCTTCCTGCAGCTCAGACATGAGATGGACAACCGTAGCAGGAGCAACAACTGGCAATTAACATGAACAATGATCAGACAATTAGCAATTAACAATTATTTAGTCGCTTTGTCGAACCCAAATATCCTCGCCTCAACTGCGTAGCAGTTGCCACAGCGCGACGGAGTCGCAAGAGCATTTGCTTGCATGTTGAAGTTGTAATTCTGATTCGCACTCTCTTGATCTGCTTGAATGTTGCTCGATGGTGCATTTCCACACGTATTACTTTATGTAATTCAGTATTCAGACGCATTGTATACTTTTCACATTCCGTACTTTCACATAGTGTATCAACGTCTGTATCACGTTGGGATACACTCACTTTGAACTTCGCTTTGCTCTTATTGTCTACTCTGCTTCATCTACTGTCTACAAGCGTCTGCGTACCGCATGTCCATCGTAGTTCCGTCTATATAGCGTCTGTCTATTCTAATGCTCTAGCGGGCGAACTGCTCGTGCACCGCCTTGATGATCTGGTCGACCACGGCAGGCTCGCTGAGCGTCGAGGTGTCGCCAATCGAGTCTGCCTCACCAGAAACCACCTTGCGGAGGATCCGGCGCATGATCTTGCCGGACCGCGTCTTGGGCAGGTCCTCGACCAGCAGCACCGTCTTGGGAGCTGCAAACGGCCCGATCTCCTTGCGCACCTGCATGATGAGCTCCTTCTTGATCTCCACGCTGTTGTCGTAACCGTCCTTGAGCGATACAAATGCAATCACCGCCTGGCCCGTCAGGTCGTCAGCAATGCCCACCACTGCCGACTCGGCCACCGAGTGGTGCTCGATGAGCGCAGCCTCGATCTCAGCGGTCGACAGCCGATGCCCAGACACGTTGACGACGTCATCCACGCGGCCCCGGATCCAGTAGAAGCCCTCATGGTCCCTGGCGGCTCCGTCGCCTGTGAAGTACAATCCTGGATACGGCTTCAGGTAGGTGTCGAGGTACCGCTCGTGAGCTCCCCATACACTGCGAGCCATCGACGGCCACGGCTGCTTGATGGCTAGAACACCCTCGACGTCGTTGCCCACCAGCTCTTTGCCGCTCACTGGGTCGATGATGACAGGCTCAATGCCGAAGAACGGGAACGATGCGCTACCTGGCTTCATGGGAGACACGCCTGCTAGTGGAGCAATAATGTGGGCACCAGTTTCCGTCTGCCAGTAGGTGTCGGAGATATGGCACTCGAACTTGCCAATATGCTCGTGGTACCACTCCCAGATCTCGCCTGCAATTGGCTCTCCCACCGACCCCAGCGTGCGCAGCGAGCTCAAGTCATAGCCCTTGATGAACTCCTCGCCTCCTCGCTTGAGCAGACGCAGTGCAGTGGGTGCTACGTAGAACTGCGTCACCTTGTACTTCTCGATGATCTGCCAGTACCGCGACAGCGTAGGATAGGCAGGAGTGCCCTCGAAAATCACCGTGGTGGCTCCCAGCATCAGGGGCCCGTACAGCGCATACGAGTGGCCAGTGATCCAGCCAACGTCGCCTGCCGTGAACACAATGTCGTTGGGGTGTACGTCAAACACGTACTTCGTGGTCAGTGCAGTGCCCAGCAGATATCCAGCAGTCGCGTGCACAACACCCTTGGGAGATCCAGTGGATCCCGACGTGTACAGCAGGAACAGCGGGTCCTCGGCACTGACAGGCACTGGCGGGAAGTAGGGACGCTGCTTGGCGGTCTCCTCGTGCCACCAGAAGTCGCGGCCCGCAGTCCAGGGGATTTCCGATCCAGTGCGCTTGAAAACAAGAACCTTCTCAACCGACGGGGTGCTCTTGAGGCCCTCGTCGACGATTTTCTTGGTGTAGACGGTTTTTCCGCCCCGCTTGCCCTCGTCGCTGGTGATCACCACCTTGCTTTTGGCGTCGTTGATGCGATCTTTCAGGCTGCCCGACGAGAACCCCGCGAAGATCACAGAGTGGATGGCGCCAATGCGCGTCACCGCCAGCAGAGCCACAATGGCCTCTGGGATCATGGGTAGGTAGATAGCTACTGTGTCGCCCTTCTTGACGCCAAACGAGTGCAGCACTGCCGCCAGTTTGGACACCTCGCGCAGCAGCTCGCCGTACGTGATGGTCCGCGAGTCCTTCTCATCGTCCGCCTCGTATACAATGGCCACTTTGTCGGGGTTCTTGATAGCATGGCGGTCCACGCAGTTGTAGGCAGCGTTGAGACGACCCTCCAAAAACCACGCAACATCGCCGTGCTCGAAGCTGCCACTGCGCACCGTTTTGAAGTCGGTGTCCCACGACAGCAGCTCGCGGGCCTGGCGGCCAAAAAAGCTGTCTGGATCGCGGATCGACTCGACGTAGAGCTGCTCGTAGTGGGCGAAATCGTCGAGGTGAGGTTGCGATGGGTGCTTACTGGGATTAGCGTGCTCCCAACTGGGCAATCAATAACCTACTCGTAAAACGCTTTTGGCGTGTGCCTGGCAGCCACAGCGTGCGACTCTGCCACTGTCATGTCTAATGTCAGAATTGAGTCCGGCACCACAAAAATTGCCCCTCCGGATCTCCAGTAATTGAGTCTGCAGCCCGACGCCGGAAATATATGCAGCCCCGAAACTCGCAGCAGCCCACTGTGACATCCACTGAGTGGCTAGCGTCGTGACGTCGCATTCTGCATTTGCATCTGCCTTCGTTTTCATTTTATATATATATTTTTAGTCAATTTTTGAACTCTAGTTTCACAACAATTTTTTTTTTGGTTTTCAGTCCAAATCTGTTTCTTGGTCGACTGTGGGGGGTATTTTCCGGCCTTTGGTTGCGAAGCACCGGCGCCTGTTCAACAAACTTACTGTTGGGGGAGACTGCAAATGCAGCGTCGGCTACAGATCAATGCAACGGATGGATGGAGGGGAGGCATACTTGTAGCGCAGCTGCGCACTGACAACTCACCTGTGCTATGGTTCAGGACATGCTGAAATACGGGGAACCTGCGTTTATATAGCCAACCGGATCCGCCAGTCCGTATTGCGGATGCGTACCCCACAGTTGTCGCTCCGGTCGTCCGACCTGTGCTTGTCAGACAGTCAGAACCCGTATAGACATATCGTCGTGGGCTCGCTGCCGGCAGCCATTCCGGTCGCCCGAGCCGGCTCCGAGCTCCACCGACCGTCCTGTGTACCCCGGCCATTGGTGAGAGCACGAGAGGACGACGGCGAGATCGGGAGATTGTAATTATACGCCTGGCAATTTAACGTTTAAATCTGGGGTCTCGCATTGGCGGCTGTTCGGGGTATCAGTAGCCCCACTAGCGGTTTGCAGTTGGGAGTTCCGGTGGTGGGGTGGTGGGGCACGGCTAGCCCGAATGGGGCCCAGCGCCGAAATAAGCTTGCATGCATTAGTTGCCAGCAAACAGTCACTGGATTGCCCAAACAGGCATGTGACGCCGGGACTACATGTACGCGCTATTGTTCCCACCGCACTCACCACTGCAGTAGCGGTGGGTATGCATATATTTTTCAGTGCTCGATAAGTTCTTGTGCTTACAACTGATACAACAGTCTAATAAAAAAAAATGGCCCCAGTCGTATGTGTACTATGATGGCATGCTTTGCTACTTTGCAACCTCGTGTTGTTAATTTCTTAGAGTGGTAGGCTGATGCTAACATGGTAGAAGTCCAAGAAGACCCAGAAGGTCGCCAAGAAGTTCGTCATCAACGCCGTCGCCAACGAGGAGCAAGAGCTCCTTGACGTTGCGTCGCTGGTCAAGTTCCTGTCGGAGCACATCAAGGTCGAGGGCCGAACCGGCCACCTCGGCGACCAGGTCACCGTCACCCGGGAGGGCAACAAGATCACCGTTGTGTCGTACGCCAAGTTCTCCGGCAAGTACGCCAAGTACTTGGTCAAGAAGTTCCTCAAGAAGAACAACCTGCGTGACTGGCTGCGTGTCGTTTCGTCCAGTCGGGGCGTGTACGAGATCCGATTCTTCAACCTCATTGTCAGCGACGACGAGGAGGAGGAAGAGGACGACGAAGAGGAGGAGGACGACGAGTAGACGCTCGTCGCACCTTGCATGTTTAAAGTAGTGTATTGTAGCTGTAATGTTGCCAGCAATACAATTATCATTGTGTATACTTTGATTAGGTGTTGTAGATCCTATAGAGAAGTGTCTCCCTGCGGTACTGGAAGTGATCATTGCGATGTTTACGCTCCTATCCAACTGCGCAGTAGTTGCCACAGCGCGATGGAGTCGCAAGATATGTTACAACTAGCACTTAACTCAATTACGATCTTGCGACTCCGTCGCGCTGTGGCAACTGCTGCGCAGTTGTTCTTCAGTGCTTGCTGCTAGCCTGCAATGTGGTAGTCTATCAACGACGAATATGGGATGTAATTGCTATTATAAATATTCAATAACATGGCAGTGGATGTTGGAAGTACTGCTAATGCGAATGCTAAATAATGCTGGCAGATCAGATAGTACATAGTGCAGGTGATGATGGAAATATAGCAGTCACTCTCGGCGGTAGATGCGAATGAAATACCTCATATTTTCCAATTTCAGCGGATATGAAACGGCCTCCGGCACTCTATACCACCGTGAGTCGTCTGTCTCTACAAGCTGCCATGCCTTGCCGCTAGTCAGGGTGTGGTGGATCAGAAAATGCACTGGAAATGTCTTGGATCCGACCTGAATCTCAGAGTAAGAGCCTGCACTTTCCACAAATAGCAGCAGCGCTCCCTGTTTGCAGGCCGACAGCGACTGTAGAAACCGTACGGTTCCAGCTTTTGATAATGCAAATAATTCGTTAGTAGTAAACATGCAAGTAATGAGGGCCAACTGATCCAAGCCAAGGTCGTCTGCTGGATACGACAAAACATCGTGGTTAATGAACCTCACAGAAAAGCTACTTGGCTCACTGTGATTTTTCTGCCACTGTACCCATTTGCTTGCAATGTAGTCATTGATCTTTGCAACCACTGGTTCCCAGTTGGCAACATCGATAGCAGTAACAGAAATGTTGTGCGCATCATCTAGCAGAAGCGACACCGACGCTAGAGCCACTAGTTCGGCTCCCGCACCACCTCCAATGCTCAAAACATGACTCTTATCGCCACTAAGGCTCTCGCGTAAGGATTTCACTGAGCGGAATATGCTGCTATAGCACAGCGCTCTCGAAGGTGTCCATCTCACGACATATGCATCAAGGTTTTCTTGAGATCCAAACGCTGCTGCATAGTCCCGGTCGTATAAACTGGACTTGACGCTCTGAATACGACTCTTCAGGTCGTGTACACCCAGCGTGTCCTTAAATGCATCTTGAAACAGCTCCACTATTTCTTTTTCTATAGCAAGATCAGACATGAAGTTAGAGGCTCTCTAAATATCCTCGCGGCTGCATATGTCGCTCGCTTAGGTAACTGTCAACCTTAAATTGTGCCTCGAGCCTTACGGCAACCTTATAAGTTAACTCTAATGATCAATTTAATAGCAATTTACACTCAATTTACAATAAATTCACAATTAATTTATAAGCTAATCAATTTAAAATCAATTTATAATCAATTCATAATCGCTTATAGTAGTGAATTTGAGTTCCAGCTGTGCAATGCTTTAACGGATCATTGCTGTAAATCTTGAATCAACCGTGTGGGTGCTGGAATATGGAGCTGCTATTGTACTGCTGACGTCCACAGAGTAGATTAAATAATAAAAATATCGCACAGAAACTGAACGAAAACTAATATACACCTATCGGTTGCTGACCGAGCAGTATGCGTCTTCAAGTGCAATCACCTCATAGGTTCCTTGCGCGTTAGTGAAAATGCTATATCGATAGCCCTCGATATCAGCCACAGAGTGGGACTCGACAGGACTCAGCCGTGGAGGACTTCCAACATATTCGCTCCGCGTGTAGGTAAACGAAAATGGTGGCGTTCCAGAAAATATGAATGTGAGCTCGGCTTGATCTCCTTCATGGATGTTCTGCCTTGCGTACTCGTCGGTAATGCGCACCGACGGTATTGGTCGTACGTTGATAACAGGCATGTCGCTGAGCCGTGCTTCACACTGTCGTGATCTGTCTGACAGACTTAGGAATGTCAAATTGCCTTCAGCGGATGCCAATCTTGAGAACGGAGAGCTGTCCACCACTGCTCTGTGGCGCCTGCCGTTGAAATCGTACGAAATGTCGAAAGGAGGAATTCCATCAAGAGCAAATGCAATGCGTTCTCCCACGCAGAAATCCCGTCTGTCGTTCACTGGAGTTAACCGCGGCACATCTGAAACTGCGATGTATATCCGGTCGCCGTCATCCACAGCGTCGCTTGAACACCCAGCACTGTCGACCACTGACGCTATTTGCACTGTGTGCTTACCTATCGGCAGGCCTTTCTGCAGGTTTCGCAGCACGTAGTTGTTCTCCTGAATGTTAGGGACCGTCAGACGAGACATTTTGCCCGTGCCATCATGGGTTATAGTGATTGCGACTGTAAATGGCGCGACTCCTGACAGTGTGATTGGAATTCCCTCCACGGATTTATCGACTTCAGCATCTGCATTGATGCACGTCTTATAAGTCTTGCCCCTGTTGACAAAGTTTACATTCGGACGTCTCCTCACAGTCTGCTCCACGGTCAGCGCGCTGCTGTCGTCGAACACAAGATCCTGAGTATCATAGTTGGCGTCAGTCACGCCCTTCAGCTTGTATTTGTAAGTTCCTGGCTTTCTATTTTCCATCCTGATACTCGCAAACTTTGTGGCGACCTGGATTGTCTGGCCACGTCTGGGTGACGGGCCGCTTACGTCGTAATGGATCACAAACGGTGGAGCTCCAGCAAGGCTGACTTCGAATACATCGTCGTCTCCCTCACAGACATCCTTCCTCAAAAACAGAGACTCAGATGCTTTGGACATCGAGGGAGTGGAAACAACCGACATCCCAGGCTTATCGATCCATGACACGGAGAATTCACTTTCATTCGTCACATCGCCAGGACAATACGCATCAGAAACTTGTAAAAGTTTGTACTTTCCCTCCTTATTGACAACGATCTTGTCAGTATTGGCGTTTGATATAATCTGAGAAAAGGTTGCCTCGCTGCCGTCGTTTCCGTTCACGTACGCATATACGACATTCCAGGGTCCTTCTCCATTGAGTCGCAGTGGAAGCCCAACAGACTGGCCTTCCAAAATTCTAACAGACATTTTGCCGTCAATAGGAAGGAACGCAGCAGCAGGACGATGCCGTCTCACGTCGATATTGATGTCATTTTCAGACAAGTGGCTGACACAGCCTTGGACGTCTTCAACACTGACTAAAGAGACCGTGTAACGACCGCCATTGGTTAACTGAGGGGTCTCAATCAGCACATTGTTACTCTGGATGTCCTCAATTGAGTAGCGGGCCCTCTTCGAGCCACCGTTTACAATCTCATATTCAAGCTTTAGAGGGCCTAATCCATGGACTCCCACGTTGAGTTGTACAGACTCTCCCGAGCAACATTTTCTGTCATGTAAGGTTTCGGCAAAAGAGGCCCCTGCGATCGTACGAACTTCTTGCTCTTTTCGCAAATCAACCTGTTTCCCTTTGTAATATGCGTCGCTCAAGCTGAAAAACTCGTACGCGTACCTGCCTTCTGCTGCTGGCGACAACTCCATAGTATACCTGTTTTTCGAAATCTCGATGTTTTTGATTTCAACATGGCCGCCTCTCACGATCCGATATGACAAAGAAAAGGGAGGGGTCCCTGTCAGGCTGATATCAGCCTTGATGCCCGTGGGACCAGCACATTTGTCTTCGATGCCTTCAAATTCAATGTCAATTGTTGGCTCAGGAGGCACGTAGACAAGGCAAGAAGACGATTCGATAACATCGCCACTACAGTACTTGCCAGAAATACTGCGGATACGGTACACCCCAGGCTGGTTAATGTCTATCCGATGGCCATTCGAGGCGACTTTCTGTTCAAACTCTTCAATGAGCGATTCCCCGTCAACCGCATTTTCAGACAACCCTTCTCTCTCAAAACCAACTGTAAAGGGACCATCGCCAGCGTCGCCATCCACAGATAAAACAAGCTGCGAAGTCTGTCCTTTTGGCAACTTGATGGGATTCTCAAGTGTACAACCTTGAAATCGCACTTTTGGTCTAGAGTGCACAACAAAACTGTGGCGCAATCCATTGTCTTCCAGGCTTGACGCATCATGACGAGCATTAAGCAGACTGTAATTGAATATGTTACCTAGAGCATCCTCGACCGAATCTATACTATAGGTCCACTGGCCACTAGTTGTCAGCATTTTATCCATATCGACCTCCACAGTTTGACTGGTAGCCCACTCCAAGCTGGCGCCTGTTCCCCACGCATATGGTTTGGCAGCACCCTGCAACAATGGGGATTGAAAGTGTTCAGGCTGCACACTCTGCGCAGACAACAACGTCTGTCTCCCACCCACACTCAGACTGTATTTGACCTTCATAGGAGGCACCCCATTTACGATCAACTTTGTCGTGTCCATTTCGCCAATACATCTGTCGACAGCACCATCAGACGCCGAAACAATGTGTCCTCTGGGACAGTGGACAATCATGGCGTCTGATTTATGAACTCGCACATCCGTGTTTGTAATATCAGTGACTTTCGCCAACCGGTAAATTCCTGCGACGTCGACCGGAATATTGAGATAGCTCAGACCATCTTCGTGGTCTCCAACTGCATGGTTCTGATGAAACTTCTTAATATCTTTCTTGAGGTACACCAGGCTAGTCTCCTCCAGAGTATCGAAATCCACCCTGTTCAATTCAATGTATATGGGATCGGTTCCATTCAATCGGAGCGGAATTGATGCCTGAATGGCCCCACTTCCAATACAGAACGAATCGCCATATGGATTGAGAAACGCGGTACTCTCAGGAAGTATGCTCACTGTGTACTTTCCGGAGAAGTGTAACTTGGCATCGAGCAGTTCATTATGGCGAACTTTGCTTCCCGAAAATGACACCTCTACATCAAATGCTGCCTTCCACATGGCGGTCACAAAAGATACCGCTAGAGCCCAGAATACGCTCATGAAAACATCGCAAATTATCAGGAGAGCAGCGCTCAACCAGAACCACAAAGGAGAGAAAGTCAATAGCGGGATGCGAAATAGCTGCACAACAAAAATGAAAAGAACATCGATAATCATGTACTTCACTGTGAAGTATTCCACCGAGAAATTGGGTCCTACCTGCTGGAATTCGTAGATTTTCGTGGCTTGCAATAATCCAAACATGCTAAACACAAGCAGGCGCTGCCGGCCGACCTCCATCAGATGCTCCGGAACAAGGGGCCCGAGCACTTTCTTGGAATCACCAGCCGACTCCGCCTTGCGCCAAGGTCGAAGGACTCGTCGGTCGCGAGAAGACATGTCTCGTGTAAAGCTGGCGACGACGTGAAGTCAAGATCCAAAAATGTTGTGGATAAGATATATGTATATGCGGCGGGCGCGCCGCGTTGGTGACCTCCTTTTGGACAGATTTTTTCGACGGTTGTAAAATATGGCTATGGGCTGAGAAAACGGGAAAAAGCATGGCAAATTACCGACAACTATGGCAATTCACCAGATTGATATTACGTCAAGGAAGTGCATTGAAGTTGATGCATTGCTTCTCTTGTAGTAGCGTAAGTAGGTAAGGGGGGTGCGTCTATGGAGAATCAGAAGGAAAAGAAGCAGATACAGACGTAGGTTCTCATACATAGCCGTGAAATACACGATTATGAGCCATATTACATACTATTTGCATCAAGATACATTCTTCTTTTGCAGATGTTAGTTGTCGCGTGTCTGGAAATAGATGTTGACTAGGTGTAATATATTGCCATATTAGGCTGCAAAATGCAGGGGGTACGATGGACATCGCTGCAGATTTATTTAGTGAGTAGTTAAATATACAGCCATAAATGTAGGCTGTGTAGCAAATGTCGTAAGTAGTCATACATATGTGCACAGCTCAATTAGTCCAGCACTAGTTCAAACATCTCAATGTCGCGTTTTTGATACGGGACCCACTTGATGGCGCCTTCCTTGAGAAACCTGACCATCTTAAAGCCACACTTTTCGAACGTCTTCCGGCTACCAGTATTTCCTACAAAGCAATTGCCGTAGAAATTTGTGACTGCGTGATGATTGACACCTATCTCATATATTATTGTTCGTAGCGCGCAGCTCATTATACCTTTCATGTGGTACTCGGGGCTAAGAAAAAATCCTAAGAAGGCAAATCTAATCGACTCATCGAGGTCGGGATTTGGGAGAAGTTCGCGCATCCCGTCAACTAAATTTGACGGTCGAATACCTATGCTTCCAATCATGTTCTGTTCAGGTGGCAGGTGGCTATCCCGGATAGCAAAACGAAGTGGACCTAGCTGTTCGTTAGCCGGAATCACATCACTGGCGACAAACTCGTGCGCATCCTCTAGTGTGAAGGGTTCCTTCCGAGGAGATGCCAGCCACTGAGTGATCTCTTTGTCGGACATGCATTTGTGCAAGGCAGGCACATCCTCGATACGTATAGGGGACAGATAATAGTTGTCAAACAGCTCGAGTCTGACAGGCTCGCTCATCTGTTTCTGCACGGTGGTCCATAGGAGCAGACAGTGCTGTATTTATGTGCGCGAGTTCTGACTCAACGGGCCACAGCACAGCCGCTCCACGGGCTGACAGCACAGCACACGGCGCCAGTCGCTGGGGCGGTTCATGCATTTTGCACAGAATGACACATCCAAAAATGTCCTGTTCATTGGTATGCTCATTCAAATATGCTTTTTTTTGCACATGCCATTTCTACGGCTCCCCCATAAGTTGGGTTAGTCACCTTGATGGATAGTTGTGACGTGCAAATCACGATAGACACAAACTGGCGATTTCTTTGGTTGCCAATATATGCAATCGCTTGATCCTTAGAAGTAGGAATTTAAGGATCTGCTCTCAACCATGACTGTTGCAATATGAGAGAGCAGAGTATCGTCTTCAATGTTGTGGCATGCCTAATATTGTTCACTTTTGGAAATGTGACACATTTGCCGCATTAGGTACGAAAATGCAGGGGGTACCAAAAAGGGTTCTTACCAGCGAAGACTTATTGTAGATATCTATATTAAATATACTGTCCAAAAAGGTACAACACATATACCGTTATATAGTATAGTCAAATATAACATAGTTGCATAGTAGTATTGAAGAATTAATTCAGCACTAATTCAAACATCTCCATGTCCCGTTTCTGATAGGGTACCCACTTGATGGCACCCTCCTTGACGAACTTTACCATCTTAAAGCCACACTTTTCGAACGTCTTCCGACTGCCAGAGTTTCCTGCAAAGCAGTTTCCATAAAAATGGGTGATGGAGTGTTTCTTCACACCAATCTCATATATTGCAGCACGCAGTGCAGAGGTCATGATACCTTTCTGATGGTACTCTGGTGCCAGATAGAATCCGAATAGGGCAAACCTGATCGACTCGTCAAGGTCAGGATTGGGGAGGAACTCTCGCATCCCGTCTACTAAATCCGACGGCCGGATGTCGATGCTGCCAATCATGTTGTTGTCGGAAGATCTACTGCGATCCCGGATCGCATACCGGAGTGGTCCTCTGGTTTCTTGCTCAGTAAATGTTTTGCTGGTGATGAAATCAAGCGCGTCCTCTAGAGTATAAGGCTCTTTTCGAGGAGACGCGAGCCACTGAGTGATCTCTTTGTTGGACATACACGTGTACACAGCAGGCGCATCCGCCACTCTTAAAGGGGACAGAAAATAGCTGCCGAACAGCTCGACTTCTAGTGGCTCGCTCATACGTTTTTGCAGTGCCTCCTCCGTGCGATTACGACCGTACTTATAGGTGAATTATCTGACTCTATCGATCCGAAAAAGCCGCACCGTAAAGAGTCTCATCATCGCACGGCACCAGCTTTAAAGAAGCCTACACAGTATGACACATCAGTGTCTCTTTTGTTTCTTGGTCATAATCGGTCAGATGCGCTATTTCATTAGTTGTGACTCTTAGCACTGTTGCATAATTGGAAATTATTTAGCTTAATTGCAACAAAGATAAACGACGAGCTTAATTGGCTGGTAATTCTTCCATAGCTAGAAGAGCCGTCGTACCAGACGCAGAGAACCATAGCAGAACCAATATAATCCCTTCCATTAACAATTGTCGTGTAAGATTGATCTGGATCTTCGACCAACCGAGTAGAGTCGCTCATATAAAAGTGCTTGACTTAACCCGATCTATGGCTTCCTCGTCATTAATTATCTATTTTACTTTCTGAAGGTTAATATTGTTCCAGTTTCTCTATTACGCATATCTTTTGTTTTTTTTCGGATCTATTAACTGTTAAGTTGAAAAATATTACGTGAAATTTAAAGCATACTCATTGAGCAGTAATCATCTGGTGAAAGTACTATGTTCGCAACCCACTTACAGTCAATAAAGTGACGAGAATACTCTTGGTCGTGATAATGGCAGGTGTGTATAAATGTACTTACGTTTCGTCTGAGAAGTATGGAAGTAGCCCATCTCGATTAGCTTCAAAAAGCATTCAGACTATGAATGGGCCATATATCAATTTGAGTTCGAGTCTTCCATATGTAGAATTGTAGTTCTCAGACATGATTATAAGCATCATCTAGCTATACAGGGTTCAGGAAAGTACGGCGACATCACGGTTAAACAGCTGGTAGGCGAGGATGTTTGCCGACTCGAACGCTTTGGGACTGCAGGAATGTGCGGCATACCGGGCACACGCGCTACTGCAAGATTAACTCTGACTTAGGGAATTAGGTATGCATGAAGAGATGCATAGACCCGCATTAGATCTCTTCGCCACAGTCTCTTTGAAATCTACTGTGAGCACTGGTCTCCAGCTGATTCACTACTTGAATTTGAATTTTGCATTTTTCATACCCCTTACATACGGTGGAATCAGGTTCCCGCCTGGGGAATGGAGTCATTCAGTATCGCCAGTGACTGCGTGTTCTTGGCGGAATGCGCGCCAATGCTGGAAGACCGTTTAAGTCGTCAGTGCCAAATCCGTACTGTGCCAAGAAAAAAGCCAACATCCTGTACACCAATATATTCACCTTTTCGTATTTTGAGCTACAAATCGGCTCGATGCATCAGCATGGGCCCTTTCCAAAAAGAAATATATGCAGTGGTTAAAAAGCTAAAGTGCGATTTCATGTAGACCGACCCTAAAATATATAGGTATCCCATTTCCTTGGATGTGTAGAATTTCGTAGATCGGTTGACTTACATTTTCGTCATGTTAGTAAAGCCCTCGTTGCGACTCGGCCTATATGCTGTTCTCTGGTCATATTTGGCCAAGGCGGCCATCGCCTATAGTTGCACTATCAGTGATACTATCAATAACTTGACCGAGAGTATACTTCAGATAAACATGGACTCTAGCAATGCGGTTGTTGCTTTGGAGACTGACGATATTGACGGATTATTGACCCTCGCAGAGACTATTCAGACCGGCCTGGCAACCAGTAATTCTCTTCTCAATGACCTCGAAATATCTACGTTGACGGACTGTGCAACTACAGAAATTATCCAGTACATAAACGGTGCTTTTACTACTTACGTCGACCTTCTGAATGCTCTGTCTACTTATTCCTTTGAACTAAGCAACAATACACTTGAGACTGCGGAGGTGCTGGAGACTCTACAGGCTTACACTTTTCTGTTCGAACAAAATACGTTTCAGATCTTGCCGTGTCAGTACTCTCAACCCGACCTCACCGAAGCTTATGATCCGGTCAATGATGCGTTTGCTTCGGTGTTAGATATTTTCAGCGGTAATCCAGGAGTTCCGCCAACCACTTCGAGCTGCATTACTCCTCCATCATCAAGCTACGTCGCTGCCTCTTCAAGTCAGATTCCTGAACCTTTAAGTCAAGGCAACTATACGTTCATCTCGAGGACTTCCACTATCAGATACCCCAATTCAACTATTTCGACGTTCGCTAACATCACGATAGCGTCGTCTATTAATTCTGCCGCGTCAACTTCGTCCGTGCAATTTTCAATAACAGCTGAGGCTTCGTCAACAGGACCCATCTCGGTCTCTGGCAGTGCCAGCGTTGCTACCGCAAGTCCGACAGCGTCGATTGAACCTTCTAGTGCTGAAACCCCATCTAGTATCTCAACTGCACTTCCAACCTCAGAAGCGTCTGTTGCTCCAAGTTCTACCCTGAAAACATCTTCAACTACTTCGTTGTCGCCTGCAACCACATCAGCTCTTGAGAATGATTCCTCACAGACCCATGCAAATGCTGTGATTCTGATTAGCGTCGTCGGCGAGCTCACCATTTATTCAGATCCTGTTGTGGCCCTCCAAGAAGTCACCGACGCGTATGTCGCCTTCGAGGCTGCATTAGTCACTATTTTTGATGAATTGGCTTTGCTTTCTGGGATTGCATTCAAGAGAGCAGCAGCAGATTCCTTGAGTGTTGGACTTGCTCTGAATGCAACAGAGGAGATTGCATCTGTCATAAACAGCTACACCTCTGCGTACAGCGTTCTCGCTAGCCTCAATTTGACTGACACTGTTTTCACTGAACTTCAGACGATTATCACGCAAGGAAACGAGGCTGCTACTGACTTTGGCTTGACATGCGAAATCTCAGCTCTTGACGGTGCTATCGCTAATGCAAATGCTGTATGGTCCGCATACTCGAAATTCACCGCTTTCCCAACGGTGGCTTGCGCATCTTCGAGTTCCTCCTCGTCGGCTTCCGTTGTCGTTTCTGGCATGCCTTCTTCTGTGGCATCAAGTGCCGCGTTGACTTCCAGTATGGCATCCTCGCCTGCATCGTCCTCCTCTGCTTCTGTTGAGTCAGCCGTTTCTTCTGCCGCTGGAGGAAAGATCACTTCCGGTTCTGCAGTCTATAGCAGAGTTCCGTACACAACAGTCGTAGGAACTTCCACGGTTACTGGATACAGCACTTACTTTATAACCACTTGTCCGTGCGAAGAGGACAACACGTCCTCCGTCACTTATACCACTGTGATTAAACCTGTAACAGTGACGGTTCCATGTGGTGAGACTTCCGGATCAACAAAGTACACGACTCTGGTTGAAGATGTCACTGTAACTGTTCCTTGTGGAGAAGCGTCCGCCTCAAGTGCAGAGTCGGCTACTGCTTTGGGACAGATTATAGTCACCCTTCCTTCGGAGGAAAACAGTACTGCTTATACTACAGTCACGCAGGATATCACTGTTACTGTCGCCAAGCCTACTGCAACTGTTTCGGCAAATGTCACCGAAGTTGCTGGTGTTGAGACTTCTTCAGGAAGCGCAAAATCTATCACTATTTCGCTTTCCAGTGTGATGATAGGAATCCTTCTTCTCCTTTAGTACAAATCCCTTCATTCTTTAGTACAAAGACTTTTATTCTCGCTTTCATTTCTTGGTTGTTGCAGACTACGTAACCCCACGTTTTATTCATACTCCTGTTCTGCCTGTATTGATTCGGTTCAGCAGTTACACACCACCAATACAAATAGACGAAACTGAGACGTTACAGACAGAATACATACAAACTTTGTGATTCGCATTCTTCACTGTACCATATTCTTGTAGATTCGCTTCCTCTAGTCAAACACAGCGATTAACGCAAGAAGCAGCCTGCCACATCCGGACGTGCATCTACCCCTGAATGCGCTAGTCGCATATCAGCCAGCAGTACCCTTAAAACCACTCACGAACCGTAGCGCTACTAGTAGCTACACTGCCAGTACCGTGCTTGTACGTGGAGCAACGTCACAGCCATTCTGGCAAACTGGTCGCGGTGTTTCGCAGCGTGAGGTTGCTTTTAAGGAGAGCAGCTTTTTGCGTCCAGCTTGTGTGGTGCAAGATATAGGTATTTCTGGCGGCTGGAGCGGCATTTTTGTGACGACAAACCAGTTGCCGAAATCCGCAGTCGTGAACATATTGCCTCATGGCAGGAGACATTCCAGAGATAGCTCGGCCGGAATCTGCCCGTTCCAGTTCTTCCACGTCTCGCAGGGCTGCTGATTTGAATGCTCCAGTTGGCAGGTCGCGCATTGCTGGAAATGGGATCAAGTCGCCTAGTCCTGGTCGAATCTCCATTGATTCGGGTCTGGCAACCCCGCGAAGCGACCCCAGTTTGACATCACTGAGCATCAACGAGCATGTGCAAAGGGATGTAGCTCGCGATAACGACCACGACGATGGAGAAGAAGAAGAGGATATGCTCGAGTTTCGGCTCCAGCACGAAAATGACTCTGGGATTATAAAGAGTAGAACGTCTTCCGACGACGGAGTACCGCTAGTGATTCGCCATTCAATGTCATCAGCAGCACGATCGGGAATTGCTGTATCGAGCCTTGTCCGAGAGCTGCCTATTGAAGAGGAGGATACAACTGTCGATGATACTGGGAGCAATGGTGCTGTGGAGCAGCAACCAGAATCTCGAAGCACGACTCAGCCAAAGGGTCACGCCCGAGAAAAGTCACTCCCATCAGAGTCTTCACATCAAGGAGCGCTGGCAGCCGACCTATCTGGAGTGGCTGGCAGTCATGAAGATAAGGAAGGTGCAGATGGTGATGATGACGGACCTCTCTGGCAAGAGATGAAAACGGTAGGAACATACGAGGTGTACGACGACAGAGGACGTGTGGTTGTCCACAGAGACACCGAGGAGTATTTGGAGAAGGACGAGGCAGAAGCTGTCAAGAGCAGCAACGTTGCACAACGCGAGGCTCTAGGACACACTGACGCTGCGACAGGCTATACTCGTCTGGCAGTCGACGACGACGCCAAAAGCGTCAATTCGATGGACGAGAATACCGAGTTTCTGTTCAAAGACGAAGATGACGACAAGGACCGTCTGTCGCAGCTGAGAACTACCAAAGATATGCTGACTGACAGCCAGAGAATCGCGTACGTTGGGCTGTGTCGACTTGTCATGAACTCCATGGCGTTCGAGCTGTGTCAGCTCATAGGAAGCAGGAGGATCCGTCGTGGGCTGGCAAATGCCCAAGGGTCAATGGCTATGTGGTCGCAAAAGATGATGATCAGGCTGTATTCGCACATGGAACTGTCGCAGGAGGAACAGATCATGATAGAGCAGCTTTCTCAGCACGGTGTTCTGCCCAGTGACTTGACCCCCTCACTCATGAAGGCGGCAAAAGTCGTGAACCCTATGGCAGCGAACGCAGATTCAAAGGCAGAGAAATCGACGGGTGTTGGTGATGCTCCACAGGAAGTCAAGCCAAACGGACAGACTGTCAATGATTTGAGTGTCCAACGTCCTGACCAGGTCAAAGACCTGCAAACTTTGGACATCGATATTCGATGGACGATATTGTGCGATTTATTTCTGATTCTCATCCTGGATTCTGTCTATGACGCGCGTTCTCGCACGCTACTCCAGCTTGTAGGAAAGGAGCTGGCGGTCACAACCACCGAGATAGCCCAGTTTGAGAGCAAAGTGACCGACGCTCTGGAAATTGAAGAAGGGTCAGTGCAGACGTGGGATGAGACAGAAATCCTCGAAAGTCGACGCAAACTGTCGCTCAAGAAGAAGTACATGTACGTGGGTCTGGCAACGCTTGGTGGTGGTTTGGTCATTGGGTTGTCAGCCGGATTATTAGCACCCGTCATTGGGGCAGGTCTTGCTGCTGGCTTGTCGACGGTAGGAATCGCAGGAACTGGATCGTTTCTGGCTGGTGCGGGTGGTGCTGCTGTGGTGACCACCACTGGTGTTGCTATTGGTGCCAATATCGGGTCTAAAGGCATGTCGAGGAGGATGGGTCACGTCAAAACATTCGAATTCCGTCCATTGCATAACCACAAGCGCGTCAATCTCATTGTGACGGTGTCAGGGTGGATGTCGGGAAAAGAAGACGACGTGCGACTGCCGTTCTCCACTGTGGACCCTATCATGGGAGACTTGTTTTCGGTATTGTGGGAGCCCGAGATGCTGACGTCGATGGGCCAGACCATTAATATATTAGCAACCGAAGTGTTGACTCAGAGCATTCAGCAGGTTTTAGGAGCCACGCTGCTGGTGGCGCTCATGGCGTCCATCCAGCTGCCAATGGCGCTTTCAAAGCTGGGATATTTATTAGACAATCCATGGAACGTATCGCTGGATCGAGCATGGTCTTCGGGGCTTATATTGGCAGACACGCTTATGAACCGGAACCTGGGCGTCCGTCCTATTATATTGGTTGGCTTTTCGTTAGGTGCCCGAGTTATCTACTCTTGTTTGGTGGAACTGGCGCGACGTGGTGCATACGGTCTAGTGCAAGATGTTTTTATGTTTGGCGCTCCCATCGTGGTGAAGCGGGACCAGATGATTTTGGCGCGGTCAGCTGTCAGTGGACGATTTGTTAATGGTTTCTCTCGAAAAGACTGGATCTTGGGATACCTGTTTCGCGCAACCAGTGGTGGTCTCGGGCGAGTTGGTGGTCTGGCGCCTATAGAGAAGGTGGCAAACATCCAGAACTTTGATAATACCGACCTTATTGATGGGCATATGGGATACAGAAAGGCGATGCCAAAGCTGCTGAGCATGCTTGGATGGGAGATTACTAGTGAAGAGTTTGCTGAGATCGAGGATCCTGATCCTGAGCGACTGCACGAAAAGCAGCGACGGCTGATGGCTGAGTTTGATGACGCCAGGCGGCAGATGGAAAAGGAGGCCAATAAGAAAAAGAAGGGGATATTCTCATGGATGAGACCAAAGAAGAAGGAGTGGTGGGAAATGGCAGACGGTGAGGCAGCTTCTGGTCAGGCTGGCCAGGCTGAGGGTGGTGAGGGCCCGTCGGCGGCTGACAATGTTGTATTCGACCTGGATGCTATCCAGCAGGAGGTTGAGACTATCGCGCAGATGAAGCCAGTTGCCCCTAAAAGGATGCCCAGTGTGATTCCAATCACTCGCCCACAGGAGGAATTCGAAGAGTATGATCCGGGAGAACTGGACTCTGGCGTTCAGATGTCATTTGAAGCATTTGAGGACGATGAAGCGGAGAGGAATGGCAGGAAGAACGTGGCTATGCCAGTGGCAGCTGCCCAAGAACCGCATTCAGAAGGGCCTCCACCGGAGTATCAACTTCAGGATGGAAATAAAGGTCGAAGTCAAACCCAAACTCTGAATGAAAATAAGAGCCAGAACCAAATTCACGACCAGAATCAAAGTCACGATCAGAATCAACGTCACGATCAGAATCAACGTCACGATCAGAACCAAAGTCACGATCAGAATCAACGTCACAATCAAAGTCGCAACCAGAGTCACAGTCGTGATCAAGATCAAGATCTGGAGCAGGATCAAGGTCAAGGTCAAGGTCAAGATGTTGGTGCTGCTAATGACTATGAAGATGATTTTCATGAAGAAGGAGAAATCACAATGACATTTGACTAGCATAATACGAGATATAATTGTTATAGCAGCAACCTGTTATATATATATATATACATATATACTTAACGGCAATAAACTTGCTGATCAGATAATCATGGAATGCCAAATGTCGACCGATTCTCCCAAAAGCTCACGCAGGTCTTGTGGCCAGTCGAGGATTGGTCCCATTCAGGCCGTTGTTGACCACGAACGTGCTCTGTAGATGACAATCCGCACAGGAAACAGTACTTAGAGTCATCGCGACGTGCCGAAGAAACGGTGAATTTTTCATTTAGAACTGGCAGCTCCTTCACGGATGGGACTAAGGGTTTGAGTCGGTCGGACAGCGTTTTCCAGATCCGCACCAGCTCTCTCGACTGCTTGTCTGCTTGATTGACCTGAGAAGCGTCAATTGCCGTTCTGGTGCGACCACACATTATTCTCGAAGCCACCCTGGTGGCCTCTAAAACACCGTTTATAAACGTCTTTGTTTTGGGTTGTGAAAGCGCACGTTTTCTCAGAGGATATGCCAGTGGCACTATCGATGCAAATAATGATTCAAGGCTGCTAAACACATGCTGCTCAAAGTACGACAGCAGCTGTGCTGGCGGAGGCACTTCTGATGCCGACGTGAAGGTGTTGAACTCGTCATCACTCCAGTCTGAACTCCCGCTTGCGTGAGGGTCTAAAGCTGTATCAACTGGAGCAGCAGTCTGCAAGCGATCGACTTCAGTTTCCACAAGACTATCTTCAACAATCATTGCTTTCCCATTTGTGCTTTGGGTGTGATTTGGTTCTTGTACTCCAACTGCGTCTCTTGCTCTAGAGGAGTCCTGTACTTGAATTGAGTCCTGTACATTAACAGAGCTCTGTACTTGAATAGTGTCCTGCACTCTAGAATCCTGAGCTTGAATAAATTCTTGACCCTGCGCCATATCTCGCATTCCCGTCGAATCTTCTGAACTGCCTGCTGTTGTGCTGAAATCAACCAGCACAGGCTCGTCGTGTGGAGCCGTCGTAGCCGGCAGAGGACTTGAATCCCTCTTGAACTCGGTGGGTCCTGCTCGGGCAGACAAAATGCTCTTCCACTGATCAAGCGACGCAGAACTCGTCAATCCGTTATGAACATGCTGGCCGAATTTTGTCCCGGCAAACGAGGAGATGTCCAGAGCTTGGTCCGCGATAGAGGGCAGCGCGGGGCTAACATCCACGAGATCATTGGTGTTGTTTGCATCCATGAAATCCCCAAACTCGTCGACGTCAGCATCATTAGCTGGAACATTTTTCCGTGACGATTGATGCGAATCAAAAAAGGACAGGTCGTCCGCGGTTAACGAGCCCATGGCGCGCGTGCCACGTCATAAACAGTTCTTCCAACTGGTGAAGTTTACGTCTAACACCCCACAATAGCTACAGCCTCATATGCGCTTACATGGGATTTATGCTGTAGGTCTATAATTCTGAACACTAATATTGTGTCATATATTGTACATCGATGATACAGCGAACTTCATGGTCAGGGAAAGCCCGTTATGGTGGATTCCGGCTGTTTTCAACTGGCACGTCCTTTTGGAGAAGCAATGTTAAAAGCTTGGCAGAGTTACCGCCCCGCACTACCCCTCATTACTCGCGTAAGTACATCATCCCAAGCAGTGATGTCTAACTTGCAAGCCACAAACACTTCACTCTATTCATTGGCGTGGGACTCGCCTCCTCGAAATATATTTGTGGTGAAAAAGCCCTGGAGCGATCGTGTTCGAGAAACAACAATTGAGTTCATAAAGTAAGATAAAATGGTAATGCTTGTGGAACTATCTAACGTTGAGACATATCAGCTACCACTATCCAGTCAATGTCATTGTGGAGAAAGACGTGGCCGACGAGATCCGCGACCAGCTGGATTGCGACTTATACGTGGGCTCAACTCTGGTTGTGAACGAAAAAGCGGACTTACTGGTGACTATTGGAGGAGACGGGACTATTTTGCATGCAACATCGCAGTTTGCAGCTGGCGACGTACCGCCAGTGCTCAGCTTTTCGCTGGGAACGCTTGGGTTTCTTTTGCCGTTTGACCTCAAGGACTCGGAGGATGCGTTTCGAAGTGTTTATAGCTCGCAGAGTGCTGTTTTGAACCGGTTCCGACTGCGGTGTCAGACGTCTCATGCAGTGACGGAGGGGCTTGTCGAAAAAACAGACTCAGGACCTGTCATCCATGCCATGAACGATCTAAACATCCATCGAGGATCGGATCCTCATCTGACTATGTTGGACATTTCGGTGGATGACCAGTTTGTCACTCGGGGAATTGCAGACGGCGTCATTGTGTCGACGCCAACTGGGTCGACTGCCTATTCGTTGTCGGCTGGCGGTTCCATTGTGCATCCATCAGTCTCCTGTATACTCATTACGCCCATTTGTCCCAGGTCGCTGTCATTTCGGCCTCTTGTTTTCCCAGCATCGTCCAAAATCACTATTGCCATGTCGCCCCAGTCCAGAGGCCAAGTGACGGAGCTCAGCATCGACGGGATCAGCAGGGGCCCCCTGCACGCTGGAGACACTATAACGGTGGAATCTGAAAAGGGTGTCAACAAGGGGATCTGGTGTGTGGCCAGAGGAGGCAGCGATTGGGTGAAGCATGTCAATGAACTTTTGGGCTTCAATTCGACGTTTGGCGGCAAGAAGCATTCACTTGAGTGAGCTGGCGGTGATCTTGCCTGTAAGGTCGTGATTCACTTATCTTGCGACTCCGTCGCGCTGTGGCAACTGCTGCGCAGTTGATATGTGGGCATCTCATTTGCATACTATGACACTTATCGTTCTCCTTGGTCCGATACCAACTACGCAGCAGTTGCCACAGCGCGACGGAGTCGCAAGATAAATACTGATACAGAACCATACCAACTGTCTGGGTTGCCTGAAGTCATTGGCTGGACAGTATCTTAATTGGCAGCCCAATTGTACGAAGCAACTTCTTAGAAACCTTCAACGAAACATTCTGACTTTTAGATGACACCTGATTACTTAGAAGAATTGGATGAGAATACCAGATGTAATTAGATGATATTTATGAGATACGAAATGGGAAGAATGCTTAAAAGGAACATTAGATGGAAATACTGGATAAATTAGAGGTGAAACGAAAGTGTGTGTATCAAGTTGCTCACATATCGATTAAATATCAGATTGAATTTCAGATTAAATTTTGACCAAATATCAGACCAGCAGTTGCAGATTTCAGTCAAATTACTACCGAGTCCTAATTAACAGCTAGACAAAACGCAGACAAAACGCGATATCGGAAACTACATTATCAACATATAAGCAATAATCACGCGGTGATTACGCGTGTCTAATATCAAAACATGCATTAATACAAACAAAAGATAATACATTGACATTGCTCTTTTTCCCACCACATAATGCTGCTATCACGACAGGCACTCATTCGGATCTATCGTACATCTAGTATTGCATGGCAGCATCCTCGTCTGCGTCAGGGTCCTTATAGTCGTTCGACGAAGTGGCCTTTCCTCCTGTGATATCTTCCTCGTCGTAGAACTCATTGTCAGCCTCGATTCGCTGGTCGTGCGCATACTGCGAGCCACCTCGCGTATCTTTGGCAGCCTCTGTATCCTCGTCTTCATCACCAAGGTCCTCAGCATCGCGCGGCACGTCGTTCATCTGCACACTGGGCGCGAATTTGGTTCGTGACAGGTTCTGGATCACCTGGTCGAGAATCTTCTTGAGGTACTCGGGACTGTTGGCGTTCTGCATGTTGGACGGTCGCACTTCGAGCCGGTAGTCGGGCCCATAGTACTCGTAGTAGTCGTTGTAGGGGATCTCGGGACCCACTTCGTGGCCCACCAGCAGCCCTGTCTCGTAGGTCCAGGTTCTGCTCACGTTTCGCATCGTGTAGCCACCGCCCCCCACCACCAGCGTGGGCTTGCCAAAGCTCTTGACGTACCGCACGCAGTTAGCGTGGCCCCTCATCGACAGGTTGAAGCACCCGAGCCTGTCACCAGACAGCGAGTCGCCTCCACACTGGAGCACCACTGCACCTGGCTGGTACCACTCCATGATGTGCGATATCACCGGCTCGAACACACTCTGGTAGGTGCGGTCATCGATTCCGTCGCGGAACGGGAAGTTGACCGCATAGTGCTTGCCCTTGCCGACACCAATGTCCCGCAGCTCGCCTGTTCCCGGGAAAAACTCTCCGTATTTGTGGAAACTGCACGTCATGACCCTATCGGTGGTGTAGAAAGCCTCTTCGACACCGTCGCCATGGTGCACGTCGATGTCGATGTACAGCACGCGCTGGTGGTACCGCAGCAGCTCAATGATTCCCAGTACAATGTCGTTGAGGTAGCAGAAGCCGGACGCCTCGCTCTTTTTGGCGTGGTGAAGCCCTCCGGCCCAGTTGATGGCGATGTCGCACTTCTCGCGATTGAGCCGGGCAGCACCCTCCATTGATCCTCCGCCAGAGATACCGCAGAACTCAAACAACCCGTCAAACACAGGGCAGTCGTCGCCTACGTTGAACTTGACCTGTTCCTTGGCGAACTGATCCATGTTGTCGGGCGTCACCCGCGACAGGAAGTCCACGTACTCGTCGGTGTGGAACTGGCACATTTCCTGCTTGGTGGCGGGCTTGGCCCGATAAATCTCCATGTGTTTGTAGAGCCCATAGTTCATGATGAGCGAGTGGGCCATTCTTATGCGATGGGGTTTCATGGGATGGCCAGTCCCGTACGCGTAATTGCCTACATCCGAGTCATAGAAGTAGGCCACGCGCCGCTTGTCAGACGACTTGAACGTGAACGGATCCAGCGGCTCGGGGAAAACCATGCCGCCGGTACTTGGGGTCTCGACTGGTGCCAAAAGGTGCCGGTTGACGAGATCACAGTAGGTCGCTAAGTTCGAATCCGCACTATCGTTGCCTTAGCTGTGCTGGGGCTGGCGGCAGGGTAATGGCCCTGCGGCTTGGTGGGGCGCTCAGCGCCGCCACAGGTGAGGCGGCTGGCCAACCAGCGACGAAATCCCGAAGCGCACCTGCAAAAAACACACTGAAGTCTTGCGAGCAGTACAAAGTGTTGCGAACTGACCTTCTGCAAGTGCATTGAAATCTGGCGAGTAGTAGCAGTATTTGCAACCTCACTGAATTAAACACCCAAACATGAGGATCACCCGGGCGCTGCGAGCGTCCAAGGACGTGTTCCTCAAGATCGCTAACGACGATATCATGGTCATGTCTGCCACCGGAAGTGAGTAGCCCAATTTTGTTGTTGTATGCTTTACCGTTACTTGTGTGGCGTAATCGTTTTGCCCGCTACTAGTGATGTGTTCTGCCATTGTTGCTGTTTTGTTTCTGTTTCATTCTTTTGTGTTGTTGCTATATGATAGAAGCTAACAGCAGATCCGACTGGTCTCACCGGGATCTGGCAGCACCCCAATCCGAGGGAGTCGCTGCTCAAAATCTACGACCACACACTACACTTGCTGGGATCCAAGTATCCGTCCGACAGCGTGTACAGGCAGTCGGTGGAGAACATCACGAAGGCGCGCAAGAAGATTGTCGAGGAGAACGAGGTCAGCGAAGTGATTGAGCAGCGGATTGGCAGCGGACTCATTGAGGAGATTCTCATCCAAGCTGCCGAGGAGTTCCAGCTGGCGGCTTATCTGGCAGAGCAAAAGCCATGGGAAGAACTCGAGGACAAGCCGCTGCCAGACCAGTGGACGTATTTCGACCGTCCTGAGTGATCCATAGACTAGGCATTACAACATACATGTTTGTTTGATTTGAGACAGTAGAGCTTTTGTGTAACTTGAAAAAAGAGATGCTTTCAGGTAGACAAACACTTGTAATGTCACTACTACAGCTGATTCTATTGGCAGCTGTTAGCAGGCGTATTTGAATAGAACTTATAATCGTCATTAGTATAGTATCCAATTTGCAATTGCGCTTGTAATTTCTTGACAACTGTATTGGCAGGTGAATTGAGATATCCATTCACAATGGTGCAACTCGGTGCTTGCAATTGCATATATTAGACTCCCATTTTTTGGCTATTAGCTCGGCTTTCCGTTACAATTGCACATCAACATAAGTAGTGTAAAACTGGACGGTTTCCAACTGTACTTGTATCGCATTAAAGGCTGCTTGTGATATTACCTACCATACATTTTTGCAATTGTGAGCTATATGCTTGAAATTGTGTATAATAGGTATCATTTTTAGTATTGCATACTTCGGGATTAGCAATGTCACTAAGAGACGCGTCTGCGTCTTTTCTTTCTGTCAGAACGGAAAGGGCCGTTTGCACTTGCAACCAGCTTAATCAGGAATTGGTGATAATCTCACAGTGCTACAGTCTATGTGGCCGTCCATTTCTGCCTGTACTACATTGCTTTCTGTGGGCAGATCTGCTTAGAGGTCTACAGTGCTAACTGTCTGTACTGTAGTATAACAACTATAACAAGTCGGGTTGTTAGCACCGATTTTACTGAACCGCTCCAACACTCAATTAATTCTCATCTCTTTTTTCTTTTTGGAATTCTTTTTTCCCAAGACAGCTTTTAACGCAATTTGGTTGCAGACCAATGCAGCATGCATTACAACTTTTTCCAGGCCCACTTATTTTGTTCTGGCAAAAACTAACTAATGCAAAGTAATGCACGAGTGCATAGACGCACTAGTCAGAGTCTGTATGACCCTTAATAAGTGCTGACGTTGTGGTACCATACTCTACTCGTGACAGTGATCTTAAAATTAGAAATCGTGGTGCCTAACTGTATCCTGGCTAGCAGCTTTGAACTGTTTAGCTGCATGCTTCTGCCGTCACAAATACAGCACAACTGCATCTCTTCTGCAGCGCTGGCATATGCAGCCAGCCGTTGATCGGAGAATCCTGGCTCCGATACTACAAGTGGGTGCCCCACATGGAGTACCGTCCCTATTTATTTTTTTGGATCATCTTCAATTGTCACTACAGTAGGGACATGGCAATTTTGCAGCTTCTTTGTCGCTTTTGGTAATCAATTTCCACCGAAGGTTTCTTTCGTTTTCTGAGCCAACTGACTTCCTCGGTAGAACAAGCGTCGCTGCAGAAATGCGGAACTGCCCGTGGAATTGTGCCACGCATGAACGGGAGTACATTGAGCGACTAATTGGCCACCAAATGTTGTCGGTGAGTGGCGGCATGTCGTTCTCTTCCCAGAAGAAAAAAATGATAGACTAGTGCAGCTGAGGGGTCGGGACGTGCATGCATGTGATAGCCCCACCACCGGTGCTAGTCAATATATATTGCCGCGGTTCAGCTCAGTTTAAATGCGTCTTTAATTTATTACTGTTTGCTACCTACCTCATTGTTTCAACGGTAAAAAAAAATAAACATGAAGTTCAATAGTTGGGACGACGTTCCCGAAACAACGTCGGCTGACCAGATTGTTGCCAAGTACCAGCGGGTGACGACGACGTTCCGCACTGGCAAGACGCTCGATATCCAGTACCGTCTTGGTCAACTCCGCAACGTATATTACGCATTGCTTGACAATGTGGATCTTCTCAAGGATGCCGTCTGGGAGGACTTCCGTCGACCTCGCGACGAGACGGAAATCCTTGAAATTCATGGCGTTTTCACGGAAATCGACCACATCATCAACAGCCTGCCCTCGTGGGCAAAGGAGCAGCGGGTATGGGGGGGCATTAAGAACATGTTGGCAAACCCAGTGGTAACCAAGCAGCCCTACGGAAACGTGCTGATTATTTCGCCATGGAACTACCCGTACTTTCTGGCTATCAATCCCATCGTCACTGCCATTGCTGCTGGCAACACCGTTGTCTGGAAACCCACCGAGGTTGCCCCAAACTCGTCGCGAGCGCTCGCCAAGGTCTTGGAGAGTGCTCTGGATCCCGATATCTTCCAGGTGGTCACTGGCGCGGTTCCCGAGTCAACAGCTCTGCTGGGCATGAAGTTTGACAAGATCATGCTTACTGGATCCACCAATGTTGGCAAAGTGGTCGCCCAGGCAGCTGCCAAAAACCTGACTCCAACTCTGCTGGAGCTGGGAGGCAAGTCTCCGACTCTGGTTGCCAAGTCTGCGGATCTTCGTGTGGCTGCGCGTCGAATTGCTTGGGGAAAGTTCGTCAATGCTGGCCAGACATGTGTTGCTCCCGACTATGTGCTGGTGGAAGCTGCAGTGGAGCACAAGTTCATTGAAGAGCTCAAGACGGCCGTCGTCGAGTTCTTCCCGCATCTTTCGAAGGATACCGACAGCTTTTGCCATATTGCCAGCGACCGCATGTTTGACAGGCTGCAAAACATGATCAATTCTACCAAAGGCAAAGTGGAGCTCATTCACGGAGAGCCTGATCCCAGTTCACGATTTCTTCCTCCCACCATCATCAGTGGGGTCAGTGCCAGCGACGTGACAATGGAGGACGAGATCTTTGGGCCTGTGTTGCCAATTATCACTGTCAATGACATCGCAGAAGACGGTGTAGATTTCGTGGTTGACAACCACGACTGTCCTCTCGCTCTGTACGTGTTCACAAACGATAGCAAGGATGCTGACGATATCTTCAAGCGTACTCGGTCTGGTGGTGCTATTTTGAACGATACCGTTCTCCACGTTGGAGTAGTGCAGGTGCCGTTCGGTGGTATTGGCCCGTCTGGAATGGGCGCATACCATGGAAAGTCTGGCTTTGACGAGTTTTCCCACAGTCGTACGGTGCTGCGACAGCCTCTTTTCGCAGAGCTGCTGCTTGCTATTCGGTATCCTCCCTACGCGAAGAAGAATGTCAAGGCTTTAACGCGACTGGGCATGCCTCATCCATGGTATTCGCGGGACGGGCCTATGCGACGGTCATTTATCCGCCGTATCTTTACCAGCAAATGGCTTTTTATTTTGCTCGCTCTGCTTGGAGTGTTGTTTGTGTTATAAGCATGTAATTTACTAATTGATTTATAGTTGGTCGTGATGTGCGCAAATGTGAGAATGAATGTAGTAGGTGGAATGTGATTCTGTCAAGCATCCGTCATTTTTTGCGAATGGCCTCCTTTTTGAAATAAATTTATACAATATTTTCAATATTACTTGATCGATTTGAACTAACACGCTCTAGCGAACTTCTACAGTAAGTTCACACATCACGATAGTGCTAGCCGCACTATTTTATCATCTTACACAGTCAGCATGCCTGATGTGTATGAAGAGATTGATCTAGCAGCCGCCCCAATGGCACACGACGATGTCAGGGACAGGCTCAAAGTGTTGCATGAACTGGAGGAAAAGATAATAGAGATCGTGGACGTGGCATCTGAGGCCATCGACGTGTTGAAAGATGGGAAGACAGCCAAATCAAGCCAGGAGACCGAGGCTGCGAAAGCGAAATTTCAGGAAAACGCGAAGAAGTATTTCAGTCTTCTCGAGGAAGCAAGTATTGAACTGAGAAAAGAAGTTCGGGATTACCACGCTATGTCAAAAGAAAAGGTGCTGCCACTGTCGCTGCCGGCTAAGGCAGTATGGCTCGGAAAGGAGAAAGAGGATGAGCTTTGGGCCAAAGTGGACCGGCTGCTTGCAGAAAAAGATGCCGTAGAAGATCACGAAGAATGATATTGAGAACATAAAAAGGAAAGAGCTGGTTTGGAAGTCGGCTCTTGGATCTTGGTGAGCATTGTTGTTTGATTTGCAGCGGTTGCAGTGAGACAACCACCTTTCATGGGCAGGTCTAGTGATTATGCTTGGGATTATTTTGCATGATATCCCGAGCTCCTCATCGCCCAGTTTTCTCATTTCGCATCAGCTATTGTGATCCTGGTTAGAAATGAGCTTCCTCTGAAAGAGTGGCCATATGTTACCTGTTTGAGACTCGTCCATTTGCACAATTATACTACGCTGTCGAGGCTTTAACGAACAGACTGTCTTTTGGCCAAGATGAAGAAAAGAAAGATATATTTGTGCTGTGGAATGATGTGACGTAATTCCAGAACAGTGCGTTTGCTGACACATACTTCTAGAATAAGTCGTGGCTGTGGTTCTTGATGCGACAAGTTGAGAAGTTTCACAATAACAGCAGAACCAGTTGATATAACTATCTGGCCATGTAATATGCACTCCGATTGAAGGAATATTCATCTGAAAAAATCGCAACACCTCGCATTTCTGGTACATAAAGTGTCGTGTCAAGAGTGACATGCATCCATATATGCATTGAATCCTAAATCCTAATACATCGAGTTTGCAGTGTTTGTACCAGCAGCATAGACTACGTTTGTGATTTTGACAGTATTGCAAATGGCCAATTTTTTACCCTGATTATAGATGATGGGAGCATACACAACGTTATATATAATTTATTTTAATCAAGCTTACTTATGCTTTCAATAGATAGAGTTAATAATGAAATGCAGCGCAGCGTTTGTGATATTGAAATATATCATATTCCTTCCGATTGCGAGCATAGTTTCACAACGCATTCAGAGCTATCAAAATTCTTGAGGAAATACTACAAGAAGTTCGTTAATGGGTCTGACAATCAGTACTTGAAGATATCGAATTTTACAACTGTAGAATTAGACGAGAAAGATAGTAGAGCAAACAGACGGAGTCCTCCATTCAGAGCTGCCGTTTTTAACGATCTGCGGATTACAATAATCAAACTTGCGTCGCCTCTGCATGAAGCTGCCAAAGAGGCGGTAAAATTGGCATTCCACGATCTCATACGAGGTATTCCCTCCATGGCTGGTTTGATTGCAACAGGTTCCGCAAGAAGAGAGTTTACGGGACTTGGCAATAGGTTCAAAGATCCAGACTTATCTTACGTCCCAAGACGTATCGTTCCCGATTATCCTACATTCGTCGTTGAAGTAGGCGTGTCAGAAACATCAAATCAACTCATTGCTGATGCAGATAGGTGGATCAGACTCAGTGATGGATGTACAAAGCTTGTCCTCACTGTCGATGTTAAGAGAACACGGAGACAAATCGAATTCCGACTTTACCGACAGGCTGCGCGGGTAGGATATAGGCCACCACCACGCCGAAATCAAGATGAACTTCAACCACAATTCCATCAAGACCAATTTTATCCTCACGAAGTTGCTCGCATCACATATACGCACGCTACACGACGACTGGTTGATCATAATCACCCTAACGTTCGACATCCAACTCTTCGACTACCGGGCCGGCTCATACTTGGTCGAAATGGGAGGGATGTGCCGGCGTCTATTCGCTTCAGCGGTACTGCCTTAAGGAACATTGGTATGCAAACATTTGATCCCCGTTCTGATGGAGCAGAACAAATCTACCTACGGTTTCAGCGTGAAAACACTCGAAGGGATAATCTGCGTGCACGGGCAGCTCAAGGCGAAGCAGATGAAGATGATGAACGTGATGAACATCAAGATGAAGCAGATGAACATGATGAACATCAAGATGAAGCAGATGAACATGATGAACATCGAGATGAAGAAGATTTGCGAGTAGCGGCAGCCGAAGTTCACGACGATGCCGATGATCAAGATCAAGGCAGAGCAGATGATAGTATCTTGCAGGGCGTGCAGAGGATCATGCAAGACCCATTATACAACGGGCAGGATTCAGCAGCTCTTCAGACTGTGGTTAATGTTTTACGGGATCGGTTAGCAACAACAAGGGAATATTGAATGAGAGAATTCATGCCTCCGTTTCGAGTGTGACGACAGCATTGGACGACTCGGGTTTATTGAAAATGTAGGAAGTTCATAAAATAAGTATTTTAACTACCCAAAATTGCAGCAGACAACTGTATCCAATCCACCCTCATCTCAGGTCAGCAAAATACGCACCTGCAGCACACGGCGAGTTTTTCCGACGGATTTATGCAGGTTGGGGGTGAACTGGGGTAACGCCCTATTGGGACCGACGCACTGGCCAAACGAGTCACATTGCCCAATATCGATATCTTGAAACTTCTCATTCTGTTTGACGATACTATATCCCTGCTAAGATCTAGACCCGGTCATCTGGCGAAGACGGCCGACAAGCGAATTATACTTACGCTGTGGATGCATGTTTTGGACAACTACAAAGCAGTATTTTTTTGCAACTTTGATGACTAAATGGTAAATGCAAGTGCGTAGGCCCGTAAAATAAGTAAAACATGTAGTGTCAGGAACGGTGTGGCTGTAGTGCATATGTAATACTACATCGGACTGCCGATGTTTCACAGTAGCTGTAGAAATGGCTGTCATCATTATGTGGCTATAGGATAACATGCCAATTCATACGGGCCATTCAATAGAAGAGACAACACATGATAAAACTTGAAACCATCGTAACACTTCGCATTTCTCGCATCTAGAGTTTTATCTTAAGAGCAATGTAAGTGCGTACATATGCATTGAATCCGAATATTCATAATATGCTCTGCATCGTGGATCTGCATTATTGGCAGAACAGCGTCTGAAATTTAGACGCGAGGGAAAATGTGGTGCTTCTGATAAATAAAGCGGTGAAGTTATATAAAACTGAAAGACTTCTCTGAACAGAGTAATGGAATGGTGTATATGATTGAGCTTCCAGCAGAAATGCAAATGTGAGGTACATTAGCTGTTTCAATACATAATTTCCAGCATGCAAGGGCCCGATTTGATCAGTACAAAAGCCCCATTATGCAGGTATCCCAAATCTGAGAGTCCGACTAAAAATGTCAATATGCGAGATATGACAGATTTCGGTAATGCCGCAGTCTCCACATCGCTTTTAACCATGTGTATGGGGACAACGCAGCAGGATGCCCAAAATTTCAAACATAACGTTAGTGCAGCTAATAGCAATGATTACATCGCACGGCATTTCCTTTCATGTGAATTATAAGCGTAGGGGTTCGTTCGTTTTCGCACACATGTTGATCATTCTCATTCAGTAGGGAACCATACCTTCAAATTAATTTTAATCTGCTCTAATTCAGATACATGTCTGTAAAGAATTATTATTTCGTTGTTTCAGATCGACATGCATGGCGAAGAGATGTAGCCGTCTCCACACTTCCATGCAGCCAAGCTTGAGAAATGTGGCTTACAAAATGTGGCTCAGGACATATGGCTAAGCAGAAGCTTGCTGAAACTCGCCAACATTGTATCATGTAGACTCATGACCCTGTTGAATTTGTCTATAAATTCAACAATCCCGCGCTCGTCGAATACAGGTATTTCACTTGAGGCGGCGAGCAGTGGTTTATTTTACCCTGATTTTAGACCAGGGGGAGGGTACGTATATGTACGACTTGTTGGTTGACATTGAACAACGTATTAAACAAGTTCAGCCATGGCGTCAGAAAATAATGCTGCTAACACGCAGAGTAGCATGTCTGATTTGAGCTATATTGAATCATATGGCATTCCTTCCGATTGCGAACATCATTTCACAGAGCCTGCAGAACTATCGAAGTTCTTGAGCAAATGCTACAAGAAGTTCGTTAATGGGTCTGACAATCAGTACTTGAAGATAACAAATTTTACAACGGCAGAATTAGACGAGAAGGAAAGAAAGGCACACAGACGAAGCCCTCCATTCAGAGCTGACGCTTTTGACGATCAGCGGATAATAATAGTCAAGCTGGCATCCCCTCAGCATGAAGCTGCGAAAGAGGCGGTAGCAGAGATCTTCTACCGCCTGAGAGAAGATTATCGTGCCATGAATAATTTGCTTGCAACGGGTCAAGCAAGAAGAGCCTTTACAGGACTTGGTAGTAACTCCAAGGAGCCGGACTTGTCTTATGTCACACCAGCTGTTGACTACCCTTCTTTCGTCGTCGAAGTTGGTGTGTCACAGACACGAAGGCAACTCTCGATAGCTGCCCAGAGGTGGATCAGTCTTAGTCGAGGAAGGACAAGGGTCGTACTCACTGTTGAAATCAACAGAGTGCAGCGAGAAATTGTATTCCGACTTTACCAACAGGCTGAGCGGATTAATCGAGACCACTTAGATCAAGGAGAAGTCCCATTGGGTCAACATCAAATTCAAGATCCATTGGATCAAGACCATTTAGATGAAAACCAACAACGTCATGATCAATTTCACGCTGTCCAGGTTCGTCACATTACGTACCGTCACGACACCGAAGAAGTCATTGATCACATTCATCAAGAAGTCGCTAATGCTGCTCGGCCAGGCGAAGGTGATCAACATGGTGGTGCTCATGCGGAAGTTGATGATCATGAACAACATGTAGACGTTGGTGGACCAAGTCTCCCACTTCCAGCCCGTGTCATTCTTGGCGAGAATGCAGAAAACATGCCTGAATTTATTGTCTTCAGCAGCACTGCATTGAGACTCATAGGTATGAAAACATTTGCTCCCTTTTCTGCTCGAGCAAGAGAAGTGCACGAACTGTTTCAAGACGAAAATGATGCTCGTACGGAACGTCGGCTAGAACGAACAGCACGAGCACGAGCACAACAAGCAGCACGAGCACAGCAAGCGAGACCTTTACCAGATCAAGGTCATGGATTAATTCCATTGCTGGAGGAAAATGAGGCTCGAATGCAACATCTGCAAGAACGAGCAGATCAAGAGAGAGTTCTACCGGCTGACGCTCATGGCGAAGCTGATAATATTTTGCGGGACATTCAGACAATAACGCAAGACCCAGTATTATATGAGCAGTACAGAGAAATTCTTCAGACTATACGGAATGATTTCAGACGCAACCAACAGCCAGAAGGGAATATTGAATGAGGGGATTCACGTCGCGTTATGAGTGCGACTACAGCATTTAAAATCTCTGGGTTATTGGAAACGAATGAGCGTTCGATATTATTTTCAAACAAGTATTTATAACTCAAAATTGCAGTTGAGAACTTAGTTCGCCCTGTCCGTATATAGCCGCGTCTTCAGTTCTTAGTGCGTAACTGCAGAATGGCATGTACAGATCGTCGCCCTACAAAACCGCATGCATGTGATGATCATCAGCGACGCGATCTTGAATTTCAGTAGGACTCGTCAGATAGTGAGACTATTCTCAAGGAAGCCATTGGTGTGTTTAGCTCTCTCAGAGTCCTGAATACGATACAAGTAGTGTGAATATGATACAAGTAGGTGAATACTAGCATTTGCTATATATGGGACTTAGAGCATATGCAGTATGCTCTGCAATATGACACCTGTGCTTGTAATTTTAACACAATGCTTTACCCTGATTTTTGACATAGAGAAGGGTTATATATATACAATTCATTAAAATATGCTGTCAATGGATAGTGTCGGTATCAAAGTGCAGAGCTGCATTTATGACTCGAGTTTCTATATTGAATCGTATGGCGTTCCTTCCGAATGCGAGTATGCTTTTACAACGTATAAAGAGCTATCGAAATTCTTGAGGAAGTCTTACAACAAGTTTGTTAATGGGTCTGACAATCAGTACTTGAAGATATCGAATTTTACAACTGTAGAATTAGACGAGAAAGATAGTAGAGCAAATCGACGGAGTCCTCCATTCAGAGCTGACGTTTTTAACGATCTGCGGATAACTATAATCAAACTTGCGTCCCCTCAGCATGAGTCTGCGAAGGAAGCGGTTGGCGTTGTTATCACGTGCCTCACACAACTTTCTAACCATCTGACTCAATTATATGGAACCGGTCAAGCAAGAAGAGAGTTTGAGGGAGAACTCAATGAACACAAAGAGCCGGACTTGTCTTACGTACCGCCAGGTACGGACTACCCCTCATTTGTAGTTGAAGTTGGTGCGTCGGAGTCGTCAAATGAACTCGTTAGTGATGCGGATAGGTGGATGAGGCTCACTCAAGGGAGAACAAAGGTTGTACTCACAGTTGATATTGATCGAACGCAACAAAGAGTTGTATTCCGACTTTATCAACAGGGTGAGCGAGAGCGATTTCAGCCAAGAATTGCGAATGAAGATGAGACAAATGGACGTACGCCACCTCAGACTAACCAATTCCGTCGGATTGAAATCGGTCACGTCACGTATCTGTACGCAACGGATGAATTGATTGCTCGTGAATTACCTCACAGAATACCGTTTCCTGACCACGCTGAACTGAATAATGTTCCTGGTCCGGTACTCCGACTTCCAGTCGCGATCATGCATGGTGGTGATGCACCGGTTAGACCTGAGTTTATTGACATCAGCAGCAATGCATTGAGGTTCATCGGTATGAGAACGTTTGCTCCCAATTCTCCGAGAGAAATTCATATCCGCGAAGTATATTACACTGAACACAGACGTGTAATAGCTGGAATTGTGGCCCGAGAGCAACGAGCCGAAGCTGAGGCCCGGCGGCAGCGTCAGCAAGATCAAGCTGGTCAAGCGAGACCATTACCAGGTCAGGGTCAAGATCAAGATCCAATTCCATTGCTGGAGGAAGATTTGCGAGTACTGGCAGCCGAAGTTCAAGACGATGCCGATGATGCTATTGTGCAGGACGTGCAGGTGATCGTGCAAAACCCATTATTTGATGAGCAGAATAGAGATGCGTTTCGTGCTTTTGTGAATAACGTGCGAGATCAGCTAGTCGCGAGAGAGAACCAACAGCAACAAGGGAATATTGACTGACAGAATTCAAGTCTTGTTATGAGTGTGACTACAGCATTGAACAACTCAGAGAGTTTTGGAAATAAATTAGCGTTCGATAGGTTATTTTCGAGTATATACTTATAACCCAAAATTGTAGAGAAATGTATAGTTAATCAAAGCACTCTCCGTTTGTAGCCGCATCCTTGGTTCTCATGACAGCAGCGTTTCATGCGCAGAGATCGCTCCGTCGGGTGATGAGAGGATTGGGCAAGCACTTCGGACTATAGAACAGCTTTGCAAAACCAACAATAATGAATGAAGGCATTCAGGTCGTGTTATTAGTCTGACTAAAGCATTCAAAGAGTCGAGATTATCAGATGTCTTTCATTGAAATACTTATAACTCAAAAATTGAGAACTTAGTTCGCCCTGTTCGTATATAGCCGCGTCTTCAGTTCTTAGTGCGTAACTGCAGAATGCCATGTAGAGATCGTCGCCCTATCAAACCGCATGCATGTGATGATCATCAGCGAAGCGATCTTGCATTTCAGTAGGGCTCGCCAGATGGTAAGACTATTCTCAAGGAAACCATTGGTGTGTTTACCTCTCTCAGAGTCCTGAATACGATACAAGTAGTGTGATTACAATACAAGGAGGTGAATACTAGCATTTGATATATATCACGGGTGGGAGTTAGAGCACGTGCAGTATGCTCTGCAATATGACACCTGTGCTTGTAATTTTAACACGATGCACCTGCGCATTTTACCCTGATTTTTGACATACAGAAGGGTTATATATATACAATTTTATTAAAATATGCTGTCAATGGATAGTGTCGGTCCCAAAGTGCGGAGCAGCATTTCTGACTCGAGTTACTATATTGAATCGTATGGCGTTCCTTCCGAATGCGAGCATACTTTTACAACGTATAAAGAGCTATCAAAATTCTTGAGGAAATCTTACAACAAGTTTATCAATGGGTCTAACAATCAGTACTTGAAGATATTTAATTTTTCGACTATTGAATTAGACGAGAAAGACAGAATGGCAAGCAGACGTCCTCCTTCCAGAGCTGACGTTTTTATCGATCTGCGGATAACAATAATCAAACTTGCATCCCCTCTGCATGAAGCTGCGAAAGAGGCGGTAGGACAGATATTCGACCGTCTGACAGATGATTATCTTCCCATGTATAATCTTCTGGCAACGGGTCAAGCAAGAAGAGCCTTTACAGGACTTGGTAGTAACTCCAAGGAGCCGGACTTGTCTTACGTCACACCTGATATTGACTACCCTTCTTTCGTCGTCGAAATTGGCGTATCACAGACACGAAGGCAACTCTCGATAGCTGCCCAGAGGTGGATCAGTCTTAGTCGAGGAAGGACAAGGGTCGTACTCACCGTTGAAATCAAGAGAGTGCAGCGAGAAATTGTATTCCGACTTTACCAACAGGCTGAGCGGATTAATCGAGACCGCATAGATCAAGATCAAGATCAATTGGACCAAGACCATTTAGATCAAGGAGAAGTCTCGTTGCGTCAACTTCAAGTTCAAGGTCCATTGGATGAAGATCATTTAGATGAAGACCAACAACGTCATGAGCAATTTCACGCTATCCAGGTTCGCCACATTACGTACTTTCACAACACCGAAGAAGTTATTGATCACATGGCCCAAGGCGTTGCTAATATTGATGAGCCAGGCGAAGGTGGTCGACGTGGTGGTGCTCACGCGGAAATCGATGATCATGAACAACGATTAGACGTTGATGAACCAAGTCTCCCACTTCCAGCCCGGGTCATGCTTGGCGAGAATGCAGGAAACATGCCTGAATTTATTTTCTTCAGCAGCACTGCATTGAGACTCATAGGTATGAAAACATTTGCTCCCTTTTCTGCTAGAGCAAGAGAAGTACGCGAACTGTTTCATAACCAAAATGATGCTCGTATGCAACGTCAGCTAGAACAAGAGATACGAGCACAACAACCAGCGCCTTTACTAGATCAAGACCGTGAACCAACTCCATTGCTCGAGGAAAATGAAGCTCGAATGGAGCGCCGGCCAGAACTGATAGATCAGGCAGATCTGCTAGCTCTCGATCATGGCCCGATTCCAGTGCAAGGCGACGTAGCCAACATTTTACAGGACGTGCAGAGGATCATGCAAAACCCATTATACAACGGGCAGGATTCAGCAGCTCTTCAGACTGTGCTTAATGTTTTACGGGGTCGGTTAGCTGCCAGACACAACCAACACCCACAAGGGAATATTGAATGAGAGAATTCATGCCTCCGTTTCGAGTGTGACGACAGCATTGGACGACTCGGGTTTATTGAAAATGTAGGAAGTTCATAAAATAAGTATTTTAACAACCCAAAATTGCAGCAGTCAAATGTATCTAATCCACCCTCATCTCAGGTCGGCAAAATAGGCACCTGCAGTACACGGCGAGTTTTTCCGACGGATTTATGCAGGTTGGGGGTGAACTGGGGTAACGCCCAATCGGGAGCGACGCACTGGCCAAACGCAGTCACATTGCCCCTATTAGGCAGGCGCGCACACACAGGCACTTGTGCGAGGGCTGACTTTTTCAGGTTTTCCACTCTAAACTTTTGTCACTAGGAAAATCAAACATCATGAGTAACGAAGTTCTTGTTCTTCGAGGCACCCTGGAGGGCCACAACGGCTGGGTCACCTCGCTCGCCACCTCGGCCAGCAACCCCGACATTCTGCTGTCTGGATCCCGAGACAAGACCCTCATCATCTGGAACCTCACTCGCGACGAGCAGGCCTATGGTGTGCCCAAGCGATCCCTCAAGGGCCACTCGCACATCATCCAGGACGTGACCATCTCCATTGACGGTGCCTACGCCATCTCTGCTTCGTGGGACAAGACTCTGCGACTGTGGGACCTCCACGACGGAACTACTCTGCGACGATTCGTGGGCCACACTGGCGATGTTCTGTCGGTGTCTTTCTCTCCTGACAACCGACAGATCGTGTCTGCTGGCCGAGACCGCACCATCAAGGTGTGGAACACCATTGGTGACTGCAAGTTCACCTTCGAGGGCAACAAGTCGCACTCTGACTGGGTTTCTGCCGTGCGATTCTCGCCTTCCACTGAGAACAACACTCACACCATCATTTCCGCTGGCTGGGACAAGCTTGTCAAGGTAGGTTTTTCTTGTGTTGTGAATTGGTGTGATAGGGTGGGTGATGTTAGAAATATTTGCTACTTCAGACGGTTCGCCGAATGAGACATCAATTATCACCAAGATCTCTGACACCCCTTCACACTTTTTTTTTGTTGATTAAGATCAGCTCGCTAACTATTAGGTGTGGGACCTGCAGACCACTTCTCTCAAGGCTGACAACGTTGGCCACACCGGTTACGTTTCAGCGGTGGTTGTGTCTCCTGACGGATCCATCTGCGCTTCAGGTGGCAAGGACGGTAACATCCACCTGTGGAACCTCAACGACTCGACTCCTCTGTACACTCTGGCAGCTGGTGACGAGATCCACGCCCTGACTTTCTCGCCCAACCGATACTGGCTGTGTGCGGCGACCTCGTCGTCCATCAAGGTGTTCGACCTCGAGAAGCGTGAGAAGATTGACGAGCTCAAGCCCGACTTTGCCGTGGGCTCCAAGACCAAGGAGGCCGAGGTCATCTCGCTGGCATGGTCTGCCGATGGCCAGAACCTGTTTGCTGGTTACACTGACAACCTGATCCGAGTGTGGCAGATCATGCAGTCCAGCTAAATGCATTTTGTAAAAAGAATAGAGTTGGACAAAAAGGTGTATGTACAGTATATAAGTACTGGCAAGTAAATGAAATGCTTGGTATATGACATGCTTTGTAGTGAGCGCACGCAGCTGACAGCGAAATGCAAAATATATGTACAGGTGCAGATCACCAAGTGTAGTGCTACAGTAGCACGAACACCAACATTATCTGTCTATACCACGACAATGCTAGTACCAGCATGTGATTTCATCTCCCATAGCAGCAATGCTGATATTAGAACTGTAGCTGAGTTGAGAGCGATGCAGTGCTGGTGCCAAAATTATAACAGTGGCTCTAACAATGATATCAATGTCACACTGGTGATAGTATTTAACAATAATGTCAGCAGTGATACCAATAATGATACCAATAATGATTCCATTAATGATACCAATACTGATTCCATTAGTGATACCAGTAGTGATACCAATACTGAAGCTAGTAGTGTTGCCAGTAGTGATACCCAATACTGATGCTAGTAGTGTTGCCAGTAGTGATACCAATACTGATGCTAGTAGTGTTGCCAGTAGTGATATCAAAGATGCGCAGCTAAGACATTAGTGTCCTCGCCTCAACTGCGCAGCAGTTGCTACAGCGCGACGGAGTCGCAAACATGTCACCAAGTTGGCATGGAGGTACATTCTCTTGCGACTCCGTCGCGCTGAGGCAACTGCTGTGCAGTTGAGCGAGGACGTCGGAGTTCAGTATGCAGTAGTGATACCAAAGGTGATGCCAATAGTGATGCCCCATCTATTCAAACATGCTGATATGGTAGATATAATGCTGATGCAATTGTCAACAGTGTTGACAGATTCGATGCTGATGCTGGCAGGCCAACCAGTATACAATTCCAGCCATTCCACCGTGCCTGCGAGAATGGCAGCCTACATCACAGGAGCAATGCGCACAATGGCAGCCTCATCGCCCTGCGCAAGCTCTGGCTCGTCTAGCACGCTGGCCACGCACTGCCACGGGTCTCGGCTGCCTCCCCACGCGAGCACCTCGTTTTTGAAATGCTCGCCTGCCTCGCGCGACGTCGGGTCTTTGGCGAAGATGCCGTCCCAGATCCGGTTGGCGATGGCTCTGTCAAACAGATAGCAGTAGTAGTTGGCGCCGTACCCAAACAAATGGCCAAACTGAGCGGGCCATCGGGACTTGGGGTGTGCTGTGAACAGGCCCAGCGACTGCTCGAGCTCGTAGAACTCTCTGTTGGGGTCGAACGAAGGCGACGATGCGATGGAAGAGTGCAGTTTCTGATCCAGCAGCGACAGCAGTACCTGGTGGTAGTTTTCGGTGTTGTCGAATGACGCCTGCAGACTGACGTGGGCGCGGAAAACGTCCAACGGCAACGGCTCGTCGGTCAAGTGGTGGCGAGCAAACAGCCCAATGACCTGTGGAGACGCTGCGAACTTCTCCATCAGCACCGACGGCAGCTCCACAAAGTCGGTGGCACATCGCGTCCCCGACACATTGTGCAGACTCGTCCGTCCTACCATGGAGTGGATGGCGTGGCCCATTTCGTGGAACAGCGTCTGCACCTCGCTGTACGACAGCAGGCATTTAGAAAAGTTGGCGTCCTGAACGAAATCGCACACCAGCGCGATGATGGGCAGCTGGAAGCACTTGCCGTCCGTATGAATCAGCGAGTCGTCCTCGCGGTACGCCTTCTCGAACGGCAGCACCTCGCGTGAGCACTGGACCGTGAAGTGCGCAGGATGAGGCGATTTTCCGTCCCGCTGGAAAAGATCGCAGTAGATGACGCCAATCTTGCCCTGCTCGTCGGAAACGACGTCGAGGCGCCGGACCTGCTCGTCCCACACCTCGCCTACGGTGGTCTCGACTGGAACGAACCGGATGCCGTAGATCCTGTCAAACAGTGTCGACAGGCCCTCCATGACAGTGCCCAGCGAGAAGTACGCAGAAATAAAGTCCGAGTTCTTGATCTTGCTGCGCTTCGACGTGGTGTACCTTGCAGAGTAGTAGTCACGATCCCAGGCGTCGAGTGCTGCTGCTCCAGCGCCAATGCCATCAGCTCCGTCGACTCCACCGACAGCGCCAAACCCCGCCTTTTTCAGCTCGAGTTTCTTCAAGTCGGCGCTTTTCATGGCAGCCAGCTCGGCCAGTTCTCGGTGCGCGCGCGGGCGGATCTGGCTGGCCAGCGACATCAGGAACTTGGACACGTTGGACGGCGTTTTGGCCATCTTGTCCTGAAGCTCGTAGTGCGCAAAGCTCTCGTAGCCCATCATGAACGCCAGCTCAGCGCGAGTCTGTAGAAACTCCTTGAGGCACTCGACCTGGCGGTCGGTCGCAGTACGCTGGGCCAGCCAGATCTGCTTGCGTGATTCTCCGTCAGCAATGGTCTGCAGTGCAACGTCAGCGACGGGTCCGTAGGTGGGGATCTTGATGCGACCGCCAAAGGACTTGAGCCTGTTTGCAAGGGTCGGATCAAGTCCGTATACCTGTGACTTGGACAGGCTGAGGTGGTGCTTGGCAGGGCCAATGTTGTTGAGGAACTGCTGGCCCAGGATCGATACCTTGGACGACAGGCGCACAAACTTGTCTCTGGCAGCAGGATCGAGGTGCACACCGGACTTTTTGAAGTCAGACAGCAGGATCTTGCCCACCACCAGCTCCTCGTCCGACAGCTGGCTGCGGACGTGCGGGCTCGACAGCACCCGGTCGAGAATGTCGTGGAGCTCGACGCTGGTGTTGAGCATGTTCATAAAGTCGTACATGAGCTCGTGCGCCTGCTGGGCTGCCTCTAGGAACTGCCTGTCGGGGTGCGAGATGCGCACAAACGCCACCATGTCGATGACTTTGCAGATGATGTCGCTGAGGATGTCGAAGTTGCGGATGGCATGAGGCAGGTCGCTGTCGGATCCGTTGATGATTTGCGACGTGAGCTGCTGGGCCTCGTGCAGCGAGTCCTGGGTGAACTGCGACAGCCCTGCTGGCGATACCAGATAGCGGTTTCCAAACAAGCCAGTCGGTTTTGTGGCGGTCGACGCCGACGGGGCAAAGTTGGCCTTCCAGTACTCTGTGTTGTCGAACAGCAGCCGGATCGACGAGTCGCCAGACCCGCCAGACTGGCGAAACTCTGACAGTCCGCGAACATAGTGCCTGTGTGCAAATGGCTTGTTTCGTGACAGGCGCCAGCTGAGCAGGCGCTGATTGAGGGCCCTTTGCATGGATCCAAGGAGTATAGTCGGGGTTGGAGATGAAAAGTAAGTGCCTTAACCTAGATCTATATACCAGGACTGTGATGCAGGTTTAGTAGTGGCAGCACTCAAGCTGACATGAGAAGTGAAAAAAAAGAGCAACCAAATCGAAAGTTGGAATCGCAGTAGAGCGAAAATGCAAGACTTTTGACGACAAAATAGTGGCAACCTAGTTGTGCGTGCAGTGGGATAATTGTAGGTGCAGCGAGAAAGCATGCATGCGGTGACGAACGGAACATAACCGAGTACCGTGGCACTCGGAAGACAATTCGGGATGCCAACCCGTTTTTATTTATCCTTGTATTGGTCCTGTTTATTGTTGGCCTGCCAATGCGAGTAAAACACATAGCCGAAAAAATAAGTGGTATATATAGTCTGGGTGGCCAAACAAAAGCAAAAGACTGGTTCCAACGAACTGTTCTGCAGCGATCTTTCACTTCAGCCTCTCACCACACAATCCGAATGTAACCCGAATACACTCCGAACATAAGCCGAATATAAACTGCCGAAACATCTTATAAGTTGGACACTTTAAATAAAACATTAGATGACTGTCTATATGAATAAACTCAACAAATCGTTCATAAGTAGCATTTCACGTAAGATTAGTTGGATGACATTAGAGTTGTCGTAACACACATTCAAATGCTACTACTACGATCGCAGATAGAGACATAGTTTGTGACACTCGATACTCGTCACAAATATTAATGGTAAAGCCATTACGCCACCAAATCTGTCACAGTCCGTTAGCGATACCACTATATCAACATGTAACGGCTGAATCCGAACTGCAGGGTCTCCAACATCTATCGTATCAGATCTAACATAGGATCTGACGTAACTAATCTGCATGACGCTTCTGCAGTAGTCGGCATACAGCACTCCTACACTGCAGTTAGCTGCATTAGGCCGTTACTAGGCTGCATCACTTTATCAATAGAGCGCTTATCTATACGGCGCCTCGTCCCCGCTTTATCTATAGCCTTATCTAAACTCTCTTTATCTGCACTGCTCTTCGTCTATACGGCATCTTGCTAGACTGATTATAGGAACAATTGAACTATACTACACTTCGTACGACATGTAATATGATTGAGAACTGATTATATCTTGTGACTTCGTCGCGCTGTGGCAACTGCTGCGCAGTTGGTCTCTCGATATGTGCTGTAGAGATTGTTGTCAGGTGCTTGGCATCGCACCTGCTCTATTATACACCACTTTGTCATAACTGTATGAACATTAGTCTAATATTCTTGTCACTCTGTCTTGACTACAATTGCATACTTAGCAATACTTTCACTTGGAAACTATCCACATTACTTACTATCCACACTACTTACTATCCACACTACTTACTATCCACATTATCTATAATGTTATCAATCCATGCGTCAAATTCATATACCATTTTCTACATCATGACGTCGTCTACATTCCAGGTCAACACAGTCCGTGCCTCAACTGCGTAGCAGTTGCCACAGCGCGACGGATTCGCGAGACCCGATCTGGCTCTTCAGCACTACCACAGTATTCTGTTCTACTTCACTTCTCAGGTTTGTTGCATTTATTCTACTACATCCGCAAAATATGCCCTACTATACAACCACAAGTCTATTCGTATACTCATTATTTCTGGACCTGCTTGACAATGTCGGCATCGGCAATGGCACCCAAAATGGTCTCGGTCATGATGCCCGTCACCAGATAGGGGTCGATGTTGGAGGCCGGTCGGCGGTCCTCGAAGTAGCCGAATCCCTCCTTGGCCACTGACCGGGGGATTCGCACTGAGGCACCTCGGTTGGCGACGCCAGATGAGAAGTTGGCGATGGACGCCGTCTCGTGGCGGCCCGTCAGGCGCAGCTCGTTGTCCTCGCCGTACACGGCGACGTGCTCCTTGTGGCGCTTGGACAGCTTCTCAATGGCCTCCTCGATGTACTTCATGCCACCTGGGAGACGCATCTTCTCGGTCGACACGTTGGTATGGCAGCCGGCTCCGTTCCAGTCGCCCGCCAATGGCTTGGGGTGGAACGAGATCTTGACGCCAAACTCCTCAGCGACGCGGTACAGCAGATATCGCGATACCGTCAGATCGTCGCCCATCTTGATGCCCTCGCAGGGACCGACCTGAAACTCCCACTGGGCAGGCATGACCTCGGCGTTGATGCCCGAGATGGTGACGCCAGCGTACAGGCATGCTCGGTAGTGGGCCTCCACGATGTCTCGGCAATACACCTTGCCAGTGCCCACACCGCAGTAGTAGGGGCCTTGGGGGGCTGGGAACCCGCCCTTGGGCCATCCGTAGACGTTGTCGAACTCGTCAAACAGCGTGTACTCCTGCTCGATGCCGAACCAGATGTGCTCCTGCTTGTGGGCCTCCATGAGCTTGGCGCACTCGTGACGGTAGTTGGTCTTGTTGGGAGTACCGTCGTTGTTCCAGGTCTCAGCCAGCACGATGATGTTGTCGCCCCGTCGAAACGGGTCGGGGTACACCGCCACTGGTCGCAGGTACACGTCCGAGTCGTTGCCCGGCGCCTGTTCGGTCGAGGACCCGTCGAAGTTCCACTCGGGCAGGTCTTCGATGGACTCTGGCTTCTTGGCCAGCGTCTTGCACTTGGACCTGATGCCGTTGGTGCCATCTATCCAGATGTACTCCGCCAGCACGAACCCACGCTGGGGCAGGTCCATGTATTTTTGCAGATTCGCGGCGTTAGAAACTACCGAGGACATGGTGAGCTAGAAAAAAAAAGTTGTTGGCAAAAAGAACGCTGGGGGACCCTGCAAAATGGGCACTGGCTATTTATATTAGGCTTTTCAGCAGCCCCAACCGCCGGCCCTAATGAGTCTTTGCAGGGCTAGGGCCCGCACCCGATTGGGAAGGAGTCGGTATTTTTTTATTGGCAGCCGGCTGATTGGAAGATAAGACGCTGCCCCCCCTCACACAGCCAACCTTTGACGACAATTAGGCGGGGGTCCCCGCCCTGTCTGGAGGTCTCTGGCAGCCATTCCAATGCCACGGCGGCTGCTGGACTGTCACAGGTGTGCGCAACCTGGCCAAATTGCCTGCTACCAAGCAGCTGCTACGACCGCAACACACCACTATGGTGGGTGCCCCCAACCAGCCGAGGCGCCCTAACCCTGCGATAAGATAAGATGGTGTCCCGCGACGCCACGACGCCACTGCCGGACCCGCTCTAGTGGGTCGGACGCCACCTCAGGGGTTATCAGCGCTATCTGGCGGCTCTGCGACGAGGACGCAGCCTGTGTTGGTGGAGACGGCTGTCTTAGTCTGATAACGGCCACGAAACCCCCGCCTGGCGAACTGCAGCGCAGATAAGCGCGGTGGGCCAATCAATAGCGGACAATAGCGGCCTCGGCGTCAGCCCAGCAGGAGCCGACCGGTGTCGGCTCAGCCGTGATGTAGCTGTGGCTGTGAGTACTGCAGATGTGGAGATATCTGGAACTGCGTAGTAATGTAACTATAATTAACAGGAATTGGCATATTGCAGTGATAAATATCAGCACCAATGAGACAATCCACGCCCCAACTGCGCAGCAGTTGCAGCAGTGCAACGGAGTCGCAAGATATAGTTGACTCATCTAATTCAGCTAATTATACTTTATTACATCTCGCGACTCCGTCGCGCAGTTGAGGCGCGGATCCTTCCAGTAGCACGATTATAAGTAATGAGCATATCATACCGAGAGTACTAAGAATGACAGCATCAATGAGGTAACTTTGCCAATAATGAGAGCGTCAAGAATAAGAATATCAGTAATGTATCGGAGAGTGGAGCAGTGGCTGTATACGACGCAAGCGCTGTAGCAGTCACAGAAGCATGTGTTGTACTGCAGCGCCTTGTGACGAACAAGCGTGTTGTTCATTTGATAGCTGAGCTGTTAATATTCTAAAGAATATCGACCGGATAGTATATTTATGCAGTGCAATATTTCAAGTGTGTCCGACTATGCAGGTGCCACTGCAGCACCGATGACAGCTGACAGCTGCGATGCCCAACGCCGATCTACAGGCGCATAGTGTTCGACGACTAACCTGCTACGGTAATGCGCTGCAAATATATGCACTATGTTGAATTCCCGTCATACTACCAAACACGCCAACTCGATCTGCTAGCAGAATATATTTTCTTGTTTCTGACGCTTATCTGTTCACTCAATCAGCTATTGCTCGCTCTAAACACAACACATCGGATGATCTACCACTTTAAACATTCAAACATATTATCATAAGTTCTATACATCTAATCAGCTACATATGTCGTATGCCTCTCTATAAAGGTAGGTGGGTCTATTTTCTGCCAAACGGTCCGTATCTCTATGTGGCCCACCCAGATGCTCGCTCCACCGCTCGCTGCCACTGTGCAAACTGCCCATCTCGCTCCTCCTCGCTCAGCGACCCCACAAACTCCGTCACCTGTCGTCGCGACTCGATATGCCCACGCACGTCCTCCAGCGACGACCACACCCCCACTGCCAGGCCAGCAGCTATGGCAGCCCCTAACGCAGTCGGCTCCTTCATGGCTGGCCGGACCACTGGGATCCCCAAAATGTCAGCCTGGATCTGCATAGCCACCGACGACCCGCTCATTCCTCCGTCGACTAGCAGCCTGGCGAAGTAGGCCCCACTGTCTTTGGTCATGCTGTCCAGAATGGCCCGAGTCTGGAAACAAGTGGCCTCCAACGCTGCTCGTGCCAGATGTGCCCTCGTGGTGAACGCAGTGATCCCTACAATAGTGCCTCGAGCATCTCGTCGCCAGTACGGAGCAAACAGGCCCGAGAACGCCGTCACAAACACCACTCCGCCAGAATCCTTGACCTGCGACGCCAGCTCGCTCATCTGCTCGTTGGTCTCGATGAGCCCCAGATTGTTTTTGAACCACTTGATGACGCTTCCTGCCACGGCAATTGACCCCTCTAATGCATACACAGGCGCCTGGCCCTCGAGCTGGTACGCCACGGTCGTGAGCAGCCCGTTTTCGGACTTGACTGGCTCATCGCCAGTATTGTATAGTAGAAAGCATCCTGTTCCGTAAGTATTCTTGGCGTCACCACGCCGGAACCCCAGATGGCCAAACAGCGCTGCCGACTGGTCGCCCAGGCACCCGCTTATGGGCATTTCTGGGAAGCAATTGCTGGGCTCTTTGAGGATGCCATACACCTGCGAGCTCGGCACGATTTCCGGCAGAATCAGCTTGTCGACCTCGAAAAAGTCGATCAGCTCCTGTTCGTACTGCAGCGTCTTGATGTTGACCAACATGGACCTGCTGGCATTGGTAGCATCGGTGATGTGTCGCTTGTCGGCCGTCAGGTTGTACAGCAGCCATGAGTCAACGGTGCCAAAGCACAACTCTCCCGCCTCGTACACTTCGCGCGCTTTGGCGATGTTGTCAAGAATCCATCGCACCTTGACTGCTGCAAAGTACGTCGAGATGTGCAGTCCACACAGTTGCTGGACTCGCTCAGCACCCTCCTTAGCCTCCAGTCGCGACACCGTCTCCTCGGTTCTGGTGTCTGACCAGACCACTCCGTTGTACACCGCTTCACCAGTACGTCTGTCCCATAGAATAGACGTTTCTCGCTGGTTGGTGATGCCCATGGCCTTGACATTGCCACGAGGGATCCGCTTGGCGTCGAGCTGCGCTGCCACTTCGCGAATGCATTCCTGGCAGATGCGCACCAGTTCATCCGGATCGTGCTCCAGCCATCCTGGATGCGGGTATATCTGATGAAGCTCGACCTGGTGCGAAGCTACTGGCAGGCCCTGGTGCGAAAACACAATGGCTCTTGCTGATGTCGTCCCTTGGTCAAGCGCCAGCACGTACGAGTTTGTATCCTGGACTGGATAGTCGTCCACTGTCATTGTATTGAAAAGGTCACTGTTGTCGACAAATAACAATGGCCGCTGCCTGGCTTAGTCGGACAATATGTGATGATGATCAAATGGAAAACTCAATTTATTGGTTGCGTTGCGTTGCTCATCCAACTTGGTTGCGGGATCAGGCTCGTGAGAATAGGTTTTTGTACCCGTGGGGGTCATCTGCAGGACCGTTAGATAAGCGATGAGCTGCTGTAACTATAATGCGCTGGGCTAGCGCCAAACTCGTAATACAGCGCTGCCACGCGAACTTGACGCAGAAATTGTCGTGGCCCACGCACTGTCCGGTCGACGCTATCGATTGGGGTATCTCTCGGTCTCAACAATGCCAGACTAACAGCACCACACCTCCAACCGCCGTCACTTTGCCCCTTATTCGAGTCACCCGATTTAATGACCTCGTCGCAACTATTCCACGTCACCACTTCATCAGCCATCAACTTCAGAATCCTCACCTTTTATTATGACCATATTCCTGTCATAAAAAATGGAATTGGCAATGAGGAATATTGCAAAATATTGAAATATCATACCATAAATATTCAGGCGCTGAGATCAGCCGACGCAGTCTAGCGAGCCAGCATGCAGATATCCTGCAGTGTATTTTCTCGTCTATCTGCACGTATCTAAGGCAGATACATTGGTATCAGGATCAACACAATCATTAACGGCAGAATCCACATTATTCACATGAATTGCAACACAATTATCGTCCATCTCTGAAGGGGCGTACTAAGAATAACGCGGGCTACATACGCTTTCCGCACGAGCATACAATTTCTATCGTTGTGTAGCGTATCTCAATACCACATTCCCCATAAACACCAAAATACTATGAATCTCTGATTGTCCCAAATGCAAAATTTGTAACAACCACTACTGCTTCCTATTGTTTTCTCTTCACTTAGGTTGTACATGACAGGTCTGCGTCCAAGCTCATCTCGACCGCCGCAGACCACGTTTCCTCATGTCGCGGACTCGAACCCAGCACAAGATCCGGCTGGAGACGCTTGATCCAGACTCTCATGGTTCGACGCCGGTACGGTCGCTCCTGGTGTGTGTAGCAGGCATCTACGCGTCGTTCCTGACGTGGGGAGTGCTCCAGGAGCGCATCTCCACCACGCCATACGGGCACGACGACCGCATTTTCAGAGCATCGCTGGTCATCAACACCGTCCAGTCTGCGTTGGCATCGCTGACCGGATTTGCCTATCTCACGTACAAGAGACGCGGCACTGCTGTCAGGTATAATGCTCCTGTGATGCCGAGTTCGTGGGCTTTTGGTCAGTATTTGCTCATTGCCATGAGCCAGAGCCTGTCGAGCCCACTGTCTTACTCGAGCCTGCAGTATGTCGACTACCTGACGGTATTGCTGGCCAAAAGCTGCAAACTGCTGCCTGTCATGGCTCTGCATGTCACTATTTACCGGCGCAAGTATCCGCTGTACAAATATGCTGTAGTGGCGGCCATTACGGTGGGCGTTTTCATGTTCTCGTATTTCCATCCCTCTACCGCATCCAAAATGGGATCATCCACCTCTAAGGAGGGATATACTGCATTGATGGGCATTGGGCTATTGACCGCAAGCCTGTTTTTGGACGGATTGTACAACACGGCCCAGGACAATCTGATGCATCTTGATAGACGGATCACTGGACCTCACATGATGACTGGGCTCAACGGCGTGTGCACTCTGCTAACGGCAGCAGTTCTGCTGTTGCCATTTACAGACCAGCTGCCAGAAGCACTTGACTTCATACACCAGCATCCCCAAGTCTTGTATGATATTCTGCTCTACGGAGTGTGCGGGGCGATTGGCCAGCTGTTTATTTTCCATACGCTGGAAAAATACGGCACTATTATTCTTGTCACAGTAACCGTCACGCGCAAGATGTTTTCGATGCTGCTGAGCGTTGTGTGGTTCAACCACCACCTTCAGCTTGGTCAGTGGCTTGGAGTTTTGCTTGTGTTTGGTGGCATAGGCGCTGAGGCGTATCTTAAAGCTCGACGTTGATCTGACTGGCTGACTTTTGTATGGTTTTACCAAAAGAGCACCATCTGGTGTGGTCAGACCGGGATACCGCTATAGTGATAGTAAATAGTTATAACAGAAAAAGTCACAGGGTGCACATGGGAGGGACTTACAGGAACTAATTGGCTCTGCTACACGGTTTTTGGTAATTTTCAACACGGTTCGAAAGGTCGTTTAATTAATTGTATTCGTTATAGAACCATATATTCAATATTGCTGCCTGCATTTAACTTTAGAGGTAATGCAACAGAATCATATTGTCAACTTGTGGACTATATTAGTCGTATTTCGACTGGTATATTCAAGAACTTCTTTGTTAAACAACTGCGCAGCAGTTGCCCCAGCGTGACGAAGTCGCATATAGAATTGACTTGAAACACAGTTCTCGCGACCGTGAGGCAACTGCTGCGCAGTTGAATGAGAGGTGAAATTTTACATGTGTTCATGCTGATATGGCCTTCAAATAGCTCTCTTGTACATTCGACTATAGCTCTAGTTAAAAAAATTCGACTACATCTAATAAGTCTACTTCTAATTCTTTGCTAAGAAATGCTCAGTGTCGAACTCAATGGCTGATCCCGCGTACGGAATCTCGTATTTGGCAAGGACGTCTGGGTGGAGAACTCCGAGACTTCCCAGCACAACAGGCTTCACACCAGGTGCCTCCTGATAATGGATAGTGGCACCGCGTCCGGGGAAGTAGGTGGCGCTGTTGAGCTCCGAAATCCAGTATCCCCGCTGGTCCGCCTTGTGGCTCGACCAAGGCACTCGCAGCATCTTCATGAGTCTGTCGAGCAATCCGTGCACGATCTCGAATCCAGACGCTTTGCCAGCGTACACAGCAGCAAAGTGCCGCTTGTTATACGCCTGCCTTTCTAGACTGGTGTCCTTGAAAACAACATCAGCCGTCTCAAACACCTTGATTGGCAAAGAGTGCTTGCGGTTTTCCTTGATGGTCTTGAGGATCCCTGGCAGAAGACTCGTGCGCACCACCTGGTACTCGACCGTCTTCGGGTTTGCCAGGTGGACTGCGGTGCCGTCGTCCTGTTTATTAAGGAATGCAAAGTTCTCGTCGTGCGAGCACAGCGTCAGAGGCATCACTTCCACCCAGGTCGCCATCGCGGCCTCCCGACGAAGAATATCTGTCAGCTTGTTGATCGGCAACGCCTCGCCAATGGTGAACGAGTCAGACGGGAACGTCTTTTCAAGATTGTTGAATCCGTACGCAATTCCCACGTCTTCCATGATGTCGCACTGGTGCAGGATATCCGACCTCGTGGCAGGCACAAGCACGTCCACCACGTTCTTGTCTGTAGCTGAAGGAGTAGCTTCCAGCATCATCCTGGCCAGATGGTCGCATATCTGCTCGGGGGTCAGCTTCTGGCCCAGGCACGAGTTGATATAGTCGACTTCAGCAGTGGTGTGTCGTGGCACGATGTCTGGACACAGCCGAGACTCTCCATTGTGGGGAGACACGATCTTGACCTGCTCGACCGTGAACGGAGTGCCCGCCGTGTACTCGGAGAACATCGACACCAGCTGGTTGACGACGATCTCCAGTTTGGCTCTGTCGGTGCCGCTGAGATCGATAAACACATTCTTGGTGTCGAGCGTGATTTTGGTCCTCTCGCTATTGATGATGGGTGGCAGCGACATCACCTTGCCAGACTCGTCGTAGAACACCGGGTACACTGGCGAGTCCCGGATCAAATGAAGGTACTTGGAGATGCTGTTCTTGGCCTCGTCGTAGAACTCCATCAGTCGCACTCCGTTCATATCCTCCGTCTGGTTCAGAGGCACAAAGTGGACCTTCTCTGGTGCCACGCCTTGGTATGTGACATGCTTGCCGTCCATCTTGTCCAAGTCGTGAGTTCCAATAGCCACCAGGGTTCTATTCCGACAGATATTGGAATGCAGCTTTTCTTGAAGGGCAATGAATGACTCGTAGGTTCGCTGTGTGAACGACAGTCCTCGCAGAATTGCACCTGCCACGTACGGACGAACAACCTCAGTTTTCGGGTCCACAGTTATAGTGACTGGGTCTTCAGGCAACACCAGGTTGTATTTTGGCGATTCGGTACGGCCCAGAAACACGTTGAGGGCCCTCGAGATACCTTCGAAACACAGCATGTCGTATCGATTGGCGGGGATCTCGATTTTGAGCTGGGGCCGCTCGCCAGCCGGAAGGTCTGACTGCGAGGTGTCCTCATCGAGCTCAATCCCAAACTCGAAGCACAGTTCGTCGAACTCCTGGGTCGAGTATTCCCGACCCAGCGCTTCGTATAAGTCCTGCTTGTCGACGGCCACGGTCGGCATTGTGAGTGTGAAAAATCGATGCGGCGAAGAGTCACTGCGTAAGTCGAAATCCTTAGTGCGATACGCACGCACGCACTGCACGTAGCTAGTCAGCTCTGTGCGTCTGTCAGCCTGCATGTATCTCAATTAGCCCCATCCGTCGCCCCGCTATGAAGTGGATCAGCCAACTATTCGATTCAGTCATTATATAGTATTGTGAACCGTCAAATTACTAACAATACTGTCGCCTTACATGATGCCCGTTAAATCCACGGTCGAGCACATTGCCAGTGTCCAAGCCCAACTGCACAGCAGTTGCTACAGCGCGACGGAGTCGCAATTGAGTGGAAATGGAGTCGAAATTGAGTTGACATTGAGTTAAGGAGAGAAAATATGCTGGCGATTTATACTGTCATTAACTGGTAATATGAAATGCTACTGCAACCGGTTGCAGCTTCTTCACGACTATTTTTACAGAGCTACCTCCGGCTCGGTTCTTGTAAACTTGTACGAAGAAGTGAGGCCCATTAGCACAGTTTCATTTATTAAAGAAAAGCTTTGGTGTGATACGGGTTTGCAGAGAGCATTACATTACATCCCAACAAGTCGTCATCTCGGAGCCTCCTCTTGCTTCTTGTCTATGCTGGCCGATAAATCGTGCAGCGCCATCGATATGTCTTGACAGAATTCGGAGAATTCTTCGCAAGTACATATTATAGCCTTTCCTACGTGCAGTGGTTGATCTATAGATGTGATGTGGCGTGTTCCAGGTTGTCTTTCTGCGTGCTGCTCGTACGTCATCTCCTCCTCGTTGAGTACTTCTCTCCGCACGCTCAGAACTCTCATCCGAAGCTTTTTGTTGTTTTCGTCGCTGTCATCTACCAGGATTAGTACAACAAAACTGACTTGTTCACTCTTGATCAGTTTTCTACTCATCAACAACAGTTGTACAGAATTTTTCTCTTCGCCAACTAGAACCGTCACTAGCCGTTGTGGTACGTTGTTTGTTTCCCCGAGAGAAAGAGAAATATCAGCCTCCAGCGACCAGCCGTCATCAACAGGAATCCTGTTAGTTGTCACTGGTTTCAATTTACCGCCTTGCGGCAGCTTGACTGCTCTAATGAGGAACTTCTCGGTCCTCGTCGCTATTAGCTGACACTTTTCATTTGAAAACTTTATCACCGCCACTCTAGAAACTATGTCCAGTACTGCTGAAAATTTGGGCAGTTGTTTCCTGTTATTTGAACATTCCAGGTAGAGGAGATCATCCTCAGTGAAGGGCTGGACCAGAACAAGTCCCGAGTGCTTGTTGACCGCTGGACTCGTCAGCACATTCTGCATAAATTTCTGAAGAGTTTGAAAATCCGAATAATTGTGGACTAGTTCGTGAGGTATATCGTAATCATCAGCAAGCGGATGATCGGGCCGTGTCCGCTCAGAGAGAATTATGCGACAAAGTGCACTCAACTCTTCTCGACAAAACACAAATGCATTTGCCGGCATTTGGCGTGGAACCTTGTCGAATATCAAAGCAGCAGGGATATACAGAAACTCGCCACTTAGTTTCTTGTCGTGGTCGTTATATGTCAACTGCTGAGAGCATTTCATTTTCTTCTCGGACTTTTCATCTTTAATCCAAACTTCAAACGTCACGCTCGTATTATCTACTTTAATTAGAAGAACAACGTTTATTCGTTTACCAGTAACAGACAGGAGTAAGTAAGCCTGGTGCCGGAGTACTGATAATGAAGTGTCGGGGCCAAAGCCAATTTCAATCACAAATGGTGGGTCCGAGTGAGATGGAGCATCTGCCGGTCGGAAGGCTGCATCGAATGGCGCACATATTTCACTGCTTCTCTCACTGGATGTTGTTATATTCAATAAAATGCCCTGAGGGATTTGGAACCCGTTAGACCGAAGTTTGTCATTTAGCAGATACTCAAACTGCCTGCTCACCATCACATGTTTTTTTTTCACTAGCTTGATAATTGCTCTGTCATTGATATCATCAACAATCACAATCCACCATCTTTGCAAGCTCACTGCGTCGTGTTTGGGGTATCTGTTCTCCTCCCATAGACTATAGGGATGTTTCCAATCGGTTATGGCCACATACTCAGATGAAGTACCGCTGACAGTTACGTTGGCTCTGAGATTAAAAAATTCTTCCAGTTCACTGACATCTTTGAATGTGTGAACAGCTTGTTTCGAAATTTTATACCGCTTCAAGAGGTTCTGCCATCTGATACGCGGTGATCTTACAAAAACTTCCTCGCGATAATTCATAATGATCTCCGCCGGTACATGGCTTTTTCTGGTGCTGAAGCTATAAGACATTCTGAACTAGTTAAACGATAAACATCACAGTAGTGTAACTTAATATATATATATATATATATATATATGTAGGGTGTGCTCATTATGCATCTCCACTACCACTTTTAGAGAATCATATGGGTAAGAGAAAGATTGTCGCAGATCTTTCCATATTATGATGTACGCTTTGGACACAACGTAATAATAGACAGCAGAGTACGAGTGGGAGCTGATTTGAATCTTCTTAGAAAGAATTCTCTGAAACGAAAAAAAAATCTACGAATGCCAGAGCATCAAAAGCTTTCTAAATTCAGTAAGTATATCCACTATTGTAAACGTTCGTGGATTCTAACACATGTCCATAATATCAGACTCCAACCAAAAGAACTTTATAGCCGTCATAGAACTAACTAACCTGGACCTCTTCAACGTTCAAAACTGTCTCTTTGGACTCTCCAACAGCACGAGCCTCCCAGGCTTCCTGATAAAGCTTCTCGCCCTCCGATGCCCATAAAGAGTCGGATGAAAACAGAATATCGATGGTTTCCAAGCTCCTGTTAGCAGTTTCGGGATAGAAGGCCCAGATCATGGCAATTGCAAAAATATTGACAGCTCCAAAGATGTACAAGGTCTTCTCTTGGATGGCAGAAAACATCACTGGATTCAACATCATGAGCCAGCCGTTGCCAATAGACCATCCGACGACTCCCCAAGCCATTCCTTTTGCTCTCACTTGCACAGGCCAGATCTCAGTAGGATACACCCATGGCACCGTCAGCCAAGTGGCTCCGAAAATACAAGTGTACAGAATGACGAACGTGGCACTAGCAGATCCAAACTTGGTACCAATTGGCTCGCTGGCATGAGTAGCAGCTAGCTTCGAAAATCCGCCAGCAAGGAACAGAGCAATGCATTGGCCAATTGCACCCCAGTAAGACGTGAACCGTCGGCCCCATCTATCCAAAGTGGCCACTGCTACAAGTGTTGACAGCATGTAGGTAATACAGTTCACTCCGCTGAGCCATCCACTCTTGTTTGTGGAAAAGCCTGCCTGTCGGAAAATGGTGGGCTGGTACACAGTAATTGCAGCTATGCCGACCCATTCTTGGACAATCTGGAACCAGATCACCAGCTGAACCCGTCGGCTTATGTGCAGGCGACCCTGAGAGAAAAACAGCATGTGATAGTATGAGTCCTTGATATCGCTGTCCTCCTCATTCATGGCCCTGATCTCAGCAAACTCTTCCTGGACAGTAGGGTGATTTGAATCTCCATCTCCTCGCAGATCAGCCAGAATCGCCAGACTCTTTTCTTCCTGGCCAGCCTTCAGAAGCCATCGAGGCGACTCGGGCATAAAGCTGACTACAACAAACAGAATAAGCAGAGGAACCATCTGGAATGCGATGGGGAATCTCCAGGCAAACTCTGAATTTCCGTTGTTCATGTATGAAAGGCCAAACTCCAGCCAATAAGCAACAACTACGCCAAAAATGTTCAACGTAAACTCCATAGCAATGAACAGACCACGCGACTTGAATGGCGACGTCTCTGCTGACCACACAGGAACGATGACGTTAAGAATACCAGTGCCAACGCCGGTTATCACTCTTGCACATAGTGTCCACTCGATATTTTGGGAAGATGCTTGAAGCGATGCGCCAACGAAGATCCACAGGCATCCCACGCGAATTGTTCTCAAACGACCCCACTTGTCGCCCATCCATCCACTGCTCAGACAACCAATCAGCGTCCCAAGATAATAGATGGCCACAATGCCGCCTTCTTTTGTGGAGCTGAAAATGTCGGCTGTCCAGCGTGGATTGTCACTGCTAGGTGGGACTGCCCGACCAATCCCCACAGTTTCAACGTATCTAGCAGATGAGTTGATACCACCCATCAGGCCTTGGTCATAGCCCATAAAGAAAATAGCAAGGCCACAGACAATGTTGATTAAAAACACCAGCTTGTCGCCGGTGAGCTTTGTTTTAGCCATTTTTGATGAAACGACTCACAATCAGACTAACAACCAACACACACCATAGTACGGGCTATTTATACTAGCAGCCCGCAAAAACAACAGCCGGTAGCCCCGCATTAGTTGTAAGAGCCCCGCACTGGTTGCAAGAGCCCCGCATTGGTTGGAATAAGCTTATTTATCCGGATAAATAGGAAAAATCCGGGCTGCATTCGGATGCGCATCGCAAAGTTTTGCTTTCCCCTCTTGTGGCTCGGATATCACCTAATCAGGATGTGCATCGTGCCCATCTGTCAACCACGGACGCACGGATGCGGGGCGTACAGGCGATCTCGCTGTATGCGGCAACGATCAGAGCTCAGAACCAGCGAAACGGAAACAGTATCCGATGCGATAATGGGCACAACGGAACCGGCAAAATAGACAACGCGGGGTATGCGAAAAGCAGCGGACACCTGGTGGTTGCAAAGAGGTTACACAACTTGTGTCGGCACGAACCGCAAAGAACCATTCGCTGCCAGCATATAATTTTTGGGGTCGCAAATCTTAGCTGGTAGTTGTCGGCGTTGCAGCAGCAGCAGCAGCAGGGATGATTGGCTCACCAATGACATGAACTGGATATTGCTATCCATCGCGCATGGGCCTCGCAATTTTTCCGGTAGACGCAGCTCGCGTATCATGTTAATGCAACCCTGTTCCGATGCGTATAAGCTTGCATGACGCATTGTGCCCAACCAAATGGCAAAAAAGTTACAGCACTCTCTGTTCACACACGGTCTCCCATTGTATTACTAGGTAGAGCTCTCACAGGTTTGAATAGGACTGATCGGACGGGAAGTCTTGTTTTCCTGAGGATATGGCCGTAGCTGACAGAAACAGATTGGTGCTGTCGATATGCTGAAGCTTCAAAAGTGAAAAAGAAAAGGAAAAAGCCCTCCAAAATTGTGGGAAATGGAATCGGTTTCTCTTGCGACTCCGTCGCGCCGGAGAAACTGCTGCGCAGTTGGGCGTGGATGTTCTAAAACGAATAAAATATTAAAAAATTGTGGGAGTTGAAAAAGCGAAACGTATTTACAACGATGGTGATGGATCTAACTCTATACGACTTAGAAATGTCTTGAAATGAGCGTCACCCAATAAAATATCAAATATCAAAAATTGTGGGAAATGGTTGAACAGGCCCGAGACGTTAACTTTAGCATGATGTCCTGCTGGTAGGCTGCTCTGTGGATGGTTTGGACGATATGTTGAAGTGGATTCTTGAGTAGAGGAGAGTATTAAATCAGTGGGGATATCGCTAATCAAGCTTAGATATTTTCGCTCAACTTCGCAGCAATGCCACACCGTGACGGTATCGCAGAAACAAGTCTGTTGACGCGTAGATTGATATTTGAATAAATTGACTTACGACGATCGCTTTGCGACTCCGTCGCGCTGCGGCAACTGCTGCGCAGTTGATCGTGGATGCTCGCAAACGTTGCTAGACAATTGCAATTTTCGCCCAACTGCGCAGCAGTTGCTACAGCGCGACGGAGTCGCAGAAACAAGTCTGTTGCGTATATATCGATATTGACTAAATTGACTTTCAAAGGTGGTCATGACATAATTTTTCCAAGTGGTCACAGTTAAAGCAAAATGAAAAATGGAAGTGAAAGAAAAAGGATCTTGTAAATGAAAAGCGGGCACGCAAGGATGATTGATTTTTAATAATGTCTTAACAATGAGTTTTCCTAAATTCACTGTCGATGCTGCTCATAAATAATTCAATACTGATTAGATATTGCCGTAGTAGCTCTGATCCTGATATGGCAATGTGGTTTGGTGGCGGAACATAACCTTACAAAGAGAGCAGTATCCGTAATCTGAGAAAGCCGGAAATGCGTCGGATTCGGTAACAGGATGTCTTTTTTTTTAAATTTATTGGCTCTCATCTTGCAACTCCGTCGCGCTGCGGCAACTGCTGCGCAGTTGTATCTGAAGCGTCCAGCCATAGTATTATTACGATTGTATTTGTATTTAGGTGTGAAATCCCAGTGTAAGGTGTGAAATCCCAGTGTTAAATGTTGACTAGAAACTGATGCGAAATATGTATATTTCTTTCTGGTTGTAGCTGTTTCATGTGCGGTGCCTTATACTCATGCCTGCCAATCGAACATGCAATATAAAAAAGTAACAGAAATATCTGATATAATTTGAATGATTCCTGCGTCATCCGTTTTTTGAATGCTATACAGTCTATTTTATAGCTACTATGCTATTTATGCCTTATTCGGACTATGTCTGCAATTGCTTGGTTGCAATAACTGGTCTTGACTGTCGTCAATACGGTCCCTGCCTCAACTGCGCAGCAGTTGCTACAGCGCCACGAAGTCGCAAGACCTCGGGTACCATTGATTGATACTGGGTAATACTCAGGTACTGAGCTCAGTCGGTGACTCAGTTCGGATTGTTTTTGTCGCTGCTTGACTGTCCTGACCTTTTCCCTCTCCATTGCCCTTCTATCGTTCATCGCTTTACTCCACGCACTTGCTCCACCCTAATCAGGCAGGCGCCCGCATAAGTCCAAGCCCCCAGTTCCAGCACATCACGTGCCTTACCCGCCCTCCACCATATCATGAAGCAGCACCGCTCATGACCAACTGTACACTGCCAGCGAAATGTCCTCGACCCGTACCTACGACTTGCTCATCAAGCTGCTGTTGATCGGAGACTCGGGAGTGGGCAAGTCGTGCCTGCTGCTGCGGTTCTGCGACGACCAGTTTACGCCCTCGTTCATCACCACCATTGGCATCGACTTCAAGATCCGCACAATCGACCTCGATGGCAAGCGAGTCAAGCTCCAGGTGTGGGACACCGCGGGCCAGGAGCGGTTCAAGACCATCACCACCGCGTACTACCGGGGCGCTATGGGCATCCTGTTGGTGTACGACGTGTGCGACGAGAAGTCGTTTAACAACATCCGATCCTGGTACTCTAATGTGCAGCAGCATGCCAACGACAACGTGGTGATGGTGCTGGTAGGCAACAAGTCCGATATGGCGGACCGCCGTGTGGTGAGCCCCGAGCAGGGCCAGGCGCTGGCTGACGAGCTGGGCATCCCGTTCATCGAGGCAAGTGCAAAGACCAACGACAAGGTCGACGACACCTTCATCTCGCTAGCACGCCGCGTCAAGGAGACGCAGTTCTCGGACGACCAGGACAGGCCTGCGTCGGGCTCCGTCAATGTGGGAGCCGCCGGGTCCAAGCAGGGAGGCTGCTGCTAGACGAGATGTCGTCGGGAGAGCAATGCCGCATCGTGCAGTGTTGATTTGGAGGCTGGCTTTGTGAAACACTGCTAAAGGTTTGTCTGTGTCCAGACTTGTGGTTTCGTCGGAGCCTGCGTTTGAAATTTGTTATTGTCGACTTTTTTTTCTGTGAAACTCGACTGTCATGCTGTGGTTATGTTCCCTTGTGTTCGGTACCGTTGTCCTTTACTCTAGTGTTCTAGTTCCTGCGTTCTAGTGTTTGTTTGCATCTAGTGTTTCATCAATTATTCATGTGGTTTTACTGTGCTGTAGACTTTCTGTAGGGTCCCTGCTGCTGGTGTGGGGTCAACGGTTGTCCGTCAGAGTTTTGAGTTTGATGTGCATGCCAGATCTGACAGCTGTACATATGTGTCGTGGGCGTAGATCTGTTGGCACGTTGAGCAGATTGGCACTGGATATCAAGATAGGGGTCGAACTGAGACGGAGTACCTCAGAGTGGAATTTTAAAGTTATGAATTCGCAAAGGACGAATTCACGACCGACAGATTTACAATGGACAGATCCACAGTGGGCGACTCATAATGGGGAGATTTACAGCGGACAGATTCACAGTGTCGTCACCTCAACTGTGCAGCAATTGCCACAGCGCGACGGAGTCGCAAGAGAAAAACAACGATCTAAACCGCGGTTATCGCGACTCCGTCGCGCTGTAGCAACTGCTGCGCAGTTGGGGCGACGACACTGGCGATGAAGTGACAGACAGTTGAGAACGACATGTATCTGCCAGAAGTGTACCTCACAAGAGAGAAGTAGGGGGGATTCATCAGGAGTAATTAATGAATGGGAGAATTGGGCGATTGTAGTTTCTCAGGACCCGGCCACAGTTGAAATGGTACTGCAATTTCCATGACGTTCACTGACGGTCGTCACAGTGTCGTTGTAGTGCCTTCTTGGCGTGCATACGCGCTGCGACAGCCGGCTGCCTGACATCCTTTGCATGGTAGTGGTGCCTACGCGTTGTGCGGTAGATTTCTCTTAAATGTATGGAGATTATATGGCCTTCTGTAGCATTCACAGTGGAAAACAGAGTTAGAGTTTTTAAGACTAATTTCTAGAAAATTGCCGTAATTCCTTGCACAGATATGCCTACTAAATAGCTGCTGTGGCTCCATTGCATGCATGCACTACAGAACATTACCGACATGTAATAGACTGGGACAAATGATTGTCAGCACTACGTCTAAACTATAGCGGCACTGCAAACTCAATCATTTTGCGAAGTATAAAGCAGAAGTACGCACGACAGTCGAACTGGGATTGAAAACACATGAAACGAAAATAAACTGTAGCTCATAGGGCCGGTTTCGTCAACGTAATGACGGCCCTTCCTAATCGGGACGAGCAAGCGCCAAACCCTCGATTGCAGCTGTATCGGCCAATCACCCACTGCGTCGTCTTATCAGTCGCATTATCTGATACTGCAGAACTATATAAGCACACAGATGCCTCCGCAATTTTGCAGTTGCGACATGTTGTGTTTGGACGTTATTACCTGATGTTTGTAGCCGGTCTAGTTGACGGGTGATACCTTATAATAGTGCGACAGCGCTCGCGAACAGAGCGGACATACCGATTTCTGTAATACCGAGTTCAAATTCCTAACGAAGCCATAGAGAATAGTACCAATCTCCCGGATTTAGACCCATTTATGTCGATTTCGCGATTATTCCCGGTGGTTTTCACCGCATTATACCACTATTTTCACTTCTGAGTCGCTTTTTGCTAGGCTTTTAGGGGGCTTTTGTTGGCACCTGCTTTACCTGCCTAACCTGCCAGTGCCACCGCGTGCCGCAGCGCCAGCGTCAGGTGGGTGCAAAATTTGCGGCACATGACTTGGCACCATCCGCATGGTGCCATAGTGGTGTGGGTGTCGAGAATGCGGTTGCAAAACAATGGGCTGAATCAGCTCCACGAAAAGTCTGGCAAGAGCGCGCAAACTGGCAAGCACTGGTGTTTTTTTTGTATTGAGATGCTCTTTCGCAGTCTGTGTTTTGATTTTTTTTTTGACGTTGCGATGTGCTCCAACCCCGCTTTTCTGTGACCCCGCACAAGCGACCCTGCGATGGATGGCAGCATGCCCCATTTTCCCTGTTGAGCAGTCACACATAAATACCAGTTATACCCTGCAATTTGTTTCCCACTATACCAATACCGCTGTTTCGACCTGTTTTTTGCACTGAAGGCTGTTTTTAGTACCAGAACGTCAACATTACTGAGTTGACAACTGCCACCCGCATATTTGTGGAAAATAAAGGCATTTCATCTGGTTAGAGTGCGGTTTGCGGTACAGTGAGCTTCTAACCAACTGCCACACAACACTATCTGAGCATTTTGAATATCAGCTGGCAGAATGCCGTTGACGGGAAGAGGAGGCTATGGGAACTACGTGCGGTCCAAAAAAGCCATCGAGCTGGAGCCAGTACCTTCTACACCAGCACCAGTGCAGCACTTCTCGTCGCCAAAGCAGACGTTCCGGGCCGGAAGAGGCGGCTATGGCAACAACGTGCCCATCAGCCGAATGCCTGTTATGACGCCCGACGAGTACCTGAAAGAGGTTCACGACGCCGTCGACGTTGAACCGCGGAGCTACGCGGTGGGTCGTGGAGGCGCCGGCAACATCGTGAGCAAGAAAGTTGGCGACACCAGCCCGGCGCTCGTCCCAACAACATCGTCATCGTCAGCACACTCGTCAGCGCCCACCAGGCGACGTCATTCGCAGGCAGAAGTCGTTCCCACAGCGAGCATCCCAAGAGCAAGCCTGACTCCAGTGAGCTCGATGCCGGAACCCATCGGCGACAACAGTTTGCATCCGACGTTGTCGTCGGGATTTTGGACTCGACTCAAGACGACGCTGTCGAACTGACATGGCATGCGTGGATTTTCTCAGCTGGACCTGTTTATAGTTATTTATTGCATTGAGCATTGCTTGTTTTAGTCTGCTGTAGGAAGTACCAGATCGACGACTGAGTCTGAACAGTCGGCAATACGTTGTATTATCCCATCTAGGAGTTAAAGTACTCCGTCGCAACAACTTGTACGCGTCGATATTTCTTAACGTAAATGTTGACATGTCTACATGCACATAGAGATGCATATAGAGATGCAGCTGTGACAGAAGACAGTTCGACAGGCATAAACGTCATTGACAGGACAGGACGTTCAGCTCGAACATCTAGATATTCCATGTCAACAGAACTGATTGCAAACATGACCATACATTATCGGCTAGTGCCTCACTACAAAGCACTTCATTGTTTATTGCTCCCTGTATATATGGATTTTGAGAAATCGACTGTTTGCAAACTCTGAAGTGAAATCGGCTGCTGGATTTCGCGACTTCGTCGCGCTGTGGCGACTGCTGCACAGTTGAGGGAGGATCCTGGCAGGCATAGCTCGAGCATGGGATTCAACCGGCTTCGTGTGATACGGTTGCACCACGTTTGACAGCATCTACACTCAACTGCGCAGCAGCTGCTACAGCGCCATGGAGTCGCAAACCACACTTACAGCGTAAATTGACGTTTGTGAACAAAAAACGATAAAAAGCTAAATGAAATACGGGATGACAAAAAACCGGCTGGATGTCCCAGCATTGTAACTAAGCAAGAAGAGTAAACAAGGTACCAATTGTGGCAAGCAAGAAAGAGACGGCTTTAGTATTTCCAGAGGATGTCTCTAGAGAAGAAGTCGAGACACCCACAGGCTTTGCCGTACCAGATGATGAAACAGCAACACGGACACTGGTGGCTCCTACAGAAACAGCTGGAGTCGCATTCGCCATCGTAACAGTTATCTCTTTCGTGACGGTGGTAAATACCGCGCTGCTCATCTCAGTTGAGATTGGAACGGTGATTGTGACTTGCTCGACAATGGTGGTGTACTCAGTTGTTGAAGCAGCTTCTTTAGCGCCAGCACAAGGAACAGTGACAGTGACTTCTTCGACAAGGGTAGTGTATTTTGTTGATCCTGAAGAAGTTTCGCATGGGACAGTCACTGTTACAGGCTCAATAATGGTTGTATAAGTCGTGGAAGAATGCTTGTCTTCACATGGACAAGTGGTAGCAAATATGGTGCTGTATCCAGTGATTGTGGAGGTCCCAATAACAGTCGTGTATGGAATAGTACTATAGACTGTAGAGCCCGAGGTTATTCTTCCTCCTTGAGAGGCGGTCGACTGTGCGAGCGACGATGGGCTTGTTATGGTTGAAGCAGATTGTGAAACCGGCAACGATGAAATAGTTGCTGTAACCGAACCAGACTGTGAAACCGACGATTGCGTAACACTTGTAGTCAAATCTGACTGAGGAGCTGACGACGGAGCAGCACTTGACGTCGAACTAGAGCATGGCAAAATTGGAAGAGTTTGAAATCCCGAGAAACCTGCCCATACTGTATTGGCGTTGCTGATGGCACTGTCCAGTTGTTGGATATCACACTGCAAATCGAAAGCAGCAGCGAGTTCATTTGTCTGGATTGTCAGATTCTGCATTTCTGCAAAGGCAATTGCAGTCAAATTGAGATACGAAATAACGCTGTATGCTGAATTGTAGCCATTAATCGCCGCTGCTATTTCCTCCGTTACATTCAGGACCACAGATGAGGTGAAGTTCGTAATTTCTCGCTTTAAGCTAAGACCGGAAAAGAGAGCCAGATCTCGGAAAATGCCCAAAACCGCATTTTCAAAGACGTTGAACGATTGTGTGAGATCACTAAGAGCAGCTTGGGCGCCTGACGACCGTGTCAACCCAGCAAGCACGTTCAGCAAAGGTGCCAAACTGGCATCAACTGCTGCTGCATCTAGCACAAGCACTCCAGTTGTCAGCGGTGTCGACGAAGCTGTTGAGCTCGTGAGTGAGGGACTCGATGAGCTGGATGAAGACAGGCTGCTTCCTAGTGATGAGACAGATGTTGGCCATACAGATGCAGAGTGTGTCAACAACGTAGTCGCACTTGAAGCAGCGGAGCTGACGCTAACGCTTGAAGCTGACGTTCTAGGTGAAGTAGAACTCGTCGAAAAGGCTGAAGAAGAGCTTGTTGACGTACTGCTTTTAGAACTTGGCATGGAAGTTCTGGTGCTGACACTTGAAGTTGAAGAGCTTACAGGGCAGTTTGGCTCGGGAGTAAGTATAGGCATGTAAAGACCCTCGTAAATAATCTCGTACTCCGACAAAGCCAAGGACAAAGCATCATTAATGGACGAGAAATTGCTGGCAAGAGCGGTTAGAGTTGAGTTACGACAAGGCAGAATTTGATATAGTCCGTTTTCCAAACCATAAGCTTGGCCCTGAAATTCCAATAGGTCTGAGGAAATATCGGGCATGGTCGCTTGGATAATCGGGGCGTTCATAAAGGCATCAAGCAGTTCCACAATATCGGTACTGGCATTGTTAACTGCACCGAGAACTTCTGATACAAAGCATGGTGTTCGTCGGACGTTTGTTAGGGAGTTTGTGAGATTCTGGCAGGTTTCTAACGTCGACATCACTGCGTCCCAATATGATTCAGCTTCATCCCAGTCATCCATCTCGTTAACAGCTGCTATCAAGCTTTGAGCAGGCTCACTAAGACCCGTCAAATTACCAATCAGAAAGTTGACATTTGGATTGGTGATCTCGCATTCCAGTGCGACGGTTTCTCGAATAAAAGGGAAGCAGAATATAGCATATAAGCTGGCTCGCAGTAGCGAGCTGACTGGTCTCATATGTTTACGACTTATCCAAACGACTCGACGGTAGTCATTACTTATACTCTTACTATTGATATACTATGGAAAAGCGTTGCTGGCAGCTGAATACTCGGAAGTCCATGTTTGGCAGGGTCTAAGCTAGGCATGCATGAGAAAGCATGTAGATCTTGTCCTGTGCGGGAGAAAATGAGTTTTCATGGGCGGCATATGCACTGTGCTTTAATGTTATCTGCTGATGAGCATTCCCAGAAGTTGGTGTCCAATAAAATTTTAGAGGTTTTCTGGCAAAATAGGCAGCTATTACGCGAACAACTTATTCATCGAGTTTCTGTCAAAGTCAGCTCCTATAACAGAACTGAATGTGGAGATTGATCGCAAGAAACGGTTAGTTAAATGAAAGATCAATTATTGTGTGTGGCCAAGAGTTTTTCAGAATGGATACGGATATGCATACCTGTTTCCTAAACTGAGGTGACTCTACAGATGGCCTGGGAATTTCCTGGAGGGGGAAGTGGTATCTAGTTGGTTAAAGTTGCATGGTTTAGCCGTTAGACCCGTAGTATTCCATATGCGGCATCGAATATTAACAAACGAGTCGTCTGTGCAATGCAGAATGCAGTGTGCATGCATAACAATGCCTTGATGGGGATCCGTCCCACGAAGTACATTCCTATTTGGACATAAGCTCTACAGGTATTATGCAAAAGGCATGGATTCATCCAATAGGGATGCCGCTTGGTCTTAGCGGCTCGTCGAAACAGAAAAAAAACAGGCAACGAACTTCTAGTTAATCTTACCCCTCACTCCATAATAGGGAATTAAGCTACTTGCCATGCATCAGTGACCAAGAGGGGAAACACTGCCTGCATATCATCGTATTATACTACTACTTTTTCTCAACATCCAATTCGTTAGTGGAAAGAGTAGTTTCGATAATGTAGACGTTGAAAGAAAGGAAAGTGCCTGGACTCTATTCTATGTCCTTGCATGTATATTGAGAATTTTATGACAGATGTACCACTTAAACCAGTTACGAGTAGATATCTACACTATGTATTAATAGCTTGCTACACCAACACGACTGGGATGCATATATCAATGCTGGAACGTCCCTCGAAATGGAGAGCATACAGCACCATATACGACCTGTCGACAAGGCACGACTGAAATGAGCCAACCACATTGATACCGCCTACCGGTAAAAGGACAGGAACCATCAGCGACTGACGGTATGCATTATTATCTTGCTTGGTCCATTGGTTTTGGTCAATGGCAATTTTGCTGAGATTGACGTGTTCAACCGTAGAGTGCATTTTGTTTCCATCAGCACTGACAGCTGTCCTCGTCGTCAACACGAGTGTGGTACTAACTGCCGTGATCCGTATCGATGCTGCAGCCCCTACTAACTGCACTTCAATTTCAGTTAGAGTCGGCGGAATCGCACCTCCAACAGCCATATACGGTGGTGCTCGAGCAAACACTCGGCATGACCCTACAGTTGAGAGACGTGCGAACCCGCTTTTTAGTTTTTTGGATTCACTCTTGTATATATCCCCCACTGCATGTAGCTGTTCAGCGCTAGTGAAAGGTAAAGACTTCATACGTATGTACGAGCGGGCACTGAATATAAGATCACCGTTCTTGAACTGTAGCTGAATACCAACACAGTACTGAATACTCGCAAACCCATCGTTATGTAAGAATTCTCCCTGATTCGGCTTGTGCTTATTAGTTGAGCATCCTATGGTTGGCGGTAGGGTATCATGCGAACCATCGCAGCTCTCTGAGGGCCGAGTATGCGGAATTTCCAACGAAAACTGGAAAATGTATTGCTTGTTCTTGTGGAATAATAGTCATCTGGATATACAGACCCGGTGGGCGAGGATCTGTTGAGGACTGTCTTCCTCACCACTCTCGTCTGTGGAAACTGTGGAGATCGAACCACCGACTCAACGAGCAGGAGCTCAGTTGCAAAAGGCTGCAATTGCTGATTCTGAGAAGGATTGATTGACACAGTTCCGCTGACAATATCCCCCGGGAAATATATATGAACTGAATCACAGTCAGTATAGAGCGAAATTCGGACCGCAGTGTCTAGATTGCTGCTGCGCTGCTCAGTGACAGTCAACCCTGCAAAATAACCCGGCAAAACATGCTGATCTGGACATGTGAGGATGCTTTCTGTAGCAAGCGACGAAGCATCACAAAGCGATGGGGCTGCAGTACTCATTGGTGTCAGAGATGTCGCTGGATTGACATCAGTACTATCAATTAGATGATCTTGGTAGTTAGGTGGCTGATCCATTTTTATAGTTTGATTGTGCTTTTTGATGTAAATCAATCATGATCTCTTGCAATCAATGTATTAGCGATACAAATTAACCACTTTCAGTTAGTAGACTTCCGGATGGCGTTTAGAATATATATCTCTCCTCGTCACCGCGGCAGTCATACTCGGAGGCCGATTTCATATTTGTAACTCAATGTAACATGTCCTCTTCTTGGAGATTTTTGGGCATCTAGTTCAATTGGTCATCGCGAATGACCTACTCGGTGGTATGTCAAGCATGGCTGACGCATCAGCTGCAAGATGCATCTGAGATCGACAAATTGCCCTCTCGTCTCTGCAGTGAATATGATAATAATAATGGAATACACTCAACACGCTCTCTGGCCAGAATTCTGCTGACGTCATTGTTTAACACTGGATGTTATATTAATATAAGTTACGTTTCTGTTGTACATCTTCAAGTATGCTGCGCTTACATCACCATTGCATGATGCAGGACTGTGCAACGCTTTTATGCAGGATCGGAACCGAACATTGAATAGAAGCACAGAATCCCAGTGAAAGACGAACGGAAATTTGACAATTCATAACGTGACCTCATGCCGAACTTGCCCATATGATCCATTGGCGTAAAGAGTCCGGCTATTAATTCATCACACTGTTCGACATATGACGGTTGCTGTATCTTTAAATTACATTCTATTAGGAGCTTGATCTATAGCCTCCCGGAATAACTTCTGCTCACCGAGATGTCAGCCACTTTGAATACCATTGTGGCGTGTTGTCAGACCATCAGATTCGAGAGACGAGTCCAGTGGGCGTATTTTTTGTTGTCGCATTTCGTATTGTGTACCCCAGCAGTACTGTTCCATAACGAAACTCCAGGCAGTCAACAAAGTGGCAAAAATTCCGTTAAGCCATCAGCAGATTCTACCAAGCGAGCGTAGATCAGATGGTGGCCGAAGCTTTACATCTCCATCGCTTCAGTAACGAAAAAAATGGTCCCTGGCGGGATCGAACCGCCGATCCTCGCGTTATTAGCACGATGCCTTAACCAACTGGGCCAAGGAACCATCGTTAACTAAAAACGTCAAATAGCCACTGCTCTAGGAAATGCTTGCTGAAACCCTATCCCCAAAGAGTACAAAGTAGGACAACCCTAACCGGATTGTTTCTGAATTGTGATGCGGAAGATACGAAAAGCAGTATTCTCACCGGTGGGGGAAATGTCAATCCAACAACGTTCTTGCGACTTCGTCGCGCTGTAGCAACTGCCGCGCAGTTGAGTCATGGATATTGGTGACATTCCATTGCAATCGCAATCCAGTGGGCTACTCGATTGGGTCTCGTATCCCAAATATACACCGCACATTGAACAGTAAAATGGGAACAAGATGCTGCTCTTAACTCAATTTCATGTGGTATCTTGTGACTCCGTTGCGCTGTGGCAACTGCTGCGCAGTTGAGGCGAGGATACTTGGTCGACCACGGGATTATAGTGGTTTCGTATGACTTGCAGGAGGTATTAGTGGGAAGCTCCCACCAACTGCACAGCTCTACGTCACAAATAGAATATCAAATATCAAATACCAAACACCCCGCTTTTCAAAAGCCAGCCATGGTGTTTTTGCTGAAGATGCCATTGCAGTAAAGCTCAACTGTGATGTGACATTATTACGAGCAATAAAGGCCGACCTTGAATACGATTACATAGCGAATCATTTAGAGTGGTAATAAATTCACCTCCCTTCATGGGCGTCACTTAATTAAATCACCGAAAACCATGTACTGTAGTCATTAGACGGTGAAGAATGCAAATGTAATAATAGTCAGCATATACTAATCCGCGACCTGCTATGCCGTCGCAGTCGGATTATTATTGTCAGGAAACAGCCATATGCAAGGAAATATGCCCGAGCAAAGCCACGCACGTACTTCAAAAGTGAGAGCTCGCACATATAAACCTGCAAGCAATGGCATATGCACGTCAGCATCCCCAACAGGCGCAATGCCGGAATATTCTCGTCCAACTGCGTAGCAGTTGCCTCAGCGCGACGGAGTCGCAAGATGTGCAATTGTTGAGAGAATTGTAGCACAGAATTGGCGACTCGGTCGCGCTGTAGCGACTGTTGCGCAGTGTCTGTTTGCATCTCCTCCCAGAAGTACCTCAGGATCCCAGTCCGAAAAGTCGCAACGTTTTCAAGCTGTGATCTGCAACCCCATTGACTCCGTCCGGCAACCGGAATTGCTGCACCCCTCAATTGGCACTAATGATTGCTAAAACAAATCATGAGGTGATTTGCCGCCTCGGAATCCACGTCAGCGGCAGGTTGTGCCATCTTACACGGGTCGCTGGTCGAACTCCGAGCAGTGGCAGGTGCCGTGTGGGGACTCACGTGACCGGCATTGAAATTTTCAGGGCCTGCAGAGACGAGAAACGGCAGCCAAGACCACATAGAACAAGCGAATTGGCCGCCAAAAAGCCACATTGAGCAGGGAGTACTTCCGCAATGCAACGGTGGATCCCACGGGGGCTTTTTTCCGCGAGTGGCGGGTCCCAAACCTTGGGTCTATGGTCGAGGCAGGTTATGGTGCCGTGCTTGACCAAGCCCACACGTCGGTTCTCCACAGTCATCTCATCTCGACCTCTTAATAGCCGCCACCGCCGCCTCGACATCCAAAGTCGTAATTGTTCGTGTTCGCGATTTCGTTCCGGGAAAATTGACGACGCCACTATGTCAGCAGCTACAGCAACAGCAGTCGCAGGCCGCCAGGTGCTGCCTGCCAACGTCAAGCCAGTCCACTACGCAGTGGAGCTGGAGCCCGACCTCGAGAAGTTCACGTTTGAAGGCAGCGTCGCCATCGATCTGGACGTCAAAGAAACGTCGTCGTCCATCACAGTCAATATTCTCGACATAGCTGTGCACTCGGTGTCGGTCAAGTCGTCGGATGGCGGCGATCACAGGGTGACGAGCCACTCGGAGAACAAGGACCAGCAGACCATGACGTTCGAAGTCGAGCCAGTGATCCCGGCAGGCGCCAAAGCCACGCTGGCTATCACGTTCACGGGAGAGCTCAATGACCGGCTGGCGGGATTCTATCGCAGTGTTCACAAGGATGAGCAAGGCAACACCAAGGTGGTGGCAACCACGCAGATGGAGGCTACCGACTGCCGTCGAGCGTTCCCATGCTTTGACGAGCCGGCCCTGAAGGCCACTTTCGACATCACGCTGATTGCCGACTCGCATCTGACTGCGCTGTCCAACATGGACATCAAGTCGGAGCAGATCACCAAGTCTGGCAAAAAAGCCACTGCGTTCAACACCAGCCCCATCATGTCGACCTATCTGGTAGCGTTCATTGTGGGCGAGCTCAGCTATGTGGAGAGCAACTACTTCCGCGTGCCTGTGCGCGTGTACGCGACTCCAGGCATGGAGGAGCGGTGCCGGTTCTCGGCAGAGCTGGGGGCTCGAACGCTCGAGTTCTTCGAAAAGAAGTTCGACGTGCCGTATCCGCTGCCCAAGATGGATATGGTGGGCATCCACGACTTCAGCGCGGGAGCTATGGAGAACTGGGGCCTCGTGACGTACCGGGTGGTGGATCTGCTGTTTGACGAGGAGAACGACAACGCCAACACCAAGCAGCGAGTCGCTGAGGTGGTGCAGCACGAGCTGGCCCACCAGTGGTTTGGCAACCTGGTGACCATGGAGTGGTGGGACGGACTGTGGCTGAATGAGGGGTTCGCCACCTGGATGTCGTGGTACTCGTGCAACGAGTTCTACCCCGACTGGAAGGTCTGGGAGACGTACGTAGGCGACAACCTGCAGTCGTGCCTGGGTCTCGATGCGCTGCGATCCAGCCATCCTGTGCAGGTGCCTGTAGAGCGTGCGGACCAGATCAACCAGATCTTCGACGCCATATCGTACTCCAAGGGCTCGTGTGTTGTGAAGATGGCTGCCAACTACCTGGGCGAGGAGACCTTCATAAAAGGCATCTCCAACTACCTCAAGCGACACCAGTACGGCAACACCGAGACCAAGGATCTGTGGAATGCGCTCAGCGAGGTTTCTGGAAAAGATATCGTCGGGGTCATGAACACATGGACCACGAAAGTCGGATTCCCAATTGTGACTGTCACTGAAGACGGCAATCGGATCCACATCAAGCAGAACAGGTTCCTGTCTACAGGCGACGTCAAGCCCGACGAGGACGAGACGGTGTACCCGCTGTCGCTGCTGCTGAAAACCAAACAAGGCATTGACGAGAATCTGACGCTGACGGAGCGGGAGACGACGCTGACGCTGGACGACCCTGAGTTTTACAAGCTCAACGCCGACCAGAGCGGCATCTACCGCGTGCACTACAGTGTCGACCGACTGAAGAAGCTGAGCAGGGCAGGTCTTGACGGACTGCTATCAGTGGAGGACCGAGTGGGCCTTGTGGCTGATGCTGGCTCACTGGCTACCAGCGGCTACCAAAAGACGTCAGGGCTTTTAGAGCTCGTGTCGCAGTGGAAGTCTGAGACGGCACCTAATGTGTGGAGCGAGATTCTCACGCGAATTGGCGCTCTCAAGGCTGCGTGGAGGTTCGAGCCTGAAGCGGTGCAGAAGGCGCTGCTCAAGTTCCAGCGCGACCTGGTGGTGCCCAAGACCAAGGAGCTCGGATGGGTGTTTGCATCCGACGAGAACCTGCTGCACCAGCAGCTCAAGGGCCGGCTGTTTGGGTCGGCAGTGAGCTCAGAGGACCCTGAGTTTGTCCAGGTCGCCTTGGATCTGTTCAAAAAGTACGCTGCTGGTGACAGCAAGGCCATCCACCCCAACATCAAGGGAGCAGTGTTTGGCGCAGCTGGGAAGTATGGCGACGAAGCCACCTGGCAGCGACTGCTCGACGTGTACAAGTCGAGCAGCTCTGTGGACGGACTGACTGCCATCACGTCGCTGGGCCAGAGCGAGAACGTTGAGCTCAAGAAGAAAGCCATTGCGCTGACTCTGGACGGCACTGTGAGGAGCCAGGACGTCATGTACGTGCTGAGGGGCCTGTCTGGCGACCAGGACGGCATCCAGGTGATGTGGGACTGGCTGACGTCCGAGTGGACCGACATCATCGCCAAGTTCCCAGCCAACATGGGCATTCTGCTGTCGATTATCCACCTGACATGCGGAGGGTTCACGACCAGGGACCAGCTCGCACAGTTCGACAAGTTCTATGCCGACAAGGATACCAAGGGCTTCGACAAGACCATCGCAGTGGCTCGCGACCGCATGGTGTCGCGCGTATCGTGGGTCGAGCGGGACGCCAACGACGTCGAGGCGTGGCTGCGAGCGAACAACTACGTTGCGACTGCCCATCTATAGTGTAAATACGAAAACATACCGTCATCTATTGATGTGCTTCCAGACGTAGGTTGTGGCTGTTATGACTGTGAATATGACACTGCTCACGCATTTTGTATTCGTGTGATTTCTTACTTTTGAAGCTGAAATCGTTGTTCGTGTTAAAATGTTATTAAGTGTTTGCGACTCCGTCGTGCTGTGGCAACTGCTGCGCAGTTGAATCGAGGACTCTGGTGACAGATAGTTAGCCAGTACAGTGTTAACTGCACCATGCTGAGTAGGCCGATATTGCGGCAGTGAATATTGAATTGAATATTGAATTGTTTGTAGTAGTATATCCATCATGGCCCTGACTTGCTATTTTCTAAACCTTTCACGACCTGAATTTTGTCTCAGTTTACTTTGATCGATCACACGAACTCAGTTTGCCAGTCCAATCCTCACAATCTGTTTCAGCGGTTTCTCCAATCGGCATAATTTAGAATAATTATATAAGACTGGCGGGCAAAGCACTGGTGAATCCATTGCCAGTGTCCTAGCTTCAACTGCGTAGCAGTTGCAACAGCGCGACGGAGTCGCAAGATATCAGACCTGGATTTGGGAGATATATTTGAAGTCCACAATGACCGACGTCAAGAAGCGACTTGCATTCAAAATATATAAAATTTGTGGTGCAATTCACGAACAACTAACTAGTTTTTATAATAGTCTGTTATTTAAAATTGAGTAATATTGCTTGGCGCAGCGTAATTCATTATGATCGTACTGTTTGAAATAGTTATCTTTCAGCTCCGAAATAGCTTCTCTGAAACACTTTCGTAGTGTAATTATTCTGGGATAATTTGCTATGGAATGGTTTCATTCTGGAATTAGTCGGCTGTGGAATAATTTGGTGTAGCATTTTTTCGCTCTCTAGTAGTTTCGGTCCAAATAAGATATGTGCTGTAATGACATCGGAGTGTAAATGATCTTGCGACTACGTCGCGCTGTGGCAACTGCTGTGCAGTTGGGCATGGATTTGTCAAATGTGGTTCAACCACAGACGTTAACCCACTTCGTATAATTTGCGGATATAACGTCAAGCTCAAATTCAACTGCGTAGCAGTTGCCACAGCGCGACGGAGTCGCAAGATGCTGTGTCAACGTAAAATATTTTCGAGCGTCCGCAGATGAGTACAGTGTGGCTTGCTTGCGAACGTCGCAGCGTGCCTTACAGGGTCTCATGCGACGCGCCCGAACCAGCTGAAACAGGCACGGTCGACGCGCGGGCGATCGTCCGGGCGATCTTGGCGATCCTGTCAGCAGAGCAACCACGACAGGCCGACTAGGGGGCCGTCAGGTCGCCAGCAGTGTGGCGATGCGCAGAGTTGCAGCCAAACGGCTGCCATGCACAGTTATATTAGGTTGCCGCGTATGCATTGCAGCGCAAATCCACAGGCTAGCCAGACGCAGCAGCCATGCAGTAGCGGCGCGCATGGATATAAGCCGGCGGGTGAAAACGACCAGCTGCCACCAAATATTATTACTATTACTAACTAGTCGTCCAACCCCGTGCGGAGCTCGCAGACGGGGGCGCCGATCATGTGCGTAGACGACGTTGGTCCCCTGCATGGCACCTTTGTGACCCGCAAGTAGGCCCGTTTTGGGTACCGATGGGCGGTCACATGGACATCGGTAGCGCACGCTACTGTCGGTGCTTATCAGAGACGCATGACAGCGCGTGGGGCCAGCCCACCAAAACCACAAAAAACAGTCGCCAAACCGCCAGAACCGGTAATAAAAACGTCTAAAAACGAGGCAAATGTAGTGCCGGCAGAATGAAACGGCCCGTGCCAGCACATAGCGCAACTGCCGTCGACCAATTAAAAAAAAAGAAAAAAAATTCCGTCCTGGGCGTGCTGCACCGCTAGCTGCTGCAATCACATCAATCCCAGCAACTGCGCGGTGTGTCAGCGCCACGCTATCCCCGCAGCGCTACGCATCGCAGCGAGCGACACGCCAGCGCCACGGCGACGCCTCGCCAACCGCTACCGCCATTATGCCACCGCTTAATACATGTTCCACCAATGGCTAACAAAGTCCATCAAAATGCACCAAAGCCCAGCCAAAGTCCAGCCAATATCGATTCCGGTCTCACAGCAAACGGTGGCTGCGCAGTCCCACCGCCCCGGAATAAGGTTAACGATCCGACACGCTGCTAGCCTCGTTTGTACGGGTGCCTGTAGATTGGCGAGGCGCCCGAAATTATGCCTCAACCCCGTCCCCGCTTCTGCCTGGAGAGGCCCTCGTTACTGACGGTTTTGCACAGCGCTTTTCGACCCGTTTCCGGCTCGAACCGGCCCTCCTCATTGCATGGTCTGCTAGGGTTCGACGCCAGCGCGCCCTACATCTATCCATCTATATAAGACCGCCAGCACGCAGTGTGTGGATCGCAGCAGTCAGCCGTAGCGTCGCCAGCCAGCAGCACTGCGGATCGCGCGCAACTACAAGTGCACCCACTATAACTCGACGTACAGCTGCTGAAATAGCACGCAGCAGCGGGTCAGAATACTGCAAAACAGCCACTGAAATCGCAGCCATACCACAACCAAGCAGCGAATTCACAACAAGAGCACCGCCAGGCAGCGAATTCACGACAAAACCACAACCAAGCAGCGAATTCGCAGCGAAACCACGACAATACTACAACAAAAGCACATCAAATCGCAGCAAAACCACAACAACATCGGCCACAAACAATACAACATCAGCCACAAAACAATAAAACAACAGCCACAAATAGCCACAAATAGCCACAAATAACCGCGACAGCCGATTCAACGACTAGCTACGCCCGCTGCGACGGTTGCGACTGCTAACCCACACTAATCTACACTAATCTATAGCGCACTAGTGCACATTGGCAGTTGCGCACCGCCAGGACGACTTCGTCAAACCGCTGCATCTCCACTAGGCCTACCGACGGCTGCTAACCGGCAACTCGAGCAGCTCCAGGACGACGTCCGCACCACGATAGGGCTGCTGAGCACGCATTGCTAAAAAACCTCGCTGGTCGAGTCAATGGACTCCCAGGACCCGCCGGCGGGCGGATATCTGGCGCTGGGCATCCAGGACCTGGCCAAATCGCCGTCCCCACTCACCAACATGGTGGCACAGCGAGGGTCGCCAGGCTCCTCGACAGGCTCAGCGCATTCGCGGCGGTCTGCGCGGTCTGCGCGGTTGGCGTCGCTCGACTCGGATCGCTCAGGTGATGCCAGCGATTCTGGCGAGTCTGGCCAGTCGGGCGACTCTGCGAGCCTCCACCGCCACAACGATGAGCTGCGCGACGCCACTGCCGACACCAACAACATCGTCATGGAGCTGTCGCTGGACGGGGTCGTGCAGTACCTGAGCAGCTGCTGGGACGACATTGTGGGTATTCCTCGCGCCAAACTGGTGCGCAGACCCATCTCGCGCGTCATTGTAGGCTCCGAAACCGACCGCGACCTGTTTGTGCGCGCCACTGCGACTATGATAGACGACGACACCAGCTACCGGGTGCGGTTCGCGGTGCGAGGCGGACTGCTGGGCAGCGACGACCGCGCCTACGACGCTGACGGTGACAGCGACGGCGATACGGACGCAGACGACCTCGCAGCAGGCCAGTTTGACGACGACGACATCCACACAGCGTTGCGAGAATTTGGCAATGCACGTAGATCAAGCGATGCCACTAGCAGGATCGATAATGCAAGCAGATCAGGAGATGCCACTAGCGTAACGACTGATAATGCAGGTGCCACAAGCGACATGACTAGAAAAACCGATAATGCTGGCGCCACTAGCGACATGACTAGCATACCTATTGATAATGCAAGCAGATCTAGCGATGCAACTAGCAGAACAGATAATGCAGGTGCGACCAGCAATGCCACTAGCAGAAGCGATAATGTAGGTGTGTCAAGCAATGCTATTAGCAGAACCGATAATGCAGGTACCACAAGCAATGCCACTAGCAGAACCGATAATGCAGGCAGATCTAGCGAGGGAACTGGCACAACTGATAATGCAGGTTCAGCCATCGAAATCAGCCCTGACGCCGTGGCACACTCCGCCAGCGATACCATGTCGGTCGCCTCGAGCGTGGCGCTCGACGAGTGCCGGTTCGTGCTCGACCTCGAAGGCCAGGGAATCATCATCAAGACCAACAACGTACCTTCGCATACCATGTGGATCCTGAGGCCCTACTCACCGCCCAACCAGTTCAGCATCGACGTGCCTCAGGACCTCGTCGAGACCCTCGGCAGCCTGGGGACTGGCGTGCTCGTCAACTACATCGAGGACCTCTCTGCAGTAGCCGAGCCGAGTGCGCAGTCGATTCCAGCGCCTCCGCTCGAGCTCTGTCGCATCTGCGACCGCCACTTCGTCACCTGGTGGTTTCAGCGCCACTGCGAGTTGTGTGTGGTGGAGCACAACGCTGAGAGCGAGCTGCAGACCGCCAACGAAGCAGTTCACGAGCTGCGAGCCATCATCGCAGGGTTTCTGACTGTCTTCGATAACCGCATCAATCACCACCTGCTGGATCCTCCGCTGTCGCCAGCAGGCTCGTCTTCGTCGTTTTCGACTGCCAGCACTGCCAGCGTTCCACCAGCAGTTCCAGCGGCAGCTGCGTCGCTTGAGTATCGAGGTCTCAAACTGCCACTGCCAATCTCGTCTCCTAGCGACCCGTCGCTGTCGTCGTCGTTCTCGTCGCCTCCGCACTCGCCAAGACTGGCGTCGTCTCCGTTGGCTATCAGTTTTGGCACTCGTCGCAGCACCGCGTTCCAGAAACCGTTTGTATCGTCGCCTCCGCTGAAACGGTCGCCCATCCGTATGATGGAGCTGCTGCTCGAACTGTGCGACATGGCGATCGAAATCAACGTGCCAGAAATCATCTCCATCGCTGGCCACCCTATTGGCCCAGACGACGACATCCAGGTGCATTCACCCCACAGCGAGATGCGTATCCACCAAGTTCTCGACTGGATGTCGTCTTCCATTGAGGACCCCGCGCTGTCGCTGCTCTGTGAAGATACGGAGCGGTTGGCGCGGGCTAAGGTCAATTGCGCGCTGCGGATGGGCAATGCACTCGTGTACTCGGAGACCATCCGTCGCGAGACTGAAGTGCAAGTCCAGCATGTCATCCAGGACATACTCGACTCGATGAACCCTACCGACCAAGACTTTGACAGCGACTATAGTCTGCACAACAGCAGTCTCAACAATAGCAGTCTCCACAACAGTAGCTTCAACAACAGCTTCCACAACAGCAGCTTCCATAACAACGAGGGCGACAACGCACTCTCGTACAGAGATATCTTCGACCGCGAAGATGACGATGAGGGCGATGTCGACGACGATGACGACGACAATGATGCTGATGCTGATGCTGATGCTGAGACCAATGCGAATACCAATACCAACACCAACAACAGCTCAGCCAAGCTGTCGCGAAACTCTTCAGCACTGTTTTCCAACAACTACCTGCAGTCTGACGGCATCCCCAGTTCGCCAGGCGACATGACGCCTCTGCGACCACCGACTGCTCAAGACACTGCCAACGTGTCGCCGTACCAGCTCCCCTCGCAGCCATCTCCGTCGCTCGAGATGCAGAAGCTGTCGCTCGACATGGCTCCCCAGTACGTGTCCGACAAGAGACAGCAGCAACAGCAACAGCAGTCTGACAGACATCGATCTGACCCCACTTCTACGTCAGGTACTGTTTCGTCTGTGGTGACGAGCGAGTCGCCGACTGCTCCCAACTCTGCGGATAGCGAGAGCCTTGACGAGCAGATTGGCCATCTCGACTTGAACGCCTCGGAGTACAGGATCCGCCCTCGCAAGAGCGTGACCAATCTGGCGGCTACGTCGCCTCTGCAGATGCCGTCGGGGTCGCCATTGAGCAGTCTTCAGCGCAGCAGGCTGCATCGTGATGGCGAGTCTGCTGCTGCTTATTCGCCTTCTACGCCTGGTACTTCTCCCATGCTATACCCACGCGAGTTCTCGTTTGCAGAACGACACCATCATCGCCAGTCGTCAACCGCCAGCGACTTCTCGCGAGGCGGAGGACCCGTTTCTCCTCTTCTGACGTCAACGTCGTTGTCGCTCAAGCCCTCACCACCCAGCATCAAGGACTACGAAGTCATCAGCCCCATTTCCAAGGGTGCGTTTGGAAGCGTGTATCTGTCCAAGAAGCGGTCTACTGGTGAGTACGTGGCGATCAAGGTTCTGAAGAAGGCAGACATGGTCGCCAAGAACCAAGTCATGAACGTCAAGTCGGAGCGTGCTATTATGATGTCGCAGGCAGACAGCCCCTACGTAGCCAAGCTGTTTGCGACGTTCCAGAACCGCGAGTACCTGTTTCTGGTCATGGAGTACTTGAACGGAGGCGACTGTGCTGCACTCATAAAGGCCATTGGCGGACTTCCTGAGGACTGGGCGCAAAAGTACTTGGCAGAGGCAGTTGTCATTGTCGAGAGCCTGCACAGCAAGGGCATCGTACATCGAGACATCAAGCCTGACAACCTGCTCATTGACAAGCGTGGCCATTTGAAGCTGTCGGATTTTGGTCTGTCAAAAATGGGTGCTGTTGGTCGTCACAGCCGGATGCGAGGCACCACACTTGGTGGCAGTCATAATAGTATGACGACTAGTAGTAGTAGTTTGGTGTCATCGGCTGTTGAGTTACCACCACCAGTCGACATCCCGCCTCCGTTGCTGCGCCAATCGAGTTTCCTGTCTACTGGTGCTGTTTTGCACGATCCAAGTATCAGTCTAGTGCCTCCTGGTTACTTCACTCTGTCCAAAAACTCGTCTGTTTGGGAACGCAAAGTGTCAGGAGCACGCACAGACTCGACTGGCAGTGATGGTGCTGGTACTGGCGGTACTGGTACTGGTGGTTCTGGTGGAAATAAAGATGGCGAAAAAGGTGACGACAACGGCTCGTCAACAGGCTCCAGCGAGCAAATAAGCAGAGTGCCGACCACCAGCTCGTCTCCCAAGTCCGAGTCGAGCAACTCGTTGACGCCAAGGCTAGTGCTTTATGATCCTGACGACACCAGCAACACCAGCCGCCGGTTTGTGGGTACTCCCGACTACCTGGCGCCCGAGACCATCAGAGGCACTGGACAGGATGCTCTCAGTGACTGGTGGTCGCTGGGGTGTATTCTGTTCGAGTTTTTATACGGATACCCGCCGTTCCACGCCGAGACGCCAGATTTAGTGTTCAAGAACATCTTGGATCGCAATATCCAGTGGCCAGACGACGACGAAGAAGACAAGGAGGACTGTCCTATAGTGTCAGCAGCTGCCAAGGACCTGATTAACCGGCTGCTGTGTGTTGACATGCAGAGCCGTTTGGGTGTCAATGGTGTCGAAGAGATAAAGAACCACCCGTTTTTCGACAAGACCACTAAATGGGATAATCTATACGACAAGGAGGGCACATTCATTCCATCGGTGGAGAATCCTGAAAGCACCGACTACTTCGACTCGCGCGGTGCAGTCATGCAGGAGTTCAACGACGCGACTCTTGAAGACGATGACTCTGCCAGCGGCAATGGTGGAGCTGGCTACCATAGCGATAGCAGCGACAACGCAAAATCAGGAACTTCACCACGGCTGCTGACGTCTGGGAAAAAGGAGGCTGCTCCGCGCAAACACGTCCCGCTGCATATTCCTCCCCATGTCCATGATACCAGATCCAGAAGACTGAGCGAGCCGGCAGCTGCAGACAACTTTGGGAGTTTTGTGTTCAAGAACGTGCCTGTGCTGGAGCGTGCAAACAACGAGGTGATTTCAAAACTCAAGGTAGAGACGATGCTTGTCGATAATGGACGCCAGCGAGGACTTTCGGTGTCGTCTAGTCCCTACAAGAGGTCGCCATCTTCGGCCACCAGACTTTCAGGATCTTCTCCTGTTTGGAACCCCGGCAGTGCGTCTGCCTCGCCGGCGTTGGCGACTCCAATGTCGCAGCTGTCGTCGTTTGGGTCCCCTAATGCTGGACAGCAGCAGCCAGCGATGCAGAGAACCCTGTCACACACTTCGTCAAGAGGCAGCGACGACCAGCCTCCCCCAGTGTTCTCTGCTGACGCTTCAGAGACCCGCAGACTTCCTCAGGAGCTGCATTTGTCAATTCCTTCACTCCATCGCGACGGCAGCGAGACAGGCTCACCTCGTATTAAGCGTCGCGGTTCATCGTTTCGACGGCTGTCGAGCATGGAGTCGAGTCCTGATCTCGGAGAGCAGTTCCGGCGCCAGGCAGCAGCAAACGTGCCAAAGTACCAGCAGGTGTTTGATATGTCGCCCAGCAGCTCGGACAACGAAGACTCGGTGTTGAGGGCTCAGAGACGGCAGGAGCGAGCGGCATCAAGACGGATGTCGAGCCTGCTGTTGTCAAGAGAGCCTTCTTTCAGGGCCCTCAATGTGCTGGTGTGTGACGAGAATCCGGTGCTGCGGTACAGCGCAGAGAAAGTGCTGGTCCACTTGGGATGCCGAGTAGTGAGCGTCGCGAGCGGTGAAGAAGTGATCAGGCGAGCCACGGGAAACGTTCGGTTCGATGTGATCTTTATTGAGTATATGGTTGGCAGGCGATACGGATCCGATCTCGTTCGGTTTATCCACAACACCGACAACTCTAACGTCGATACCCCGGTGGTTGTGATGGTCAAGGCGGTCAAAGAAGCCGGAGAATGGAAACAAACGTTTTCAGGCATCATCGAAAAGCCCATGTCCGAACACAAAATGATCGACTTGCTCAAGGAGGTGTGTCATTGGACGCCCCGCAGCAAGAAGGGAGCATCATGAAATGTAAATATATTTATATCGTATTTATTTGCCAGGCAATACTAATAATTAGTTGCACTACATCAAACATCTTTTATTACTAGATATGGTAAATTTCGCCTGTAATTGGCAAAGTGAAAAATGAGATTTCGCTGGTATGTCGCTGTGTTAATGTAACTTCTATGAGTCGTGCGACGCCGTCGCGCTGGGGCAACTGTGGAGTCGCAAGGCCTTAACATTTCGTACACAACTAGTATCGAATTCAATTTACACAAATCGTACAATTCATACAGTTGACGCTGTAACTACAGTTTCTGCAATTCATGCGATTTGTACCATCATCGGTATCAATATCAACATATAGTGAACAAGGCCGGTTTCCGCGTTGTGTCAACTGCTGCGCAGTTGAATTTGCCTAGTATGCGTGAATTACGAAACCAGTTACACCTTAAGTAAGCTCTGTTTTAAACTTGTAATAAGAGATAAATCAATAGCCGCCGAGCGGAGAGACAAAGACTAAAACACAAACAAGTGGTAATTTGATTTGGTTCTACAAGACCACACACAATACGCAATAGTTCAAGAACAGTATATATTAGAACACATTAGAGACATAAAATGGATCGGCATAGCGCATTGTATCTTCACGCTCCATAGTAAATATACATCTTTCGAGGCATATTGGAGAACATTCAAACATTCAAACATGTAGACATGCAGCATAGCAAACGACCGACCAAATATGCTGATCTATTAGGGGGGAGGACAAGTTCATTATAACGTAGCACGCGTCTCTGTCACTTCCTCTAGATCGAGAGAGCCATTGTCCCCAGGTGTGACAATGAATGTCTTGAAGGTGGCAAACGGGGTATCGAACCTGCGGTCCAGTCTGTTGAGAATACCGCCGTGCGACACCAGAACAACGTCCCTTCTCTTGTTTCCAGTGGCCTCTAGAGTTGCGAAATGCTCCAAAATCTGCTTTCGCACGCGGTCAATCCTTTCTACCAACGACTGATCGTCTGGCAAATACAGACCTTCTTTGATGTGCCAGTTGAGGGCGAGTTTTTCAAACGACAGAGTCGGAAACTCCGACTTCAGAATGGAAATATCAGAGCCTGTGTCGACAGGTCTCGCCGAGTGGGCCTGCAAATCGGGGTCCAGTATGAACTGCGCGCCATCAGCGATTCCCAGGCCAGATCCAGCTGAAAAACTCGAGGTATCCAGAATGGCACCAAATCCTCCCAGAGCAGTCTGGATAGTCCTCCGGAGCGGAGACGCCATGACGATTCCTACCTCATCCTTATACGGGAATGATTCTGACAGAGCCCTAGCCTGCTCTATGCCGTTCGGAGACAGCTCAGGGTCGAGGATAGCTTTAGTCTTGGCCACGTTATGCACGCCTTCTGCGTGCCTTACAATGTGCAATCGATAGCTCATCGTGTGTTGTTGGCTCTAAATGTGAAAAAAACAACCGATATATATTCTGATGGCCGGTCGGTGGCAATAGGCGCCGTACGCCTGTGCTCAGACAGCATATGCGAGTAACGCCCAATAACGGGTATGACAGACATAATCTGTGGCATTTCTGTACATATCGATTGCATGTGTCTGCATCTGGCAGAAGGTGTCACGAGAGCTTGCAAAGCACCAACACCAGCCAGACTGGCCATGAACATCATCACGAAAGCTGTTAAATCTGGCTACAATGGCGCAGACACTATTCAAGTACTTTCTGTTGAAAACACGTGGGTCCAGCTCGATATCAGTATGAGTGGCGCCTACCGCAGCATAGCCTTCAAATGATGGGCGGTTGATCTTCCTGCTTGGGCGGTTGAAGCTGCGTCGCGCAGGCTTAGCACTGCGAAGTCGGCATGTTGTGATATCTAAAAGATGTTGCATTCAGCACCGACAACGGAGTGCGAAATAAACTATTATTACCTATTATTATGCTTATCCTAGTGATCGTAGAGGTGGTTGATAATGCAAGCCAGTATTGTGGCTTGAGCACTATCCTGCTGATAGCACCATATAAATAATACCTCAATCTCAAACAGTGCCGCTCAACTTGTCATACCCAATAGTTTGCAAGGGGTTACTCGATCCTAAAAAGCACCATCCCCTGACATTTATCTGTCAATTTTGGTCAATTTGCATATTGGCCAGTTCGTATCTGGCTCGGTTTGTATATTGGTCAATTTGAATGTTGGTCAGTTTGCATGCTCGCCAGTTCGTGCATGATCAGTTTGCATATAGGTAGACACTAGACTAGACGCACTAGAGATCAGCTTAAACGGATTCATTGCTGACTCCTCGCGCTTACGTCTGCCAGAATCCATGCCTTAACTGCGCAGCAGTTGCCACAGCGTGACGGAGTCGCAAGATAGATGCTGAACTCTACTCATCGATACCTTGTCTTGTCGGCAACTGCTGGTTCACGGTTTTGCTCGTATTGGTCGTACATGAGGCTACACTATCGACTGTCGCAACCGCCGTTCTGTTGCCAAACATGCGGCTGGCTGATATAGGGTAGGCGCAACTCACCAGGAACACCAGCGGTTGATCCATTCATCGTCTGATATTATAGTTTAATTGTGACGACCAATCAGCACCACCATGGTTTGTAGACACCTGCTGCAGATTAGGAGCTGACGCAGTCAAATCAGAGCTCATTGTATACATTTAGTGCCGAGACGAAGCAGACAATCAAGAAGTTTCGGTTCAGCAGCTCCCGTGCAAGCACTCCCGAGGCATTGATCGGTATGGCAGGCCCAGTGGGGTTGCAATTGTTCCTAACATAGTCAAAATCGAGCCTGATACACAGGAGATCGTTATTGAGCACACCGATCCGAGTCCTGTCACTGACGTAACGGAACTGGTCGAGCTGGTTCCGGACAATAGCCCGCGGTTTATATTGCTGTCTTATCCACTCACGCTCGACGATGGACGCAAGTCGACCCCGTTTGTGCTCATCTACTATCGACCAGAGACGGCGACGCAGACCAATCGCATGTCGTACGCAGGAGCCGTGGAATTGCTCAGAAACGAGGCCGGAGTGAGCAAGTAAGTGGATGGATCGCTGGAAACATGCTAACAATAGGGTCATCGACATCGAGGAGAGCGACGAGCTTGAGGATTTACAGGGACTAGTTGTCGCCTGATTTGCTGTAGTGTTATTTTACGCAATTTCATTGTATTATTTCAATCATGCCGTGAAGTCAGTCTCACAGCACCACCTGACAGTGTTCTCGCTTCAACTGCGCAGCAGTTGAGGAGAGGACACAGCTGAAATTCACACATGGATAATAATTCAATACCGCGATGTATAAGTTTGACAAGCAGATATATTTAGGACACTCATGGATGCTGCCACATGTCGCATTGGCTTTTTGACGACAAATTCATTTGATTTCACAATTGCGATTTCGACAGCAAGTCTATTTCAATATATGACCAAATTGCTTCGTCGATCCAGTGTATCACTGTCTTAAGCAGCGTCGCAATTCCAGGTTATCAGAGTAATCAGAGGAAAGTCGCTGGATGTGTAGCTCAATTAAGACCACGCTTCAACTGCGCAGCAGTTGGTTTCGTATGCCATGCAACAATAACGGTCCTATTAACGGTGATTCGTAGTACGCATTTTCTGATCAGAGCGCCGCTATTGCGATTTCATTTCAGACCTTCAGCACGTATGCATTGACAGCTGCCAGTTGGGTGGCACTGTATGTCGCTGTGTTACGGCCAGCATAGTAGTCAACAGACACCGCTGTTCAGAGCTCAACTGCCAGACACTTGGTTGTGGAAATTAGGACTGGCTGAAGGTGTTCTCAGTTTTTTGAGGTATTTCAAATGCTCTCCAACATTTTCAGCCGACCTCATAGAACAATGTGCGTTCGGCATTTGGGTGTCTGATATTTCCTTTGTAGTGACAAGAGGTAGTTGCACCTCCTGAAAATGGCCCTTTTCAGTGGTGTAATAATAAAAACAAAAAGATCGGCTGGGGAATTTATTAATGTTAAAAACCATGATAGTGTCCAAACTTTCAAATAAAAGAAGTTAAAATAACACTTCAGAGATGACAGAATGATTTTCCGGCAAGAAGATAATTCTACGAAAAAGAGGCATCTGCTATGAACCCAATCACCCCAGCGTAGCAATAGAAGAGGAGAGTCTCGTGAAACCTCGTGCTGTAGAGACTACTTACGGTCTATTTGTCAGGAAAATATGATACACCTATAATACAATTATTTGCATCTGAGCTAGTCTGGTCCCATGCCTCAACTGCGTAGCAATCGCTACAGCGCGACGAAGTCGCAAGATATCAATCCATCCAATTTTGTTTTGCGACTCCCTCGCGCTGTAGCAACTGCTGTGCAGTCGAGGTGTGAATCCGTGTGGATTTGGCGGTTTCGTATAATTTATATGGGAAGAAATCTGGAAATCAACTTCGCACAGCGCGACTCCGTCGCGAGATATTAATGCATCCAATCTTTTGCTACGAAAATTTGAACCACAAGTTGACTACTAGAATCCACGCCTCAACTGCGCAGCAGTTGCTACAGCGTGACGGAGTGGTAAGAGTGGTGTGTAATTGGGGTACGTCTTGGCAGAGCAACCGTAATACCGGGATGCGTCAGCTGAGGCAAGAAATGCTGAATAATGTATATTGTAGAAATTCGAATAGACAAATTACAATATTAGGAAACGTCACAGTCCAGAAGATAAAGTCTAGAAAGTCAGAGTGTCGATGTCAATTATTTAGACATAGTTATACGAGTCGTAGATATTTTTCAATATTCACATTCGGAGCGAACTGCTAGACGAGCCGAATCAGCGAAGTTCTAGCCGCGGGGTTGTGCGCTCGCATTTTTTTTCCGGACCTCCTGGACTGCATTTGGGGCTTTAAGATTTCCCCGCTCTGGTTTTCCCCGCCAGATCACCGCAGAAGACGTTTTAATATCGCGCTTCGTCGGCTATGTGCAGTGAGCCAGTTTTTTCCGTTTGTGAACAAAAAAACCGTCAAGATATCATAGTTGGCGTTTCCCCGCACGGAACAATTCCAGGTTGGGCCAATCATCGCTGTGGGGCCCAGCGGTTGTGCAGACACTCGATATCGGGGAGAAGCTCAGCTCGCATAGCACGCGTCGCGGAGCCTCGGGCTCATGCACACTATTGAACGTTTATTTGGATTTTATCCGACCGACAGCGAAGCTCTACGGACGAAATAATACGCCCCATCTCTACAGTAGGTGGATGCTCATACGATACTCATACGGTACTAATACGACGCCAATACGATACTCATATGATACCAATTCGATAAAATATGATATTAATATCACACTAATACGATAAAAATGTTAGTGACAAATATATGGATAATACTATATGACCGCTATAAATAATTATGGTATTGTAATGACATCGCAATGGCACCGTAATGGCACCGTAATGACATGTATAAATGATCGCCGATAATTAGGCGGGCCAATAGTGATGCTGAACTGACACTACTTGCGCATAGAAAAATTCATGCACGCTAGTAGCATCTCGCTGCGACGTAAATCGGTCCCACTCCAAGCCCATATGGCGCCCATCCAACTATCAGCGCTCGCTATCTGACACCCAGGCGCGTCATCTGATTAGCCACATGCATGCCACCGACACGAGCCCACTATTCTGGACGTCAACACCCCACCACCCCGCACTGCTGGACGAATCCTCGCCCAACTGCGCAGCAGTTGCCACAGCGCAACGGAGTCGCAAGACCACAGTCCAATCCAGTCTTTTCTTGTGACTCCGTCGCGCTGGGACAACTGCTGCTGCGCAGTTGGTCTGCCGAGCTTCTGTGAGATGCTGCCGAGCGGGTTCTGCAGCCCCGCCATGGCCAGACCCTGCACGCGAGCCGCATGTGCTCAAAAGTGTGCATGAATATGCACAATTGTGTACATTTTATTTCTAGACAATGCAGCGTGCCTTTAAAAGCTAAAAATCAACACTGGCCTAGTCCTGCCGCACCAGCCAGCAACTTTGCAAAAATGAACCTTGACCACATCGCCTGCTAGCAAGCCGGACCTTAGCATCCACCGGCATCCACCAGCAGCCAGCAGCACAGCAGTACCCCCGCCAACCGCTATGGTGCCCACCGCGCCGCAGAGATATGCGGCGTCGGGGCAGAGCCGAGAGTCCCCTGCTGTGCAGAAACGTCAAACGAAAGCGGAAATGTCAAACGAAAGCGGCACAGATTGACCGCCAAAACGCCCGGCGGGGAAATCGCACGGCTTCGCACCGGTAGATCGCCGTGCTGTGTGGGGAAACGTCTGTGGAGCCAGCTGGCCGCTGTTATTGAGCTCAGCTGTTTTGTCCAGCGCTGTTCGGCTTGCACGGCTGGCGCACGGCTGGCGTGTGGCGGAGATGGGCAGGAGGTGGCGTCGGGTGGCGATTGGCGGCATGTTTCTCCGGCATGCAGCGCGGTGGTCGGCGATCCCGCGATGGCAACTTTTCTATCAACTGACTGCCTGCTTTTTGCCAGGGTTGGACGCCTACACGTTAGACTGTGCGTCATGCAAGCGCTCGGGGAGCGTACCGACAGCAGTTTAGCACTATGATTAGCACCGTGCATCGTGGGGTGCAGGACCAGAGCGGGGTAGCACCATCAGCGGACGGTTACAACGCGGGTGCCGAAGGGGTTCGGAACAGCCAGACAACCACTACAATGGACTACTATGGGCCACTGAGGGCCACTGAGGACCACAAAGGACCATCAGAGAGAACGAGGGGGAAATGGAGGGGGACAAGAGAGGGAAGAGGGGGAAAACCATGTCTCGAAACCATCGTTAGGCGGTCCAAATTGGATAATGTGGAGACGCAGCTCGTACCGGTAGCGTGATGGTAGAGGCCTGGAGTCACAGGCGGGGTAATGTGCCGTTCACCTATATGGGCAGCAGGGCGGCGATCGGTGCAGACCCCCCCACCATGGGCTACATAGGCCCCCAGCAGGCGCCGCTGCAGGTGGAATGTCAGGAGCGAAAAATAAGAAAAATGCAACCGAGCCGGAAAAAGAAACCGCAAAAGCGGGGTGATGGGGTGGACTCAGCAAAAAAACTATAAAAGGAGCAGATGGGCCGTTGAAAAAGGTCGAAATCAAGGCCAGCTTTTCTCTTGCAAATCAGCAATTAGCCATGGCTTCTGACAACGAAAACACCGACGTCGTCGATGCCTCGGGTCGCATCGAGATCCACCAGAGTGTCAACGACATCTGCCCCAAGCTCACCAAACCGTGGTTCTGCTACGCTCGTCTCATCCAGCTCAACGTGATCCTGTCTGGAGGTCTGCTCGCCCAGGTGGTGTGTGGATACGACGGCAGTATGATGAACGGACTGCAGTCTGTGAAGTCGTGGCAGGTCTTTTTCGACCACCCTAAAGGCGCCATTCTCGGAACTATGAGCAACGGTATGACTATTGGCCAGCTCATCACCACCCCCTTCGTCACCTATATCGTCGACTACCTGGGCCGTCGCAAGTCCATTGTGCTCGGAAACTCTATTATCGTGATTGGCGCCATCATCCAGGGATGCGCGAAGTCGTTTGGCATGTTCGTGGGAGGCCGAATCCTGCTGGGAGTCGGCGGAATCATCTCGCTGACTGCCGCTCCTCCTCTCATCACTGAATGCGCTTTCCCGACCCAGCGACCCGTCGTCACTGCTCTGCTCATGCCGTCGTGGCCTCTCGGTGCGCTGGTGGCTGCTCTGGTAACCTGGGCGCCCTACACGAGTCTCCAGACCAGCAACTGGGGATGGCGAATTCCCTCGCTGATCCAGCTCGCATTCCCTCTTCTCCAGGTGTTCATTGCCGCTCTGGGCCCTGAATCACCGCGATGGCTCATCGACAAAGGACGTGAGGCAGAGGCCATGGAGTTCTTCGTCAAGTACCACGCCTTTGGCGACCGCGACCACCCCATCGTGGCGTACGAGATGGCTGAGATCTCGGCAACCATCGAGGAGGAGAAGCTCCAGAAGGTCGGCTCGTGGGCCAAGTGGTTCTCGTCTCGCGCCATGATCCACCGTCTGTGTCTGTGTTTTGCCGTTCCTCTGTTCCAGCAGCTTTCCGGAAACGCACTCATCTCCTACTACTTGACTATCATTCTCGACAACACCGGCATCACCAACACGCTCGACCAGCTGCGAATCAACCTGGGCCTGTCTGCGTGGACGCTCATCTGCTCTATTGCTGGCTCGTACCTTGTGGGCGTATTCAAGCGTCGCCAGCTGTTCCTGACTGGTTACGCATGCATGTTCGTCGTGTACATTGGATTCACCGCCGTGTCTGCCGTCAACCAGGAGAAAAACTTTGCAGAGCACTCGCTGCGTGACGTGGTGCTGTTCTTCATCTTCCTCTACAACATGGTGTACCAGATCTGCTCGCCCATTGCATTCACCTACACCATGGAGATCTGCCCCTACTCAATGCGTTCCAAGGGCTCGCTTATCTACCAGTTTGCCGGCAGTATCGTCGGTTTCTTCAACAACTACGTCAACCCCGTCGCAATGACCGCCATCACCTGGAAGTACTACATTGTCTACATCATCTGGCTCGCTGTTCAGTTCACTGTCGTGTGGTTCTTCTTCCCAGAGACCTCAGGCAGAGATCTCGAGGACGTTGCCGAGGTGTTTGGCGACAACTTCGTGTCTGGTCGGGCCGCGCTCGAGAAGTACCAGGGCCAGTTCAATGGCGAAAAGCCCATTGTCGACCACTCCGAGGTCGTCTAGTTGCGATTCAGTTTAGGTTAAACTTTGTTTAAGAATGTCACTAATTTGCACAATTCAATGCGCTTTTATATGATTGTTTCCCAGTATTTCTCTTAGTCTTGCCACTCTGTCGCGCGGTGGCAGCTGTTACGCAGTTCGTGTCTTGCACATTGATCTGAATTATAAGAAACTGTCGTATTACACGACCAGAGTCGTCGACTCAACTGCGCAGCAGTTGAGCATGGATTCTAAGGGTCTTGACCCGGTTCGTATAATTCACCTATATTAATGTGAACCTCAACTTCAACTGCACAGCAGTTTTCACAGCGCGACGGAGTCGCAAGATACGTTATCGATCAAAGTGAATATGTTTTCTATTCTACAATATAAAGCACTCTACAAACGGCTAGCTAGCTGAGATTGGTTTATACGTTTAAATACTGAATAACCAGCGATATATGCTTTCATGCTGAATACTTTTTACTTCCATGAGCCGTTATTCCAGAATGACTATGATCTGTACGTAAGATATATCGATTGAATGAGTTCGGGAATTTTAAAATTTATTTCAAATAACAATTTAATATTTAAAATGACCTCTTCACATATTTACATACTAGCAGCTGGTCATATTCAGCGCTCATATCTGTGTCGAGCAATAAATATAGTACACCATAAACGCACGCTAGATCACCACGTCTATATAGAACGAAACCAGAGAAAATTGCTACTCTTTTTGTTTGACATCTTTGGCAGATATTTTGATGGCCTGAGATAACCACTTGGAAGAAGCATACATAGCCCCCATTAGAGGAACACTCACAGCTCCGATATCCATCTTGGGCTTAGAAGTAGTAGGGCCAAAATCCACAAAGTTCAGTCCCTCCTTAAGTGCTATGTCGATGGTATATTGCATCATAACAAAGTACGCTTTGTACTGCCTGGCCAGCTCATGGTCCAGACCTTGTATATCGGTGGTAATGGTCTGGCCAAGCCTGAACAGAATGCAAGACGCGATAATGTCATCGCCGACCTTGAGGAACAGCAACGACCGTTTTCCGCCTGTGTTATTGGCAGCGTTTCCGAGCGACTTTATCAGGCTGTGCTGCGGAGTGGCCAGCACAGCTGTATGACCATCGCCAGTACGCTTGTCAGCAATCTTGCTCCAGAGCTTCAGCACAGTCTGACACTCGTCATCAGTGAACTCAATAGATTCTATCGACACACCGCCTGCTTTGACAAAGGTTCCACTCTGATCACGATACTTTATAGCTTTCAGGTAGTCCTTAATGGTTTGACCCTTGAATGCTCTCAAGTCTAGGATATGCGTAGCCGGCAGAGGGCATGGAATCCAACCGCTGGGCCTGATAGCTCTTTCAGAGGCAGCCTGTTCGTACATCGGATCCAGAAATACTGAAAAGCGCTCGCTTTTTGGCAGCAAGCTGTTCCACTCGGTGATGGCGCGCAGCATTGCAGCACGTCGTGCAACTGGTCGCCGACTCGCAGCACAGTAAAACGTCGACTCGCGGAAGGGCCAGTGGAAACCAAGCAGACCGATTCGAATACACAATGGTCTGAACCACGATTGGCTGCCGAGCGTCTTTTGCAGGATTTTGCCGAATCGTCCGCTCACGTTCGAGGTCAAGTCGTAGTTGGAGATCGAGGTCAACAAAATCAGCGCTTCTGTCGTCTTTACCTCCTGCTCAAACTTCGCTTCCGCCGCCAGCTCCGCCGCAGTCTTGATGGGCTTTGACATTTCTTCAGTGAGCCGGCGCTGGATCTTCGCCTGCTTCTTCTGCAGTCGCTTCTTCATGTTCTTGGACATCCGGGCCTCTGCAATCGTCGAAGTCGACGTCTCCATGCGCTGAAGAGCCAGCTCGTAGTCATAGGGAATCACCACCTCCTTGTCGAGGCTTTCCCATGCTCGGATTGTTTCGTACGAGTCTGCTATGTTTGCCTCCGAATTTGCTTCAGGCTTGTTATCGCCGTTACCACCCACTGCTGCCCTGGATTCAACGCCATTCTGCGACTTATAAACCCGCAGCACTGTCGCAGAGAACCCAGGCATCGTCTGCACAGAACAGTATGCCATCATTAGGGAGATGGCATGAGCTCCTGAAGGCGCTCCAGGATCTTGACGACCATGCCTGTCGATGAGCTTTGCATAGGCAGCCTGCTGGTCTGCATTCAGTGCAGCCATGTCAATGCGCTCGACTGCCAGGTACGACGCAGGTTTGGACTGGATCTTGAGGGCTGCAATGATACCTATAATCTGCAGAACCAGCATTCCAGTAGCGAGTCCAGGATTGATGTTGGATACATTCCACATCAGGTCGTCATCGATGGACTGCTTGTTCTTAGACACAATTACCAGCGAGATGCAAAAGTACGCCACTGTCAGGCAGTTGCTGCACACCGCCACTGCCACATAGAAGTAGACTGCTCGCTGCACTGGCCCAGTGAGCCGGGATTTCTCGCTCGACACGATAGCAACGCCAAATCCCAGAAACGCCGATGCACAAATCACCGACGCCATGTGTGGGCAGTACCTGTATAGTGTGTAGTAACTCGAGTTGAGATACCGATTTGAGTTCCCCCAATTGAAGCCGTTGACAACAATAATGAGCGTGGATCCAATGAATTGAAACACAGCGCAAATCATCAGCGTTGTCTGCGCAGCCCGATGTACACTCCACCAGGCATAGAACCCAAAGCAGATCGTGAAGCACACTTCTGCACTGGTCGACACGGCGTCGACAATGGTGATCACCAGCTGTCCGTATCGCATGAAGTCCGAGTTCGCCTGGGATGAGCTATTCTGGGAGCTAGACGGCGTGTTCGTGCCATAGGCCGACGACTCGACGGCTAAGCTGATGACGTGGCACACAATGCTCACTAAGTTGAACACGAAGATAATGTCGAGGACCACCGACCGGATGAGTTTCCACCTCCGACCATTGCGCTTAATCAAGTTGGATTGCTCGAGAGGGCGGTCTGCAATCAAATACAGCAGCGAAGCGCTCATGATGACAAGCGAAGTGCCCAGGAATCCCATGTTAATCCGACGAGACCAGTGGAAAGTGCGATGCACTACCAGCGACGAGATGTCGAACGCCAGACATACGATTCCAAATGCAAATGCCACGTAGAAAAACGGCCGCTGCTTGATGGCGTGCCGGTACCGAGCAAGCCAAGGCAGTCTGCTGTCCATGTTGTTTCCCGAGTAAATGCCTCAACAAATATCAGCAAGAATAAATATGGGGAAGCAAACGATGAAAAGTGGGCCGACTGAGCCATATATATAGACAGATATATATAGATGCAGCTAGTTAGATGTACATATATATACGAGTGACGAAACCACTATGCAGTTTTTGGCTTAAATGGTCGCATCCACATGTGGCTGCGGGTATGACAAACCCGCATCCACAAATGTTATTCCACCACATAACTCTGCGGCACCCTGCGGCAATTATATGCGGTTCCTAACGTGGCCATCGCTTGGCATGCAGCAGCAGCGATCGTTCCCCAATGCAGCAATTCGCGCACCCACGAGGTCCAGTAGTACCGGACAACGAACGGACAAGCAGCGCAACACGAGCTCGAAAAACTTCATAAAACTATTACAAAACCTGCTGTAGTCGGTCCACTATGTGCCATGAGACCATCGTGGTGGGTCCAGGTCACCGCAAACGGACTCGTTGCTCGTCGAATCTTATTTTTTTGGCTACCGGAATCCAGATCACGCCGTCGTTTGCCGGCGGCCCGCCGGATTGTCTCTCAAACTCTGCTACTGGAACATTAAACTTTCTCATAGAACATTAACTTAATAATATTTGTGTAATCCTGATGAATAAACTACTGAATAAATTGTGGGGGTTTAAACCTAATGCCCACCAAATGCCCACAAAATGCCCACCAAAATCCGACCACAGTGAACCATGACAAGACTAATTTTTTCTAAGACACATACAAGATGCCGCGATCTCGTCTCAGCAGCTCGAGCTGTTTCGGCGACAGACTCAGCGCGTCCGACTCAAGAGTGTCGAGACCGACGTTTTCAATGGCCTCAGTGGGGTTCTGGGCCCGATATTGTCGTATTTTTCGATTGGACAGCCTGTACCCCACAGAAACGGCAGTGGTAAACACAGTCGCTATGGCACCAATGCACACGCATATAATAAACGACGTTCGAAAGGTGGGCGCATACTTGGCGGAGAAGATGGGGGCGCCTGCGAGCTGGGCAAGATTGGCGGCCATCACCACGCCTGCAAGCGACAGGGACCGTTGAGCAGGAAGAATGCAGTTGGCAGACGTCCAGGTCACGTTGAGCACATGGAACGAGGTTATGACAGTCTGGCAGAGCACAATGGCGGCGAATTTAGACTTTGGATCTGACAGTCCGTACATGAGTCCCAAAAATAGAGTTGTCAATGCCTGGGGAATAATCACTGCCGCTCCCCGGTGTAGAGTTGAGTCAGAGAAGTACGCCAGCGTGATCTGGAACGGGAGCGCCAGGAATCCGCCAATAGAAGACATGGCGTTCGCCTTGAGTTTTCCGTATCCGAGCTCGTCGATGATCGACGGGAAATAGGTGCTCACTGGTACTACCAGCATGGGAATGAAAGTCACCAGAACGTGCTGCCATGTACGCCAGTTCAGATAAACGTTCGCAACATCGGTGAGTGAGATTCCTCGCGCATTGTGGATTTTTTCCTTATCATCAAGCACAATATTCTCCACTATCAGCTCGCTGGTCTCCGCGTCAAAGTACCTCCAGTTGGGAAATAGCAGCGGTGACATTTTGCGAGGGGACTCTGGCAGCAAGAACAGCCATACCACACCAATGAACATGGTTATGATCCCGTCCACTATGAACAGCCATTGCCAGCCTGCCAGCCCGTGTTTGCCTGCTAATCGCAGCAGTCCTGATCCCAACAGCCCAGAGCACGCAGTGGCAGTCTGATTGCCGAGAAAAAAGAGGGTATTTCGCTTAGCATACTGATCTCGTCGGTAGAAGGTCGACAGGTAGTAGAGTGCGCCAGGAATAAACCCAGCCTCAAACGCACCGAGCAGAAATCTGGTGAGCAGAAACGTACTTCGCGATTTGACAAATGCCTGCAGTGTCGCTATCAGTCCCCAGGCAATGATTTGGCCAGTGATCCATTTTCGAGCACCAACTTTCTGCAGAACAATATTAGATGGGATCTCAAAAAAAATGATACCTGCCGACAGTACCTGCGTTCCTGTATTGATGGTGTCGACGGTGATCTTGAGATCCTCCAGAATGGTATCAGTAATCGCGTTTGCGATGTTTCCTCGGTCGAGCTGGAGGCCAAAGAACCCCAGAAAGAGCAGCGGCAGAATAATAAAGTCCAGCTTAGTGTAGGCCTTTTTAATGGCTGCGACTTTTTCTGGACTGTGATATTCGCTTATGGACACGTTATCCACGTTCTTTTCATCTTCGATGGCCATGATAAAATATGGATCAACAGAAAATCAGTGCAAAATCAGTGCAAAATTAAAATTGAGACCAATAAACGATCAACAAAATAAATCAGAGCCAATAGTAAATGCCAATAGAGGTCAAATTCAGGAGAATTCAGCAACAACCACTAGAGGAAATGATGACGAAGCGAATATACAACACTCAATATCAGAGATCAATTAAGAGCCGCCTAGAATCAATATATTTTGCAAGATTTGTCAATCAATTTATACACTGTCTGGACTCATCGTATTAGATCTAATAATGCATTTAAAGTAAAACGATGCTGCAGAGTTGTCGGCTATCTGCCTTTTTTGAGGCGGATTCGTTCGTGCTTGGGCTCCTCGATCACACAATTTCAGCAGCTGCATCTGCCAATGCACATGGCATAGCATAGCACACATGTCGTAGACTGATAATCGGGACGTTGACAGCCGCGACCAGATCCCAGCCTAGCTAGATGACTCAAATCAAAGCTGCCAAATTAATGTCTGGCATTTCACTACTTCTGTAGGCTGACGTCGCTAATGAGAGCTGTCAAACTTATTTTTGGCATAGATCACCGCTTATCTATATAGACCTATCTCTATTCGGACACTATCTTAACGTGCATGCGTGTGGCTTCGCAATTTCTGCTGTCAATGGCGTCAGGCTTGGCAGCCGCGACTACGTCAATTGGCAATCACGTGGAAAGTCGAACTTGGACGTATTGCTAGAAATTCAGGGGAAATAAAGCAGAGAATGTCTGCTCCTGAGCTTGACGGTATTTATTTGTCTTAATTTTCTCCAAGTGGCCTTGTCAAACCCAATTGATTGTACTGTTCGTCTCAATTGGCTGTGTTCATTCACAATTGACGGGATTTGTCGATTATATTGATCATATTGTACTCATTTTGATTACATAGTATTCATTTTGATCACATTGTACTCATTTGGGCACAATTAGTTTGATTTTTTGCGTTGCAAACGAAAAAAGCTTGAAACTTCTTGGCAATTGAAATTGTTGCAGTTGAATTTTCCAATTGATAAAAGGGCCCAACTGCTTGTCACTAATTGGTCCTACTGCATCTTTAATTATGTCGCAACGCCCCAATTTCCTGGTTATTGTGGCTGACGACCTTGGATGGTCTGATGTGTCGCCATTCGGGGGTGAAATCCACACTCCCAATCTCGAGAAACTGGCCAAGGCAGGTGTCCGATTCACCGACTTTCATACTGCTTCAGCATGCTCTCCAACGAGGTCAATGCTGCTCAGCGGCACGGACAACCATCTGGCAGGACTGGGACAGATGGCAGAGACAATTGCTCGATACCCAGATATCTGGAAAGGAAAGCCAGGATACGAGGGATATCTGAACGATAAAGTAGCTGCTCTTCCAGAGATCCTGTCAGACAACGGCTACAGAACTCTCATGTCTGGAAAATGGCATCTTGGCCTCACCAAGGACCGCACTCCAGCAGCCAGAGGGTTTCAGGAATCGTTTGCGCTGCTACCAGGAGCTGGAAACCACTTTGCTTATGAGCCAGGCACTTTTGAAAAGCCTGCTCTGCAGTTTCTACCCCCATTGTACAGCCGAAATGACGAATTTGTCGACCATACAACGCTGAAGGACTTTTATTCGTCGGATTACTTTGCGACTCAATTGATTGATCAATTGAAGACCACCGACTCTGAACAGCCGTTCTTCGCTTATATGCCATTCACAGCTCCGCACTGGCCCCTCCAAGCACCGCAGGAGGTGATTGCCAAATACCGTGGTGTATATGACGAGGGTCCTGATGTCCTCCGAGAAAAGCGGTTGGACGCACAGAGGAAACTTGGGCTCGTCGAAGAGGGCACCACAATCGCTCCTGTGATCACTGCGGAAGCAGAATGGAAAGATCTGACTGACGAAGAACGAGTCAAGTCGGCTCGAACAATGGAGATTTATGCTGCAATGGTTGAACTGCTCGATAAAAACATCGGCCGCGTCGTGTCGCATCTAGAGGAGACTGGGCATCTCGACAATACGTTTGTTCTATTTATGTCCGATAATGGTGCTGAGGGCTCGATTCTAGAGGCAATTCCGGTTCTGTCGGCGAATCCTCCTATCAAGTATTTTAACAACTCGCTCGAAAACTTAGGAAATCATGACTCGTTCATTTGGTATGGCCCAAGATGGGCTCAGGCAGCTACTGCCCCGTCTCAGCTGAGCAAGGGATACATTTTAGAGGGAGGTATAAGATGCCCTCTCATTGTATCGTATCCACCCCTCACCAAAAAGAGTAGTGCCATTTCACGAGAATTCACTACTGTGATGGACATTTTGCCCACAATCCTTGATTTGGCAGGAATCAAACCAGTCGGGAGTGAATTCAGAGGTCGCAAAGTTCTGACCCCGAGAGGCGTGTCGTGGACACACCACCTCAAGTCTGGTACTTCCAAGGTGCATGCCACTGAGACTGTCACTGGATGGGAGCTGTTTGGTCAGCGAGCAGTGCGAAAAGGAAACTACAAGGCAGTTTATGTTCCCAGCAAGTCAGGAGAAACCGACTGGGAACTGTACGATCTGACCCAAGATAAAGGTGAAATTCACAATATTGCTGACCAGGAGCCTGCTGTTCTTGCAGAATTGCTTGAATACTGGCTGAAGTACGAAGCTGAGACCGGTGTTGTGGTCGCGCCTGATGCCGAGGCTCCAAAACTCCGGCTGTTTGGTGATATCACCCGACGACCAGGCGAAAAAGCTTAGACGCGTTTCCTCTGAATACCTTTAGAAGTGTAAAACAAATACTGACAGAGTGAAAAATAAATGAATGCTTACATATCACCAACAAAGTTTTTGCGACTCCGTCGCGCTGTGGCAACTGCTGCGCAGTTGAGTCGAGGATTCTGCCGAACGTGGTTTGACCGTTGGGTTTAACTGGGTTCGTAGAAAGTATTTCGCCCAACTGCGCAGCAGTTGCTACAGCGCGACGGAGTCGCGGAAACCGAGTCAGTTGCAGTACATTGACATTGAATAAATTACAGCGGTGGTTTTGCGACTCCGTCGCGCTGAGGCAACTGCTGCGCAGTTGAGGCGAGGACACTGTAGGTGGTGAGAACAAAAACACAAGTGCGAAATAACAAGAACACAAATAACAAAAAATTCGATACAACAAAAACAGCAGCTTCTATAACGTACAGTTACAGCTCCTTGACGTATGGAATGAATTCAGGCTCTCCAGGGATGAACCTGCGCAGCACCTCCGGAACCCTCAGACCGTCCTCAGTCTGGTAGTTCTCCAAAATACAGCACATAGCCCGCTCGGTGGCGCACAGAGTCGAGTTGAGGCAGTGGACGTACTTCTTCTCGCGCTCGTTCATCTTCTTGATGCCGCAGCGGATCTCGAGGTTGCGCGACTGGTAGTCGGTGCAGTTGGAGCACGACACCAGCTCCTTGTACTCGCTCTGGAACGGGAACCACGCCTCGAGGTCGTATTTCTTGGCAGCCGCGTTGTTGAGCTCGCCAGACACGATGGACACCAGTCTATAAGGGATCTTGAGGCTCTTGTAGAAGTCCTCGGCAATGGATGCCATGCGCTCAAACTCGTCCCACGACTTTTCCGGCTCAGTCAGGCAGAACTGCTCGATCTTCTCGAACTGGTGGACCCGGAAGATTCCCCACGCGTCCTTGCCGTGGGAGCCAGCCTCGCGTCGGAAACAGCTCGAGTAGCCTGCGTATCGCTTGGGCAGCTGCTCGGCAGGCTGCTCGAACCACTCGCCAGAGTGGTATGCTGAGATGGGCTGCTCAGAGGTCGCAATCAGGTACTTCTCCTCGGTGCCGTCGATCACCTTGTAGAGCTCTTCGTCGAACTGCGACAGCTGGGCGGTCTGGGCCATCACGTCCTTGTTGAGCATCACAGGCGCCTGCAGAGGCGTGTAGGTGCGCTTAGCCAAAAAATCGAGCCCGTAGTTGATGAGCGCCTGGTTCAAAAACACCCCTGTTCCCCGCAAAAAGTACCCTCGGTGGCCCGAGATCTTGGTACCTCGCTCCTGGTCAAAGCCGTCCAGACGAGCCAGCACCTGGTGATGCGACAGCTTGGCCTTGATCGTGGGATCAACAGACACTCCTTCGGGCTCCCACTGGCGCACCAGTTCATTGTTGACCTCGTCCTGGCTGATGGGAACCGACTCGTGCACGATATTGCCTATCAGAGTCACCTTGATCTTGAGGTCGTTGTCAGCCACCTGCTCCTTAGCAGTCAGTGCCAGCTTCTCAGCTGCAATGGCGTCCTTCTCCTTGAGCAGCTCCGAAGCGTCCTCCTTGGCCTTCATCTTCTGGCCAATGGCCTTCTGGACCTTGTTCTGGGACTTGTTCAGCTCATCAAGCTGGAATCGAACTGAAATTAGTCACTGCGTGGTGCTGGTTGTAGCGCTGCTTACTTTTGGTCCACTGCTTGTAACCTTCGATAATCTCGTCCACCAGCTCCACACTGGCGCCACGAGCCTGCTGGGACTTGCGAATCACTTCAGGATTGCCGCCCTTTTCTTCAATGAACTGGATGATGTCCAACATGCTGTCAACAAGTTGCAAGGCTCGTCCCGCATGAAAAATAAACCTCGCCGCATGTCGCACTAAGGTGGGCCATCCCATCCCCCCTCAGTCGTTGACTCATAGATAGATAGCTACAGGCTAACACCCGACATTGCATGGCCATTTGAAGCAAAATATGTACGCATGCGATTTATCGGATAAATTTAAATGTGAGATTGCTATTTCAACTGAGATATCTGCCAGAAATATATTTCACACCTGCCTATCTGAGAACTCACAGGGGTTTCGCCGAATCCGGAAATCAGGGGTACTGTCTATCACAGTACATCACAATCGTGCCAAAATGTATATAACTACTGCGAGTCAAACGACGATGAACTACTCAAACAGCTAGATGTATAATTGAGTTGACTATCCTGTGACTCAGTCGTGCTGTAGCAACTGCTGCGCAGTTGTATTTAAGATACAGCCGTCAAATTGTCACCTTGAACCCGAGCACCTGACGTAATGCAACCGCTACACAAAGCAGCCACCAACGAGTGTTTGCTAACTACAAGCGACGTAACTTGCATCCATCAACTGCGCAGCAGTTGCCACAGCGCGACGGAGTCGCAAGATAGTCAACCCGAAATGACTGATTTACTCCTTGAACTGTGTTACTCAATTGCAAATAAAATAAAACCGTAAAATAAAAAAGTAGAGAACAAAAGCCAGGATTCAGGTTGACACATACTGAGACGGCCATTGATATTGTGTTTTTCCGGATGCTCGTGTAGTGTTAGAATTCTGTTGTGAGGGCTATCGCTCGCTGGTTAAAGCACGCCTGCGAGTTTTCAGGGGGGTTGCTGATCCCAGCAGGGAGCAGTAATAGTCAGCTGCAGTGCGGAGAGTTCTGCCACATAAAAGCACCACAGCAATTCTGTGGTGACCATCATTGCCTTGATCGGAGTGGCTCGCTGCATGCAAGCTACCGTGCTGTCACTGTCGGTGCAGCATGCAATTTGGCTAGTCTAATTGTACGGATAGTATCCGGCGACGCAGCAACCTTGGGGAACCGCCAGCTGCGCAATTGCCCACCAATTATCGGTTGGCTGCCCACCCTATCTGTTTTTTCCGTAGCAGCCGGGTGGTTTTGGCCAGGTACTTTGGCTGGGCGCGGTGCGATTTGCAATTGTATTCATTATATTCATAAGCAGACGTCGCTGCGTAGCCCCATGCTCTGTTCTTTTTTGTTTTTACCGTTGCAGCCGGCCCATGCAGGTCAACCGTTGGGTGATCGCCGCTCCCGCTTGGGTGATATCGGCGCTGTGGCTGCACGGCTGGCGCTAGTGCCCACCCCTTTAAAGGACTGGGCATTTGTACCCCGACAGTCGTCACTTCCCGAGTTCCTTCACTTTAGTCACCGCCTGCTCGCTACAACGGTCGCTGGATATTGACGTATTTGCGACGGGCGATTTCCCACCATCTCTGTGTTTTGTATCTCGACTGGTGGCGCCCCAAAAGCCATGGAATGAACCAGTTAGTCCCTGCCTAAGCGTGTGTCGGTAGCTGTTGACAGTGTCTAGGAGCCACCATGGAACAGCCGGCTGATAGACTAGGCTCCGCCAGGCGTCGGTCCCGCGACCACCACGAGGACGTCCCGGACCCCGACTTTGACAGGGGCCATGTCGGAACCGCCGATATGGTGCTGTTCAATGCCACGATACCGGGCAAAAAGCCCTCGAAAGCGTTCCAGATCCAGCCTCCAGAATCGCCTGCCAACAAGACCGCCAGCACCGTGGAGACGCTGCTGACGTCGTCCAAGACCGCTGCTATGACCCGGCGCTTCGACAAGCTCGAACGGCTCGACAGGCTCGACCGGTACGACCGATACGACAAGCCCGACTACAGTGGCAGCGCCGACAACACCGTCGCAGCGTCGCTGGCTGGAGCTCCCAGTTTGCCGCCATCCAACAGCTCTGGTGCCACTGCCATCACCACCAGTACCGCCAGCACCGCCACGGCGAGCTCGCAGGGCTCAGTCGACATGACGGTCAGCATGCCCACGCTCGACAAGCTGGTGACGGAGATCCAGGCGGCGTACTACGACATCTCGCGGCTCGAACTCAAGTGCTCGACGCTCAGCAAGCAGATTGAGGATCTTGGGACCGAGCAGGCAGCGTCTGGCGCATCCAGCAGTAGTGGATCCGACCGGTCAGCAGCGTTTCGCCATCTGGAGTCGCCGTTTAACGAGCTGTACAGCCACCAGGCCAACCTCATCGACAAGTACTTTGACTTCATGTTTCTCGCATACCACCCGTCGGGCAACCTGGTGACCAGAGGGCTTGTCAAGAAGTACAAGATCCCCATCCGGATGTGGAACAAAGGTATTTTCCGGTTCCTCGACATCCTGCGCACATACATGCCCGACAGCCAGGACCTGATCACCAAGTTCATCTACCACTGCTTCTCGCTGCTCACGATGCTCGTGGACCCGCCCTACGAGTCGCGCCACATGTGGCTGGAGGCGCTGGGCGATCTGGCGCGGTTCTCGATGGCATTGGGCAACATCTCGCACGGCGAATGGCGCGGTGTGTCGCAGTACTGGTACTCGCGAGCTGCCAATCGGTCGCCCAACGTTGGCAGGCTGTTTCACCACTGTGCAGTCGTCTGTATATACCGGCTCGACTCGCTGTTCTACTTCTGCAAGAGCCTGACCACCACGCAGCAGTTTGACCCGTCGCGAGACACCATCCTGTCGCTGTTTGAGTCCAACCAGGAGGGCGACATCAACACCCCCATCACCTCATTTATAAAATTGCATCAGATCAACTTCACGGGCCATGGCCGCGACCACTTCGCGCCCATCCTGGCCCAGGTCTCGACCAGCATCCTCAACGACCAGGACCTCAACTCGCGTGGCGCCATAATAGCGTTCTGCAACATCACGGCATTACTGGGCTACGGCTCGTCGTCCAACGGTCTGGCAGCCTTTTTCCAGCGCAAAAGTGCCTCCACAGAGTCCAATCTTGCTGGCGCTGCTGGAGGTGCTGGGATTGGCACTGCTGGTACTGATGCGTCCTCGTCAACTTCGTCGACTGGTGCGACGCCAGCGGATGAAAGGCGTCCTTCAACAGGCCAGGCTGGGAAGCCTTCTTCGCTAGTCGACAGAAGCACGCCAGCAGTGTCGCGAAAGATTGCATTTGAAATGCTCAGGCAGTTCACCAAGCTGCCGTTTGACATTGCACTTCCGCATGTGGTAATATGGCTACATTTTTTGATTGCTGTCACCGATACTGACGACCAGCTATACTCCAGTCTGAACCACGAAAGATTCCCTATAGTCAACCTTGTGCGCCTGCTCAACGACATATTAATGATTGCCAAGCAAGACATGCTAGCTTACGACAAGCCTGCGTCGCGGCTCGACCTGCTGGACGCCATAGCAGTTTGGAAAAAGGCCACTGGATCCAAAGTGATCCCTGAAGACAATATCGAGCTGCTGAGCCAGAAAGACGCCAACGCCCACGAGCGGGGCCACTACCCCGTTCTTCGCGAGCGGCCACTTCCTGAAGAACTGCTGCTCATGGGCTTGACGTGGTCGTACAAGACAGTCGACTCCAAGTGGTACAGCGAGTTCGAGTCCAGCACCACCGACGAGCCGTTCCCAGGCCATCCTGGACGGAGATACCACCGTCCTGTGCGTGTAGTGCGAGCCGTGGAACTGGCGCTGGTTTTGGCAGGAAGCAACGGGTGTCTAGAATTTAGAGAGGACATGTTTGTGATTTCTGACAGATATATTGAGTGTATGGAAGACCGTATGTACGATAGCGAAGTGTCTGCAGCAGTTAGTCCTCGAGCCTGAATATATATATATGTATGCATGCGCCGCTTCACCATATAAGCGTTAATGAAATATCGTCTTTAACCATCAACCGGCTTGATCATGTCTAGAGAGGCAAGTTTTTTATGTTGTTTTTGTTTTTTTGCTTTGTTCCTGTTGCTAATTGTAGACGGAAGAGACTCTTCTGAGTGCATCTGTGGCCGGTGTCTGTGCTGCTGTAGTAGAAACAACCGTCACCTGTAGGTACCGATCTATTCGATCCTGCAAACTTGCTGAACGGAGAAACTGACCAAATAAGATCCCCTAGATTATATAAAGACTCGCCAGCAGCTGTATCGCTATGTCACCAACGAACAGCCAAAGGCAATTATTGCTGACTATACGAGAACGCTATTCAAAGGGTGTTCGGCTGCGATAACTGGCAATTCTGCCAAGTCGTTGCTGCGGTTCTCGGTGTACAATTGGGCGACCAAGTTTATGGCAGACAGCTCGGGCGATATCAGTGCTCCCCAAGTTGTAGTGGCAGGAATGATTACAGGTATGCACTGAGGCAAAATGTTTTTTACCAATCTAATACAGGTTTCGCCGAATCACTGATGATAGTTCCTTTCGAAAGTAGGTTCGGTCAATTTTAAGTTGCTGATCAGCAGCCAACACGTGAAAATCGGAACTAGACTGACAAAAGATATAAAAACTACTATGATCGAGCGAAGCGCTATAAAGCCGGGAGTACCAATGATAACTGTTGATGCTCAATTGCCTTCTGAGCAGTCAAAATCTCACCACCACAACCGGCATGTTCATGATCCGCAACGGCTGGATCATGCAGAAAGCACAAAGGGAAACAAGCGACCAGTACGACCGCCACCACCACCGTCGTCATCTGCATCATCTGTCGCCAGGAATGCACAAAAGGGGTTCTACGAAATAACTCCTGGCATCGTTGGACTTTTTGCCAACATTAAGAACATGTATGAGGTGCGAGGCACCAGAGCATTTGTGCAAGGGTTTTCACCGACCATCGTTCGACAAGTCATGAACTCCATGGTGAGGTTCACGTCATACAACTTTCTCAAGCAACTGGTGCATCCCAACGATACGGAACCCATCTCTCCAGGCATGAGCTTCGGAGTGGGTGCTACTGCGAGCGCTATACAGGTTATTGCAACCCAGCCTGTAGATGTTGTCAAAACAAGGATGCAGTCGACGAATGGTATCAAAATCTATGGCAACAGCCTGTTGTGCTCATACAAGATATTTGTATTAGAAGGACCAGCCCGTCTATGGACTGGCCTGCTCCCTAGATTTTGTAAAGTGACTTTCAGCGGTGGAATCGTGTTTGCCGTCTACGAAATGTCAAACTCTTTAGTTCTCGGGGCTATGAAGGAGAATCCATTTTCGTGGAAATGATTTTTGTAAATAACTATGACAATATATGAACGCAAAAAAAAAAACAATTAGATATAACTAGTTATATTATCTTAAAATGGTAGCATCAACTCTGGTACCACCCTGTGGAGTTCTTGACGATGCATTTACCGCTGCCACCAACAAGCGTTCCCACGTTGTATACAGTTTCTCCTGCTTCCGTCAGATCAGAAACAACTGTGTCCACATTCTCCTTCTTGACTATCAGAGTCATTCCGATACCCATGTTGAGAGTTTTCAGAATGTCGTCAACTGGGACGCGTCCAGTCTTGCCCAGCCATTTGAAAACGTCTGGGACAGTCCACGCAGAACCGTCGATTTCGGCATCAAGATGAGAAGGCAGCACTCGTGGTACATTCTCCACGAGACCACCTCCAGTTATATGTGCGAGCGCCAGCAACAGATCCTTCTTGATGACTTTCAGCAACGGCTTGACATAGATCTTGGTGGGAGTGAGCAGGCTTTCTCCAACAGTTTTTGTGGTGTCCCAAGGGGCCTTGTCGGTATACGACAGCCCAGCGACCTCAAGAACCTTGCGAATCAGCGAAAACCCGTTAGAGTGGGGCCCGCTCGACGCGAGACCAAGTATCACGTCTCCCTCAGCCAGCTCGTCGATTCGTGGCAGGAGCTTGTTCCGCTCTACAGCGCCTACCGACGTTCCGTTAACGTCATAATCGTTCCCAGAGTAAAGACCCGGCATTTCAGCAGTTTCTCCACCAACCAGAGCGCAGCCAGCCTGAATGCAACCATCAGCAACGCCCGACACAAAGTCTGCAGCAGTGCTGATTACGAGCTTACCACTGGCATAGTAGTCGAGAAAAAACAGAGGCTCGGCACCCTGAACAACCAAATCATTGACATTCATAGCAACGAGATCAATGCCAACAGTATTGTGAATCCCCAGCGACTGTGCAATTTTCAGCTTGGTGCCAACTCCATCAGTGGCACTAATTATCAGCGGATCCTGGTAGCCAGTAGCTTTCAGATCGAAAACACCGCCGAATCCGCCAATGGAAGCGTCTGCTCCTACTCGTCGAGTTGACTTGACCTTAGCTTTGATCTGCTCAACAAACTTGTTTCCACCGTCCACAGAGACGCCAGCATCTTCGTACGTCACACCGTTCTGTTTGTTGGCAGCCGAAGACAAGTATTTGAATGCTCGATGGGCAATGTCCCGGCGGAAATACTTGTCTTTAAACGAGATCAGGTCGACTCCCTCGTACGCCTTCTTGATGGACTGTTCTAGAGTTTCGGCAACTGCAGACGACGCAATGACACGGCCCCCAGCAGTGACAGTCCTGCCGTCTTGCGTAGTGGTGGTTCCAGCATGGAAAACAAACGTGTTGGCAGGCAGATTGGCGTAGTCCACAGTGATCTCATCGCCTTTGGCGTAAGATCCAGGGTATCCGCCAGCAGAGAGCACAACAGTGGTTGCAAACCCTTTGTTGACGTTGATTTTGACCGAGTCCAGTCTGCCTTCAGCACTGGCAAGAAACACCTCAGCAAGATCAGTGTCGTCAGAAAGAAGAGGCAACACTGTCTGGGTCTCTGGATCGCCAAATCTCACGTTATATTCCAGCACCTTCGGGCCCGTCTTTGTGACCATAATACCGGTGAACAGCATCCCTACGAACGGGTATCCGTCCTTTCGCATACCTGCAATGGTAGGCTTGATAATCGTCTCACGAATGTTCTGGATTAGAGCAGGAGTGGCAATAGGAGTAGGCGAGTATGCACCCATTCCACCAGTGTTGAGGCCCTGATCTCCTTCGCCAATTCGCTTGTGGTCCTGAGCCGGCGGAAGATCCACCACCGTGTAACCATCACTGAACGCCAGAATGGAGAGTTCGTCTCCCTCTAGATACTCCTCAATTACCACCTCGTCACCTGCAGACCCGAATTCCTTGTCTTTCATAACCTGATCAAGAGCTTCATGAGCCTCCTGCTTGGTGGTGGGGATCAACACACCTTTTCCAGCTGCGAGACCAGACGCTTTAATGACAATGTCATGGTTGACAGAGTCAATATACTTTCGAGCTTGCTCATAGTTGGTGAAGTTCTTGAACGCAGCCGTTGGAATGGCATGTCGTTCCATAAAATCCTTCGAAAACGTCTTGGAGCCCTCCATCCTAGCAGCCTTTTCTGAAGGACCAAAAACTGGGATTCCTACTTTTCTGAAATAAGTGTCGACTCCCTCGACTAAAGGCTGCTCTGGGCCAGGAATGACCAGTCCCACATTGTTTGCAACCGCAAACTCGACCAGACGGGCGAAATCCGCCTTTGAGGAGCCAATAGGGATGTTCTGGACCTTGGACAGCTGCCCAGATCCAGTGCCTCCATTCCCAGGAGCCACAAAAATCGACTCGACGATCTTGGACTGGTTCAGCTTCCACGCAAGCGCGTGTTCACGGCCTCCGTTTCCAATAATGAGAACGTTGAGAGCCATGGTGTCAGACACTGGAATCGATCAGGTAGCGCAGATAGGGCCGCTAAATGAAATGACTGAGTGTACGCGACATGGAATGCGCCAAAAAAATTCAGGAGGGCTTGGGTTGGCCTGCGATTAAGGTTGCATGCAGCTCGAAAAAATCCTAAGCACCGACCTCGAATGTGCAGTATCGTCAATTGACAGTGCCAGCTGAATATTTTTTCCTCGACACTGCACAGCATTTGCGTCATCGCATTTATCAGCGCAGGCATCCTTCTAACAGTCTACTTCACTCCCTCACCTCTGCACCACAATATCCAGCCGTAGAAGCGGCACTGCTGGAAGAATCCCCTCCTCAACTGCGTAGCAGTTGCTACAGCGCGACGGAGTCGCAAGATGTGTAGTTGAATTGAGAGCTTTTATAGCAGATCTTGCGACTCCGTCGCGCTGTGGCAACTGCTGCGCAGTTGTTGCTGCCGATCTGTGCTGTTTTGTAGCTGAGTATCGCCTTTTCGACTGTCCACTACTAGCAGATATAGAAGTTATTGTATTACATATATAGAGACACTGCCGTTAAAAAAACTCTTGACGAGAAAAAAAGCGACAAGCTGACCATCATAAACCTGGCATAAAACAAATCATAAATCGTCCCGCACCCGCTACTGTGGCATAGCCGGCGGTGGGTTCATATAATAGCCGTTAGGAGGTTGTGGGTAGCCCTGCTGAGGAGGATAGCTGCCGTATGGAACCTGCTGGGGATACGGAGGATAGCCAGCAGGAGGTTGCTGGTAGGGACCAGGCGCCTGCTGAGGAATTCCTGGCGGAGCCTGCAGCTGAGCCTGAGACATTTGCTGCTGCTGCTGCTGTCGCTGCTGAGCAGACAGAGTCGCATTCTGGTATGGCTTTTTGCCCTCGTTCGCTTTGGGCAGATCCTTGAGAGGAAATGGTCGAGGCACTGACTCTACGTCGTCGACAGCGTATAGCGAGCTGTCGATGTGCGACGGGATCGGCTTGATCTCAGTTCCAAGCTCCTGCTCGATTTGATACAGACTGAAGCGGTCGTTCCAGTTGATGAGGTTGATGGCGAGACCGAGATGGCCAAATCGACCAGACCGGCCGATTCGGTGCAGGTACGTCTCTGCGGTTTTGGGGAAATCGAAGTTGATGACGACGTTGACCGCCTGGATATCGATTCCTCGTGTCAGCAGGTCGGAACACACGAGGTTGCGGGAGCGCCCCGACTGGAAGTCGTGGAACACCCGGTTACGCTGGGCTTGGGGCATCTTGGCGTGGCTGTAGAAGCACGAGAAGCCGAGCTCGGTGATCTTGCGGGCCAGCAGCTCGACCCGGTTGGTGGAGTTGCAGAAGATGATGGACTGGTTGATCTGCAGCTTGGAGAACAGCGTGTTGAGGCAGTGCAGCTTCTGCTTCTCCTCCACAAACGCGTAGTACTGGGTGATGCCGCGCAGCGTTAGCTCGTCCATGAGGTTGATCTCGTAGGGCTTGTTGAGATGCTTATCCATGAACGTCTTGACGGTGATAGGGAAGGTGGCTGAGAACAGCAGGATCTGGCGGTCCGACGCGAAATGGGCCAGTAGCTGCTCGATGATGGGCGTGAACTCGGGGCTCAGCAGTTTGTCGGCCTCGTCCATGATGAACATGGGGCACTCGGAGAAGTCTATGACGTTTTTGCCGGCCAGGTCGAGCACGCGGCCTGGCGTGCCCACCAGAATGTGCACCTCTTCGTTGAGACGCACGATGTCGTCCCGCAGGCTGGTGCCGCCTGTCGTAACCATGACGTTGATGCCCAGGTGCTTGCCAAGCGTCTTGCACACCTGCGACGTCTGCAGCGCCAGTTCACGGGTGGGCACCAGCATGAGCGCCTGGATCTTGCCGAGCTTGGGGTTGACCTGCTGCAGCGTTGGGATGATAAAAGCTGCCGTCTTGCCCGTGCCGTTCTTGGCTCTGGCCAGGATATCGCGGCCCGCCAGTGCGATAGGGATGGCCTCTTCCTGGATCGGCGATGGCTTTTCGAAACCAGCCTCGAAGATGCCCATCAGCAGCTCGCGCTTGAGGTAGAAGTCTTCAAAGCTGTTGCCCTTGGTGGCCAGCACGTCGTCGGTTTGAGGCCGGTCATCCTTGGTGGGGATGTTGAGCTGCGATTTCCAGTCCGACATGGTGATGTTGGTGGTGGTGGTGGAATTGGCGTTGGTTGGAGTGGCTGAACCAGAGTTGTTGTTGTCTGCCAGTGCGAGCGATTCTAGTTTTGACGACAGCTGCGATGCCATGTGCTGTCACGAATAAATAGATGGTTGCAATATACACAGCCCGATTGGCCAAAGCGGAGACGAATTGGCAGAGCTTTCAAAGTCAGAGTTTTGCGAAGTATGTTAAGTAGCAGTGTCTCGCCATGTGTGATTCGACAAATTTTGATGCTTAGGGAGGGTCACTGCTGGCTGCTGAGGCTGCAATGCAACCGGAGCAAAAAAACTGCCAGCCGTCGATAACAGCCGATCCGAAGCGAACCGCCACCGCCACTGCTAGATTGTGGGGAAGTCCAGCTATGAGCACTGACCCACAAAACACGAATTGACCTGGCTTTGTACGCAGTTCAGCTCGTCGTGGTGGTTGGTGGTGCGCTGCGCTGTATGCTGCTATAGCCGGATGCAGCTGCAGAGCAATAAGCATGCAGTATGCAGCCAACAGATACCGATGATAGTATGAATCGTATGAATTGCAGCAACTATTAATTGCAAAATCTATCAACAGCGTCAATTATATGAATTCTATGATTTTTGTAAATTGTGATTCAATACTAGTTGTGTACCATTTGTTACTACGGTCTTGCGACTCCGTCGCGCTGCATCTTCTGCTGCGCAGTTGAGCATGGACACTGTCAACTCAAACCACAAGTCGGACCTCGCCTCAACTGCGTAGCAGTTGCCACGGCGCGACGGAGTCGCGAAAAAATAATGGAAGTTACATTAACATGGCGATAAGCTAACAAAATGTCTTGCGACTCCGTCGCGCTGTAGCAACTGCTGCGCAGTTGAGGCGAGGACACTGGCAAACGTGGTTAGATCACAGGATCTGACAGTTTCATACAGGCTGTTGGCATGCCAGGGCTAGCCTGATAAGCATTGCTACTGCATAGCAACCACAAGCGACGACTATTAACTATTAGGTTGACTGAACTGTTGACGGGTCAACTAACAGCATTTCAACTATCAGCTTGTCGAACCGCATTTGTCTGCCTAACTTCTGTACTACTTATTGATGTGACGCTAATTGGTATGACATTAATTGATATGATGAACTTAGCGAGATGAACTACGCATGATAACTTCGGTTAGCGACATGACAATTAACATAACAAATTTGATTTGCGACATAATCAACATTATAGATTAAGTTAGATTAGCGACCTAAAAATGTAAACCAATTCAAGATTTTAAGTTATATTAGCGACTTAACAACAAACATGATAATGCCTATTAGCGACATAGACTGATAGGCTGACTTCTCATAGTGGTTGGTATAGTTAGTCTATCATTTTAATGGCCAGACGTCAAAATGCAATTTCTCATGGCGGCTTTATGACTACCAATTCTTGCTGGTGACAGCTCTCAATTCAATTCATCTTGCGACTCCGTCGCGCTGTAGCAGCTGCTGCGCAGTTGAGGCATGGGACTGTCGACTCAAATCACCAGGTTAGAACCTCGTCAGCCAAAATCGTCGCCTCAACTGCGTAGCAGTTGCCACAGCGCGACGGAGTCGCAAGATGTGTACTGGGAACTTGGCACCAAGACTACTGCGTCGTGCAACAAACTCGTTTCTGCAAACTAGCCACTATACAACTGCGGAGCCTAGGGCGGTAGGCGCAGCATGCAGGTCAATTATATATACATCAGCGCCGATCAGGATGACAGCTGACAGGATGCAGGTACCGGGGTGGGCAGCGCATCAGATGCAACAGATTAGTCGAGGTGGGTGCTCTTGAGCCAGTCGACGTGGCGGCGGATCTTGGCGCACTGCTCGTTGACGTCGATGTCCTCCCAGTCGCGGAACCGCACGTCGTACTTGGCGGTCATGTCGCAGATGGTCCACTGCACCTCGTGCCAGGCCCGCAGCTCGATGTCGCGGTACCCGAGGCTGTTGGTGACCTCGGAGGGGCGTCCCAGCAGGCGCAGCCGGTTCTCGTCCTCGTCCGAGTTCTCGTGGAACACGCGGTCCAGCGACGTCTTGGCGTTGAGCTTGACCATGTTGAGGTGCATAAAGAGCTCGCGGGGCACGTTTTTGCGAGTGCCAGTCACGAAGTAGTCGTAGTCGTCTCCGGGGTTGAACTGCACCATCGCCATGCCTTGGAACCCGTTGAGCACATGTCCATCGGCTCGCACGTCGGTCTGAACTTGGTAGAACGGCTCCTTGAGAACCACGGCAGCCGCCAGAAACGTCTCCTTGTCGCCCTGGCCAATGGTGCCCTGTGACAGCAGCGGGTAGTAAATGCGGTACCCCAGCATGTTGTAGTAGGCAGCCAGTAGCAGCGAGCGGATGTGCCTGTTTTTAGAAACAAAGATCTGGCCTGCCTCGGACGATTTGTCGGGAATGGCGTTTTCGCGGTCGGCCAACGGCGTGAGCTCAGGGGTCGTCTCAGTGAGGTCGCCTCGTACTCGCTCGCCGAGCGTCACGTTGGCGATGTCGTAGAAATGAGGTGACGTTGCCCGGAACCAGAAGTCGGGCCACGTCACATATCCGGTCTCCTGGAACGGCACGCTCTGGAGCTCGGCCTCGACGTCGGTGAGCGCCATATTGTCGGCGTCCAAAAAGATGACGTTGTCGAACGAGGACGCCAGGATCGCCAGAACCTTGATCTGGTACTCGTGGACGTCGAAGTAGTCGAAGAAATCGCCGCCAAAGATATCCTTGAGCGCCACGCACTTGGCGCCCAAATCTGGCAGCACTTTGTCGCAGATATCCTTCTCATACTCGCTCTCATCCATCACGAAGATCTCGACGGGGATATGGGGCGACACCCGCCGCAGCATGCGCAGACTCACCACGCAGGTGGGCAAGTACCTGCCAGCGGCTGTGAAAACGACGCCAGAGCCCTCAAAAGCGCCAGGAGGCGCCCCGTCCGGCAGCTCGTTGACGAAGCGCGCGTGTGAGTTGAAGAGCCGGCGCTTGTCCTTGCGCGACACCTGCAGGTGCTGCAGCATCTCCTCCACTGTGTTGATGGGGAACTTGTCGTGGTTCATCTTGGCGGGCGCAGTGCCTGATTTGTAGTTGTTGAGGGGCTCCACGAACGGGAAATTGGACTCGAAATTCGGCACCAGCGAGCGCAGGAACTGCACGCGGATCTCGTCACGGTCGACCCCGCCGCCAAAGTAGTACTGGAGGTCTCGCGGCGCCTGGGCCGAGTAGGAGTGGTTGATTTGTAGCACGTAGAACATCAGCACCACCACCACCGCCGCCACATAGCGGGGGGCATGTTTTTTGTGTACGTACGCCAGGAGAGCGTGCGACGACATGCTGGGGAGACGGAGAGTCGCCGGCAGCGCACTGGGTCGCTTAAGTACTGGCCAGCCCAACCACTGCACACCGCTGCACACCACCGCACACCACCGCACACCACCGCACACTAGCAGGTTTTTTTTCGCTGCTTTGCCCGAATGGGGCTATTCCCCCTGTGGGCTTCGTTTTTTGCACCTGCGACGTTATCAACCGATCGGCTCTGCGTCGCAGCGCCGGCTACATATGCAGCCGGCTGCCGATCACTGGTTGTTGTAGCCCAGCTGCTGCACCCATCTGCACCCGGCTGCACCCACCTGCTGCGAATGCGGTGCGATGCACGACGCGCTCAACGCGTTGTCTGCTGCTATACTACTAGTCTACTGCTGGTCTACTGTTGTACTGCTTCGCTGGTTCTGTTGTACCGCTTTGCTGGTCTGTTGTACTAGTTTGCTGGTGGTGCTGTATTGCTTTCCTGGCTGTTTACTGCTTTGCTGCAGCAGCAGCTGGATTTGGGCGCCCTGCCAGATTATAGCTAAAAGATAAAGGTCAGGGTGGGCCATTGCACCGATCGCCCAGATCGGCCCTAGCCCATAACGGTCGGCGCTCGCCAAGCTCCCACCCACTGGCGGTGCGCGCTCACCAGCCGCAGCCGGACCATGTGGTCGCTGGCGACCGCTTGGACGGCGGGAGCCTCAGCGGTGGTGCGGTATCGCTCGCGAGGCCCTCATGCGGCCCCCGTGCAGAAATGAACTCCCGTTTGGGCCCCTGCTGCACATCTGGCTATAGGAGGCGTTTACTTTTTCGTATTAGACCCTATAGCTCTTTTTATGGTTCAATATGGCCCCTGGATAGCCAAGCCTAGCATTGCCCTGCACGGGCCCGATGGCAATATCAATGGGAACTAGGGTGACACATAGGCATAGGATCGGCGCTATTCAGCGTGATTGCCATTACATGATCGCCATATAGTCAATGTCGCCTAGTTGGGCCAAAAAAGCAACCCAGACGCTTCCAGTAGTTATTCCACGCGCGCCCCCTTCGACGCCTAATGCGCCGCTGCCAGCGCCTTTTGGGCAGCAGACTGCTACTGCCGCACCGTATATAGCGTTCACGGCACTCAGCCAGTTGTGGCTTGGTATTAAAGTTTGAGGCGTCCCGAGCTTAGTTGCTGCCAGTCGTTGCTTGGCGCCATAACGGGTTGGCGTCCAATTATCCGGGCTAGCTGTAGCCACTTCGGCGTCTAGCGCCACAACTAGTGCCCATGGCGCTGCACTCAGTCACATACGGACACATATGGATCCGCCGATCATGCAAGATTGGAATTTATTTTCTTTTCCGGTATGCTTTTTAGGGATAAACATCCATGGACCTGTCCGCGGAATTAGCACCACCTACGGTCGTTCGTTTGATCCGAGTCGATGCTGTTGTGTTCCTGCCAACTGCGCAGCAGTTGCTACAGCGCGACGGAGTCGCATGATGGGGACGGAATTCGTGGCCTTGTCTTGCGACTCTGTCGCGCTGCTGCAACTGCTACGCAGTTGGGGCATCAACTCTGACGATGAGGTTCGACCGGCAATTGGTATGGATCAATGGTTTTGCCTTACTCTTCGGATTGTGCATAACAATATGATAGCCCACAATATGTAGTTATGGAATTGGCAAAAGTTTAATATTGCAGTATGCAGCTTGTACAGACGCTAAACAGCCTATCCTGCCTAGCCTCGATCCACAACTAGACGCACCCACTCCAAGGCACCGCCACAAAAATATTGCCATTGTCGCTATTGTCGTTGTGAACGATCTATTGTGCATCCCACGCCGTTGCGAGCTGCATTTGCATCTTTTTTTGCTTTTAATGCCCTTGACAGCTGCACCTGCTAGTATACATTTCGTGGCTGCTTCGGTATTAGTGGGTATCCTGCGTCATGTCGGTATTTGTCCGTTTTGGTCGCCCGCAAGACAATCAGCAGACGGATATTGTTGAACAAACCGTGCTGGCTGCAATATATCGCTGATCGACGTGAACACGAGCAGCGTCGACCATTGGCTGCACCGCACAATACAATAGAAGGTGCCCTGGACCCACTTGCAATGCTCTGCATTCCATAGTCGGCCTGTGCATAACCTGCGAGTTTGCACTTCCGCTTTAAGGCTTCGCTGAAGTGGATACTGCCTATTGGAATTTTCGAATATGCGATTGAGCAAAGCTACAACTGGCACAACGTCTATCTACGCAAAAGGACACAACCGCTGTCATTTTGACCCTATATTAATATAGCAGCAACATATAGCCTAAATGCTGTCATATATATCATCTGCCGTTGGAAATTTGTAATTGCTGTGATAACAATGGCGCTTGTTATTGATGGGTATTGCCTCCAGCCGGTCGAAATGTTCAGGACATGCGGGACTTCCAAAAGAGTTTATAGCATATTTCCCTATTGGGCGATTTTCGCAGTCTGTGCAGTGTACTGCTGCTCCTGCCATATAAACTATCAAGCTATAGCCATGTAAATCAGCATCTACGCCAGTTATGTTTTCCCTCACTCCGTCGCGCTGTGGCAACTGCTGCGCAGTTGAAAGTGGGGACACTCTAGTTCATATCCGCAAGTTATACCAGTTGACAGTTGACAGTTACACTTTTGGAGCCAAATCTAAGCTCTGTGATTATAACACAAGGAGGGGTTTGTTCTATAACATACTGGATCACTATGCAAAGTATTGTTATCACAATTCCAATTGAGCCGTAATAATTGCTATTAGTTACTTCGAACTCTAACTTTTACATCGCTCGCGACGATCCCTGGCTTTTCAGTCCCAGCTATAGTTCCCCTTGCATATCGCTGCATCGATCCATATTTCCGTTTTGCACAGCCTGATATGACCTCACATTTGTTTCGAACAATGGACTAGCTGAAAAAAGCAAATCAAGTCAAGTGTATAATGTATTATAATACTGTACAGTTGGTAGCAAGAAGACTCGGTTTTCGCGACTCCGTCGCGCTGTGGCTACTGCTCCGCAGTTGAGGTTGAAACTTCGCAGCTGCTGTGCATGTGTGAGCTATGCGAAACTCAATATGAATATGCTTGTTTTTGGTTTATTTTGGTTTATTTTGGTTGTATTTATGTAGCATTAGGTCAAGTCAGCTAACTTTATTCTACATAGTCACCTTTCGACGGTGTCCTTGCCTCAACTGCGTAGCAGTTGCCCCAGCGCGGAGTCGCGAACACCAAATCGCAGAGCACTCCCCATCCCAATTCTCTCCGATCCACTATTGCAAACTTTGTATTTCGACAAAACAGCTTTATTCAATTTGTATTTGAATATCGCCCAGCACATATTGCGACTCCGTCGAGCTGTAGCAACTGGTGCACAGTTGGATATTACCATCATACTACATGCAAAATCACCTGCGAAGAACCAACTGCGCAGCAGTTGCTACAGCGCGACGGAGTCGCAAGATGAAATGGAATTGGCTGAGTGGTCAACTCCTAATTGACCTTGGAATTTTTTTTGGGGATTTTTTTTGGAATTTTTTATAATATCAATTTTTGTCTCATCGCCTATTAAGCCACAGGCGTGCCGACAGATTGCCGCATCCGTCAGTACTCAGGGATCTCACGATGGCAGACCAGAATGGCCCCAAAACGCTGCCGATAAAGTCGCTCAAACGGCGGAACTTTAAAAGCCTGGAGCTGCCACAGACTGCGCCACCCGTGGATCAGGCGAAGACGGAGGACGGCGACGGCACCATCGTGAGCCAGCTCATGTCGCTGGAGCTGGGTGTCGAGTTCAAGCTCGATCTGCGCCAGGAGGACTTCGAAACGCAGTCCGAGCTGGGCCACGGCAACGGCGGCACCGTCAGCAAGGTGATGCACACGCCGACCCAGACGGTGATGGCCAAGAAGGTGGTGCATCTCGAGACCAAGCCGGCTGTGCGCAAGCAGATCGCTCGCGAGCTCCACATCATGCATGAGTGCGAGTCCGAGTACATTGTGAGCTACTACGGCGGGTTCGTCACCGAGAACAACGTCATCATCTGCATGGAGTACATGGACTGCGGGTCGCTGGACCGCATTTCCAAGCTGGCGGGCGCCATTGGCGAGCCCATTATTGGCAGGATCAGTCTGGCGGTTCTGCAGGGGCTGACCTATTTATACGACCAGCATCGCATCGTGCACCGTGACGTCAAACCGTCCAACGTGCTGGTGAACTCGCGGGGCCAGATCAAGCTGTGCGACTTCGGGGTGTCTGGCGAGCTCATCAACTCCATTGCTGAGACCTTCGTGGGCACGTCCACGTACATGTCACCTGAACGCATTCAGGGGGCTCCGTACTCCGTCAAGGGCGACGTGTGGTCGCTGGGCCTCACGGTGCTGGAGCTCGCCATTGGCAGGTTCCCGTTCAGCAGTGGGGGGCCTTCTGGCCATCCGGGGTCGATTCTGGACCTCCTGCAGCGCATCGTCAACGAGGAGCCTCCAACGCTGCCCGACGAGGGCGACTACAGCACGGCGTTCCGCAAGTTTGTCGACAAATGCCTGCGCAAAGAGCACTCGCGCCCCACTCCGCCAGAGCTGCTCAACGACGCCTTCATTGTGACGTCCAAACACTCGCCTGTATCGGTAGCTGACTGGTCAAAGTCGTTCCGGATCGACAGCTAGCGACCACCAGCCGTGATCAGTCGCGACGGCGCCAACGACTGGTCCGTCCGCTGACACTGCATCTACATCCACACTGGCATGAATTTTGCAAAGCCCTGTTTGTGAATGGCATATTAATAAAATTGTACGCTTCTTGAAAGTATTTACGTTATCGATCCAGTTCCTGCATACCGCTTAAACTCATGTCTTGCGACTCCGTCGCGTTGTAGCAACTGCTGCGCAGTTGGATCTCTCGCTCACCAAAACGTATAAATAGGTGCATTCATCAATAACTGAAATTGTAGCAAAGACAGTGGTACAGTAACTTTATTAGAGCTTTATATGACAGTGCCTTGTCACACTAGTAATCTATGCTGTCACATTTAAATACAGCTCTAATAAGTCAGATATTTACAGCTCGGTTCAGTCGAGATCAGCCAGTGTTGTAACACTAAAATAATACGATGTCGGTTAAATCCCATGTCGATCGACAGTGTCCATGACTCAACTGCGTAGCAGTTGACACAGCGCGACGGAGTCGCAAGACAAAATTGGACGGACTAGTATCTTGCGACTCGCAACTGCTGCGCAGTTGGATCATTCACCAATAACTGAAATTACAGCAAAAACATGATACAGTAATTTTATACGAGCTGAGCTGTATAAGACGACAACTTGTCATACCGGCAATCTATGCTCCATTAATATACAGCTCTAATAAATCAAATATTTACAGTTCGTGCAGTCAAGGTCAGCGTGTGCTTATAACACTTCTTCCAGAATTAGGCAACACTGGAAATCTCATGTCGCATCACATTCAGCAATGTCCACTATCAACTGCGCAGCAGTTGCCACAGCGCGACGGAGTCGCAAGATATTTGCACGAGCACTTTGCACAATTCTCGTGATAAGTTACACAAGATCATCCGATCAGAAATTGACAAATTCATAGCTTGGACTCGTCGCACGAGATTTGCAGCACTTCGTAGGCGCGGTAGAGGCCCAGGCCCAATACGCCGACTCCTCCTAGACGGACGGTGGCTCTCCAAGCCGGAGTCGCTGCTGCTGGCAGCTTGCCGTCCTTAACCATGAACACTGCGCCAGACGCCATATAAGACCCACCCGCGATCATGACTGCCGCCGACGTCAGCAGACACGGTACACAGTTCTCTTGGCTGGCACCTGGCACCTTTTGCGGCCCTTTCGGCAGAATCACATCCAGGATATTCGACATAGCTCCCAATGGCAAAATGTCCAGCGTGCAGCTTAATATATGCGATGCAGTTCCCAGCTGACTAATTTTTCACGCATGCTTAGCTAAGACGTAATGCCATTAATATTCCCCATCTGGAAGCAGAATACCATCCCATCCGTCTGCGATGTCGAATCTGTCCGAGCTCGAGAAGCAGCGATTGGCAAACATCGCTCGCAATGAAAAGCTGCTGCGGGAGCTCGAGATCGCCGGTCTTGGCGACAAGATTTTCAGCGACAACCGGGTGAAACGGAGCTCGGAGCCTCGAAAGCCAGCTGCTAAGCGAAGCTCGCGACCGCGACCCGTCAAGCCAGACCCCGACGCGGTGCCACGACGCAAATCGCGGCGTCTCGAGGGACTGAAGGCCGAGTTCGACAACGAGCGCGAGACTGCGGAACGGCAGTTCATCATCCAACGGGACGTGGAGGAGCAGAATAGGACTCGGCGCGAGGGCGAGATGAAGCTGGCTGACATCATCAAAAACGGACAGTGGGACCAGGCGATTGGCGTGCTGTCAGGACTCGGGTCCAAGATCTCCCAGGGCGACTACTTTGACACCATTGTCACCGACGACCCTGACATCCAGAAGGCGCGAAAGGAGCTGGCAGGGCTGTCGCTCAACGAGAAGTTCGATCCGAACGACATCAAAGTCACCAGCGAGCGCATCTTTAGCGTCTCGTTCCATCCGGCAGTCGACAAAAAGCTCATACTTGCCGGCGACAAAATGGGCGAGCTGGGCCTGTGGGATGTCGACAGCCAGATTGGCGATGACGACGACGGGTATGCGCCTGCTCCTAAAGTGCTGTCGTTCGCAGCTCATTCGCGAGCGATTGCAACCATATACATCGACCCGAAGTCGGCAGAAAAGGCGTACACGGGGTCGTACGACGGGTCAATCCGCTGCCTGGACTTGAATAGCGCCACGAGCTCTGAAGTGTTTGTCTACGACAGCGACCCTCGCCATCCCGTCGGCATCAGCGACTTTGGAATGCCCGAGCCCACACTCATCTATTTCACGACACTACAGGGTGAATTCGGCATCCACGATACTCGAGAAAGAACCAAAGCACGGCAACTCAGGCTGCTGCGACTCCACGACAAAAAAATCGGCGGCTTCTCGTTCAATCCGAACGCCCACCACCAGATTGCGACCGCATCGTTGGACAGAACGCTCAAGATCTGGGACCTCCGCAGCATGCCGCCAGTTGCCGACAGCGAGCTCAACGAGGTCACTGCTCACTGCTACGGCGAATACAACAGCAGGCTCAGCGTCAGCTGCAGCGACTGGAACTCCAGTGGCCAGATTGTGTGCAACGGCTACGACGATACCATCAACGTGTTTGACTTGAAAGACGGTCGATCCTGGGATGCCACCAAAGTGGTCGACGAGTTTACGCCTGCTGTTCGCATCAAACACAACTGCCAGACTGGTCGGTGGGTATCTATACTCAAGTCCAAGTGGCAGCGGCATCCCAGGGACGGCACCAACAAGTTTGTCATCGCCAACATGAAACGCTACATCGATATCTACTCAGCAGACGGCCAGCAGCTGGCCCACTTAGGCCACGAAGCCATGTCTGCAGTGCCTGCTGTGGTCGACCTCCATCCGACTCAGAACTGGGTCGTCGGGGGATCCGCCAGCGGGAAATTATATTTATGGAACTAATCTGACGGCCGTGACGAGCAGAAATAACTATTTACTTTGACTGACATCATGTACTTGACAAACAGCCATGATAAATAAAAAATTGGAGAAATACCTATGACGGTTTTTTGTGGAGATCTTATCTTGCGACTCCGTCGCGCTGCGGCAACTGCTGCGCAGTTGAGGCATGGACACTGGCAGCAATGCTTTGTTCTCTCGATAGTCTTAAGAGCAGTATACTACTGTGGGTTGAAAACATCAATTGAGCTGTGAAAACATCAATTGAACTGTGAAAACATCAATTGAACTGTGAAAACATCAATTGAACTGTGAAAACATCAATTGAACTGTGAAAACATCAATTGAACTGTGAAAACATCAATTGAACTGTGAAAACATCAATTGAACTGTGAAAACATCAATTGAACTGTGAAAACATCAATTGACCTGTGAAAACATCAATTGAACTGTGAAAACATCAATTAAACTGTGAAAACATCAATAAAACTGTGAAAACGTCAATTGAACTGTGAAAACATCAATTGAACTGTGAAAACATCAATTGAACTGTGAATAAATCAATTGAACTGTGATTACATCAATTGCAGCATTGGAATATATTTCATTACAAAGCGAACATTTGTCACGGTAGTGGCAATACCGCTGCTTCTGAGATCTGCTTGTTATCAATTTACTTTTGTTGATGACCGACTAAATTCAGTCCAATTGTATCTATATTCTCAACTGTGGTCTACTTATCGCTTTGCAAGCCCTATTTGGTACTACTTTTATCCACCTCAACTGCGTAGCAGTTGCAACAGCGCGACGGATCGCAAGATGTGATCTCCAGATAAATACCTACGACGGAACCAACTGGGGCAGTTGCCACAGCGCGACGGAGTCACAAAGCCTTGATATCATATCTTGCGACTCCGTCGCGCTGTAGCAACTGCTGTGCAGTTGAGGCATCGACACTGGCAGACATGGGACTATCAAATACAGATGTGTGTGTTGCGTAGACTGTTTTGTAATAAATTATTGTGTATCTATGCTAGAAGAGCCCTAGTAAATCTTCATTGGCTGCCTTTTTTGTATCAACAGCCGTTGTATTGGTGGTGGTGGTAGGAGTTGACAGGTTGAGGCCCTCAAAATTGCCAGCCAGCTGCGACTGTGCTGGAGAAACCACCGCTGGCTGGTCGAAAAATGACATGATGTCCTGGTTGGATCTCCCCACGCTGTTTGTGGAGGTGGTGGAGTTTGCCAGTGGAGGCGGTGACGGAGAGGGCGCAAACACGTCGCCAAGGTCGCCCAGTGACGACACGCTGGGCTCAGAAGTGGATCCACCGACACTAAAGTCCAGGTCCAGCAGGTTCTCGGCGTTGACTGGGTTGGCAGACGCGATGTTGCTGATAGCGTCCTCTCTGGCGAGCTGCTGCTGCTCCTCGATGGCCCGTTTCTGGACCTCGTCGGCGCCAAACTGGCCTTTTCCCATGAAGCTTGATGCAGGTTTGTGGTACACGGACGCCAGCGTGGATAGCTCTGCCAGCAGCTCCGACAGCAGGCTTGGAGGCAGCGTCTCGATGGTGGTCGAAATAGGCGGTTTTTCAGCGAGCACGACGCTCTTGGCGACTGTGGCATCCGACGACAGCAGTCGCCAGTAGATGTAGGCGCGGTCGCGGATGTCTGCGTTGTCACACTTGGACGTGGCGTCCTGGAGCACCGTGTGGATCAGGCTGTTGCCGTTGTCGGGTTTTTTGATGTAGAGCTTGACACAGGCGGTGAGCAGCTGCAGCTGGACCTGGGTGGGCTCCTCGAGGAACGTGGCCACGTAGCTGTCGAGAATGGCGCCCGCGTTGTCGATTTTGTCGGCAAACTCGCCAATGATCCACACCATGGCCGCTCGCGCCTCGGGCTCCTCGATGTCGTCGATGTTCTGGCACAGCACCGGGATGGCGGCCTCGAACTTCCTGTACCGTCGCAGGATGTCGCGCAGCTCCACCACAACCTCCTGTACTACGTAGCTGGCCTTGTTGTCGAGCAGGTCCAGCAGCACCGTCACGCACTTCTCGGCAGCCGCCTCGATCTTGATGGCGCACTGGCCAATGGCCTTGATGGCGCGTCGCACAAACTCCATGTCGACCTCGAGCGAGTACTCCTTGAGCTCTGCCAGCAGCTGGTCGACGTTGCTGGCGCTCGCCAAGTACACCATGATCTCGAGCTTCTCGAACTTGAGGTACAGCGGGTCGTTGTAGCGGCAGAAAAACACCCGCAGCTCTTTGCTGAGGATCTGGGGGTACTTCTGCAGCACAATGCGGATGTTGCGCAGCGCCACGTACTGGACCTCAGGCGCACACGACACCAGCGTCACCAGCGGCGAGCTCATCTTGCGGAGCAGCCCTTCCTGGACGTCCTTGGCCTGCACTGGCAGGTGCGTGATGACGGCTTTGATAGCTGCCAGCACCACGCTGGGGTTGGCGTGCTGGAACTGGGGAACCACGCGTTCGCAGATGTGCTCGGCTTCCTTGACATCCGCCGTGTGATATCCGGCCAGCGCCGTCAGAATGGCGATGCGCCCCCACTCGGTGCACTCGTTGAGGGCCACCAGCAGCTTGTTGAGCGTCATGGTGTTGATGTGGAAGCATTTTGTGTCGGGAGACGCCTCCTGGATCTCTGCGAGTGCAGACACCGCATTGGCCACCACCATGGGGTTGGCGTCGTCCACGAGGCCCTGGAGGTCCGTCAGGAAGCCCTCCTCGACGCACAGAGCCGGGTTGAGGTCGAACAGCTTGGCGACACAGATGGCGGCTGTTTTGCGCACATACGGGTTGTCGTCCTTGAGGGTGCGTCGCAGCGGGATGTGCAGGTAGTCCACCATCTTATCGACGCGAATACAGCCCATCGTGCGGATGGCGAGTGCGCGGACCAGTGGATTGGGGTCCTCCGAGTCCTGGACAAACGTGTTGACCGCCAAGATACACAGCTCCGGATGGCTCTTGGCGTAGTTCATCAGGTACAGGTACACCAGCTTCTTCTGGTCGAGGTCGTGGGTGGCGAGGTTCTTGAGAATGTCTGGGAACAGCGCCGACACGTCTTTGCCCAGCGTCATGGCGGCAATGGTGCGCTGGATGGCGTCCTTGCGCTCGTGGGCGTACTGCGACACCAGCCCCGACCGGAGCTCAAAAGTCTCGCCCTTGCGAGGTGCCTGGAACACCTTGCGCAGCCGTTTTTCCAGCGACAGAGACATGGCGACAAACTACAACGAAATCCGCGCCTGGGGTACGAATGCTGCCGTTCAGCTCAAGGTGCGACTGTCTGTGGTGGCTGATGTTTGGTTGTGGGTTGTGATTTTCAGACACGTACTCGCCTAAACACTAAGAGTCTCTGCAGGGTAAACGATTTTCAGGGGGCCTTTTGCGTCCCAAAAGGGCATGTCCTCGTCTGAGCGCTGAAATATGGGGTTGGCCGCAACAATCTGACGGTAAAGTAGATACCTTGTAGTTATTGCAAATAAGGTACTTTGCAGAGCTATCAGGTGGAGTTGAGCACTACAGATATCTATTGGGCGTGATGCTGTCGTGCCTGCGTGGGCAGACGTCATTGCTGAACATCATTACTGGACATTTATACACAGTGCTTAAATAAATAGAAACACTCAAAGCGATCAGCAACTACTAAACACTCAGATTTCAAAGCGTACAAAACATGGCTTCTGTACAATAGCAGTCAACTGATTTCTATTTCCATTGCCATCTCTCCTGCTTGCAGTTTGTAACTGCAAATTATTCATAAATAGAGCGCAACAACAGGAACCACAACTGAGCATTGATATAGGCTGACACATATCTTGCGACTCCGTCGCACTGTAGCAACTGCTGCGCAGTTGTTCTTTCGTCTCTTCTCCGTTTATTCCAGTATCCACGAACAACTGCGCAGCTGTTGCCACAGCGCGACGGAGTCGCAAGATGTAATCGAGCAGTTTCTGCTGTCTACTGCGATGTCTCGAGCCATCGAAACAATTCAGCCACCAGATAGAGGCTGCCGCAGACTACAGTAGGCTGGTTCGCCAGAGCAACAGCATTTGCAATGTCTGAAGCTTCTTTGACATCAGATGTCAAGTGTCGTGCGACTGCTGCTATTTCGGTTGTGGGACAAGAGCTCACCCAGGGCATGCCGTCCACAGCGCCAAAGCCTGTAGCCACTACAGCGTCGCCTGGACGTACTAAGCGCTCAATGATACCGCTAAAGTCCTTTCCCTTTGAAAATGCCATCACAAATGTCACTGGCTGCCCAGAGGTCCGCACTTTTGTGTCGACGAACTCGGCCAGCAAGTCTGCAGCATCTGCGTTGTGGGCACCGTCCACCAGGATCCGCCTTCCAGACGCTGACACCCATTGCAGCCTACCTGGCCACGCTGTTGAGCGGATCCCTTCCTTGATGCTGTAGTCGCTGAGGTCTGGGAATGCATGTTGCAGTTGTAGCAATGCCTGCAGTGCACACGACACGTTGGCGAGCTGATATGATCCGAGCAACGGGATATCTTGAGGAGCTACCAGCGATTCGTGTGATTCTGGCGACTCTGGCGACTGCAGGGGTGAAGCCATGATGAGCTTTGAACTTTTGGCATCAGCCACTTTTTGCACCTCCCGTAATACACCAGCCGAGTTTGAAGCGTCGACCACGCATGGCACATGGTCTTTGATGATTCCTGCCTTCTCGCGCGCAATCTCCTCTACGGTGTCGCCCAGAAAGCTCTGGTGGTCGAGCCCTATCTTCGTGATCACCGTGCACAGCGTGTTTGCAGCTGCGAGGCAGTTTGTGGCGTCCAGACGGCCGCCTAGCCCCACCTCGATGACTGCCAGCTTCACGTTGGTCTGACGAAAGATCTCGAACGCAACGGCAGTGAGCAGCTCGAAATCGGTGGCTCCAATGCCATGGTCGCTGTTTTTCGTCTGCACTTGGCGCTCGACCTCGTGAAACAGCTTCTCGTGTATGGGCTTGCCGTCCACCGAGATGCAGTCCCACCTATGGACCAGGTGGGGGCTCGTGAACCTGCCGTTGGGGATCCTGGCAGCGGTGAAACAGCTCGATATATACGCACACACCGACCCTTTTCCGTTGGTTCCAGCGACGTGCACTGCCGACCATGCCAATTGGGGGTTGCCGAGTGCTGCCAATAGCCGAGAGATTCTCGCCAGTCCGAGATCAATCATTTGCGCACTCGACGGTTGTTATTTTTCAGACAAAAATGTTAAGATATGTCGGCAGTATGGACTGCATATGTATGAGTATGCATGGCTGCGGACACTTATTTAATCTCTGATCTCTGCATATCGCTAGCCTGATATCTAGGTATCCAGCTAGTAAGGTCCTGAGTGTTGCATATATATAATCGTGGAATCGTCAATCTACATCTTGCGATCTCCACATATACAGAGCTGTATTTATATTTATTCGAGAGCAGTGGCAACGGCACAATGGTCGGGCTTACTGACGAGCAGCTGGCTCAATTCAGGCAGGACGGATGCATTGTGATTCCTAATGAGCTGGCGCCCACCGTTGTAGCGAGTCTCGTAGAGCGGTCGCACGACCTGCTGCGGTCATTTTCGCTGGACGACCACCCTATGACCAAGTTCACGACTGGCGAAAGTGGGGATCAAGACCAACATGTAGGAGACGACTACTTCCTAGAGTCGTCTGATAAGGTGCGGTTTTTCTTTGAGCTGGACGCATTTGATAGCGCAGGCAACTTGGTTCGTGAAAAGGCAGCTGCTATCAACAAGATTGGTCACGCTTTGCATGTGCTCGACGACGCGTTTGCTGGTGTGTCGGTGACGGCTCGGAACCGGGATATTGCCCGTAGTCTTGGGTTTAGCGATCCCAGAATCCTGCAGAGTATGCTAATTTGCAAGCAGCCCGAGATTGGCGGCGAGGTGCCTACCCACCAGGATGGTGTGTTTTTGTATACCGACCCTCAGAGCGCAGTGGGGTACTGGTACGCGTTGGAAGACTGTACCCCTGAGAATGGCGCACTTGAGTATGTGCCTGGATCTCATCTCACATGCCCAATCTACAAACGGTTTGTGCGCAGCGGCAGCGGCACTGCGTTCGAGCTCGTGGAGGGTGTATCGCACTATGAAGAGCCTCCCAAAGACAAGTTTGTCCAGCTGCCATGTTCGGCAGGCAGCTTAGTGCTCATCCACAACTCGGTGCTACATAGGTCCAACAGGAACGTTTCTTCAAAGTCCCGCTACGCCTACACATTCCACGTCATAGAAGGCGAAGCTAAGTACGACGAAAAGAACTGGCTTCAGGTGCCACCTTCCGGAGGCAATGAGTTTACAAAACTCGAGCTGAAGTAGATATCGCGACAAGTCACTTCTGTATCAATTTCGATGCTGCAAGTTCACAAATATATTGGTTCTCCAAATTGCTGCGAAATATCTCGGTTTTCTGCTTCAGTCTGTAACTCCCAAGATCCGCCCGTTAACCGAGCAGTCACCAGGCTGATACGTATCTTGCGACTCCGTCGCGCTGTAGCAACTGCAGCGCAGTTGGCCTCTCATCTCAATCATTGGCAGTGTCCACGCCTCAACTGCGCAGCAGTTGCTACAGCGCGACGGAGTCGCGAAATGGACTCTCAAGAACGACGGAGTCCTCCATTCTATCTAATGTAGCAATGGCACATAATGACTACAGTTCGTATCAACATTATTTGATTAACTGCCATTATTAATGAGCGCAACTGCTCTTACTCTTTTACCTTGAAAGGTTTACGCGCGATTATATCACCGATTCCGGTTCATCGACCGGAACCAAAAAATGTCCAAAATAGAGCTGTTAACTGTTCTTGCACTACTCACAGATCCTCGTGAGGAAGTGGAGCGTCGTGTATCAGCTTGTTGTAGAAAGAAATGCCATCCTTCCAGACCAAGTCGAAGCGGGCGCCAGAAATCCACGCCACAAACACCATGACACTACAGGTGAAGAGCAGAAACCCAGCAGCTGCTATAAAGATCTTGAACTCGGCATCCGCAACGGAGGAGTCGACAACAGCATTAGCCTTTGACTTTGGATCGTGCTCGTCGATGTACTTCTCGATCTTTCCGCAGAGGATCTCGATGCGCATGAAGCTGGGGTCGTCGGGCCTGTTGCGGAGGTGGATCTGTCGCGTGTACCGGCGGAAGATGTCGTAAACGCCGTCCATGGTGGCACATTCTATAATGAGCTTGGCAGTCAGACCGCGCCGGATCTTGATGTGGCGCTGGAACAGCTCCGGGTTGTTGAATACCAGCTCCAGGGTGGCGATGGACATCACCTGGGGGATCGCACAGAAGCTGAACAGCGACTTCTCCATGACGTTGTCCAGGTACTCGAGCACCTCCTCCACGTGGTTGAGCGACAACACCACCAGGTCCGACACGCAGTGCAGTCCTTTGGTGGCGTTGGCAGGCTCGGTGAACTCAGCAAGCGTCTTAACGTACTTGCCCCACACCTCTTTGGGCCAGAACGACCGTCCGTCGTCGAAATCCTCGCGGAAGTCGCGAATGATGTTCGTCTTCTGCAAAAATAGACCCATCGAGTTGTGCAGCTGAGGCTTCTCGTCAAGCACTTTGGTGCCAAAGCCAGAGTACACGGCCATTCGCGTGATTCCATCACCTACAATGCCTGCCACGTGGTGGCAGTACAGGTCGTAGTCAGCGATTGTCTTGAGTCCTTCGTAGTTCTTCTGGCCCTCCAGCTCTGCGTAGTCGGCCATGCCATTGCCCATTTTCTGGGTGATGTCAGCGATGATCTCCTGGTACGTGGGCTTGAGCAGGTGGAACTCGGTCAATATAACGTCGAAATGTTCTAACACGATCCTGTCGTGGGCGTCTGGGCCACATCCGTGGAACGTCCAGTCGTCGGTGTCGAGCTTTTCATGAAAGCTGCGCAGAACGGGAACCTTGACGTGAATCTCCAGCGAAGTGTCGTCTTCCACGGTGTCGAGTGCCCGCAACACGAGGTAGAAAATGGTCACCGCATCGCGCAGCTCAGGGTGCAACTGCTGAATGACAGCCACAAACGACCGCGACGTGTACTTCAGATACTCGTAGCATTTGCGCAGCGACTCGCGCTCTTTGGCAGGGTTTCGCGGATACAATTCTTTGCGGAAGAATTTGCTGAGTTAGTCCTGCCAACAAAAAACACCCCATTTTCTGCACCACCACAGTTGCTCAAATTGCAACGTACAGAAAATACCTGAAAACCACAAAGCGGTATGCCAATTGAGAACCCAATTGAAGCAGTTGTACTTACTATTCAATAGCAGCGAGAAACTCGTCTGGATGCTTGATCAGGTCCAGCACTCCCATGTTGGTTGGCGTTAGGAGAAGTCGGTGGGGTACGGCTGTTGATGTGCATCTTTAGCGTCACAGAATACGAGAGGCTGATAAGCGAGTTTAGCGAAACGAACTACACTCGATCAGACCGGTTCAGGAGACCCTACTAGAATACGACAATTAGACTCGTGTACTGTGGCGCTGTGGAAGTGTGGAAGTGTGGAAGTTAAAGTTCAGAGGCGCTACTGGTAAAGCATCTATTATATCGATAGTGCTGTCAGCATTACATTGTTAGCTATTGGCACTGCATTGTTAGCTGTTTGCATAGGCATTGTTAGCTGTTAGCATAGCATTGTTTGTGATTAGTCCTGGCATTACTAGTGATTATTAGTACTGGTATTGTTAGTACTGGTATTGTTAGCGTACTGGTATTGTTACGAATAGCTGGTGATAGTGCTATCTGTGATACGACGCTGGCTTTTCTTGGCACTGTTACTACAAGTTACTACGAATCTCCTTTACCGAGTGTCCTGTCTAGTACTTTGCTGGCGGTAGCATGTCGTCCAAAATGGACAAGAAGCTTGTTCTGATAGGACGCAGCGGCAGTGGCAAGTCGTCGATGCGCAGCATCATCTTCTCCAACTACTCGGCATTCGACACTCGCAATCTGTCTGCGACCATCGACGTGGCACACTCGCATCTGAGCTTCTTGGGGCACATGAAGCTGAGTCTGTGGGACTGTGGAGGCCAGGACGTGTACATCGAAACGTACTTCACGTCGCAGCGAGACCACACGTTCAAGATGGTGGAGGTGCTCATCTACGTGTTTGATGTCGAGTCTAAAGAGGTGCCGAAGGACATCGAGACGTTCATGCGGTGCCTCAAGCACCTTCGTGAGTACTCGCCCAACGCCAAGGTGTTTGTGTTGCTGCACAAAATGGACCTGGTGCGAGCAGACAGCCGCGAGGAGGTGTTCAACACCACCATGAAGGCGTTGATGGAGCACTCCAAGTCTTACGGGTTCCAGCTGTCGGGGTTCGCGACGTCCATCTGGGACGAGTCGCTGTACAAGGCGTGGTCCAGCATCGTATGCTCGCTGATCCCCAATATCGGCACGTTCCAGAAGCATCTCGAGAGCTTCGCAGATATCAGCGACGCCCAGGAGGTGGTGCTGTTTGAACGGACGACGTTCCTAGTGATCTCCCATGTATCTGGCGGGTCTGCGTCGTCGGGACTCGATATTGTGGGTCCAGATGCAGCCAAACTCGATCCCAAAAGGTTTGAAAAGATCTCCAACATCATCAAGACCTATAAGCAGAGCTGCAGCAAAGTGCGGTCCCAGTTCCAGACCGTCACGCTACAGGGCCTCAACTGCTCGGTTTACATCGACACCCTGACGCCCAACATGTTCATGATGGTGGTGATGCCTCCTGCTGCTGGCCCAGGCTCTGACATCGACGGCAACAGCGTGATGTCCAACATCCGAGCATCTCGCAAGTGGTTTGAGAAGGTGGAGCGAGTGGACCTGCGGTAGCAAGTGACGAGTGCGTAATACAATGAGGGGGTCTTGCGACTCCGTCGCGCTGTGGCAACTGCTGCGCAGTTGAGGCATGGACACTGGCAACAGGCGTTCTGAGTTCAATGATCTTTTCAGTCTGAGCAATCCACTGCTAGACTATGGTTCCCAACGACACATATATTTATACATATAACTTATAACTTAATCATTATGTATTATATATATCTTGGTCCTGTTCACTGTATTGCTTTTTGAGCCATGATGGAGATTGTGGAGGTCTTTTTGTTGCATATGATGTCAATCGACTGTATACTCGACAATGCTCTATGATGATGTAGTCACGGCATCTGTCTGCTACTTGTCGAGCACTGGGTGTTATGTGTAGATACCAATCACGCCAATACATAAATTTCACAATAATAGATAACCAACCAACTTCACGAATAAACTCACATGCACTGGCTACAGCTATAGACCACGCCTCAACTGCGAAGCAGTTGCTACAGCGCGACGGAGTGGCAAGGCAGGTGCTGAGGGTTAAGTGCCTCAGCTCGATTGCAAATACTGCTATACAGCTGTGTGACGAATAGACATAGCAAGACAAGTTAAAGATAAGTTAAAGCCTGACATTAAACTTGTACCTATAAAATGTGTTCCAACAATTGCGTACTTTATAAGTCTATACGTGCGTTACGAATACTAAGTATCCATATTTAGTGTAGCTGGCCGCAGGCTTACAGTGTATCCCAGCATATAATGGCGATGGTGTGACACCACTACGAAATTTCTGAGTCAGAAGATGATTATAAGTAGAACAAAGTAAAAAATGCGACCCAAGTTCGAATTAAGTTCTAATGTTGCAATTGTTCTAATAAGAGCTATTTTAGTTGTGATAATCATTCCAACGTAACGCTGCGACTGCATGTAGGTCGCGATCATTGAGCGCTATTTACTCCACATTTCGCCTCGCCGCATCCCACTTCATGACCAACTACCCGACGGCTGTGAGCCGACATTGACGAGTGCGAAACAGTCCCAGCAGCTTCCGCTGTTTCTATTTGCGAGGTTTGTCCAGCAGCGATTCCATGGTTGGCAGTGACCTGTGTTTTGACGGACGTGCTGCCAGGCTGTCGTTCCTCACTGGGTCCGGAATGCCGGTCCTGGTGGTGTTGGCAGTGGCATTGGTGGGTTTTTTGGGTGCTGGTGTATCAGCAGCGGTGGTGGAGCGCAATGTGGTGATCGTGGCATCGGTGGCGTCATCAGCGGTGGCTCCGGAGGCTACCGGGACGTCGTCAAGCGCCAATTCGAGCTCGTCGGCGTCCAGCAACAGCTCGTCGTCTCAGACCAACAGCACGTCGCCCAGCTATAACCTGAGCATTCCCAGCTCGTCCGGATCGTCAGGACTGAAATATCTCTACTTTATCTTTCTCATCATCGCTGTCATCATTGCGGGGGTCCTCGGTCGCTATATCTTCATCAAGCGCCGGCGGGCCCGACGCCAGGTCAAAGCGACTGTTGTGCGTTCAGAGGCGCTGCGACTCGACATGGAGCACCGCCAGCGTGAAGAGGCCACCAGGGCCGCCCAGATGACCCAGAACAGCTTCGACAGGCAGTCCTGGCAGCCACCTCCTCCGTACTCGCACGGCACCTCGTCGTCTACGCCAGAAGACATGCCAGCGAATGCCGGCATAGGTGGAGATCCGAGCATCCAGCATCTCCACGGCCAGCTTGGCCAAAATTTACAGTCTAATCGGGACCAGAATTCCCAGAATTCCCAGAATCTCCAAAATCCCCAGCGTCGCCAGAACGGCCACGAGCAGGGTGACCAGCTCTCTCCACTAGCTCCACGAGCATACACCCGTGGACAGCTGCCAGGCTATGACGACCGCCAGCAGACTATCTACGAGGAAGAGACGTCTGGAGACTCTTCTCAGCTGGGGGTCGGTGCTCATAACAGTGCCGATAGACACTCTTCGACAGACTCCATCATGCATGACTGACGACTATTTATTAATGAACTATGGCTTTTTTCCTCTTTGGTGTTGTTGCGGATTTTGATTTTGAGGGTATCGATAGTCGATGGCCCTTGAGTGGTTTACATCGTGGCATCAAGTATATAGACGGGCATTGATGGCCGACTGGGCACTGCGAGTGACAGTCTGCTTATGTAGCATTATGATATTTATATATCTTGTCTGTACGCATCTAATTTATTGGTGTGTATCCGCGACTGCGTTCTACAGTGGTTTTATCCGTCCAACATAGCGTCATTTACCGTGCAGCAGTTCGTTGCAAGAATCCACGCTTCAACTGCGCAGCAGTTGCCACAGCGCGACGGAGTCGCAAGACAAGAGCCAAAATATGCGAGTTGTAATTTATATTGTTTTCGCGACTCCGTCGCACTGTGGCAACTGCTGCGCAGTTGAAGCGTGGATTCTCTGCCAACGAGGTGGTGATGTTATATGTACGCATTTTGGCTGTTGAAAAACTCACCGGCTGTCTAGATGTACGTTGACGGTATCAAGTTCTTATAACGTCGAAAGAATTCGTTGCGTCAACAGAATTAATTGTTTCAACCGTTCTCGTGTGAAATCTAATTGAGATATACATTTATCGAAACTTGAATACTTCCTAATTATTTGCATAGCTTAACTACATTAAGCCATTGCAGCGTTACTAGTCTGTGAATCAATCAGTGCGCTATAGCTGGAATTGATCTTTACAGTCAGCTAACTGATCGACGAGTATATAGATCTACAAAGCTGCTTGCATGCTGCAAGGATGTTATTACATTTGACAGGTGTGCGTCTATACATGAATTAGATTGCTCTGTACCGTTATAAAGGCTGTTGCCTGCATATTTCCGGGGGTCTGTACATTCCGGGGTCTATACATTGGCGGCTCCTATACTATACCGGTGTCTATTTACATTAGAAAAACCACGACGTCCACTTCTGCCGGCTCGTGGCCTTGGTGCCGACTGTGGAGCCGGCCTTGACTGATGCGTTGGTGCCGATTCGGAATCCCCAGCTCTGAAGCTTGCGCACCACGGCAGGCGTTATTGCAGCCGTCACTGGCACCCTCACAAATACGAACACAGACTTGTGAATGGCGTATGCAATTGTCAGCTCCGTCAGCAACAGGCCCCATTGGCTCTTATCGGCCTTTTTGGGTTCTGGGCTCTCTTCCTCGAGTGCACCACTAGTGGCGAGGTCCTCGGTCTCGGTGCTGAACCCAAAAAAGCCCTTGACGGTCTTTTCAAGCTCTTGGACGCGATCCTGTCCCATGGAATGGACGAAAAGAAAGCATAGCGGGAAGTCCAAGGCACTGAGTCCAAAATAGACGCCCACGGCTGCCCAGCCATATTTTTTCGTCAGCTCTCTCAGCGACAGCTTGCCTTCTGGTTTTGGGACAGGTGGCTGCTGTTTCGCCACGTTTCGCAGTGCTCGGAGAACCGAGAACTGCTGGTTGGGCATCTGCCTCAGTATAGTGTGCGCATTGCTCCTGAATACGCTCGGTGTAACCGCTCGCGAACTCAGCAGAGCTCTTCGGACAAGCATGAAAGCTGAAAGTTTGATGCGGCAGTGGCGATGGGCATCGATATGTCGAGGAATATTAGGGGTACCCTATTATTTGGGTCACCCACAATTATTCCTATGCTTGTGCATGAGAACTTTCCTACTGTTTAACTCTATAAGAAAGTTTCCAAAAGTTCCCAAAGGTTAAGAATGTTTCAGGTTGACTTTGGTGTGTACGATTGGATGTACAACTATCCTTAAGTCTTTAAATACCTGTGTTAGGGTCTTAGTAATAAAGCAGCGGGTACCTCTCTTACTACTCCGTAGGTCCACTCGTACACTAAAACTTCTCTACCGTAACAGATCAGGAATCACATTTGTTAGGAATATTGGGAATATTAAGGTGTCTAGTAGATACCAGAGGAGACTGCATACATCATGTACCTCCTTGAGTGTTTTGTTATTGTTAACCCTATTTATGAGTACCCCTATTTCTTATGTCTATAAATACGCTCGTTAGTTCATAGTTTATATAGTGGCGACTACTCTCTCACTACTTCGTGGTTCTATTAGTACATTAAAACTTCTCTACCTTACAACATTCAGTAGCTCAACTACTTGAAGGGTTTAGGTGTAAGGTAGACGACATTCTACCTGGAATCAAACTGCTGTTAATGACCAATTGCAATCATGGCTCCAGAAACTTCGACTAAGGTGATTGATGATATTGAACTACTTGGAATTGGTGATATTGGTTCTGGCAAATCTGATGATCGACTTAGTTTCCGTTTTGAAAGGTTAATTATGCCTCCTTTGCCCAATCACCCAGTCCCGGCGAAAGAAATGCAAAGATGGTTTGTACATGCGACTTCAATTGATGCATGTGGCTGATATACCTATAGAATCTTTCATTTTTGTACCAACTTCAGAAGATATTGGGTACTTCAATAATGTTACAATAACTCGACTTCAAGAGATATTCAACAAGAAAAGTAAGTACTCGTGTAGCTGGAAGTCTAAAAGACCATAGACTTTCAGTATCGAGGAGTGATATTCCTGCAGAAGAGAAATTTGCAAAGTTGAGCAAACTTGCTGCGAAGAGACACTCTCAGACAGCAGCTTCATCCAGTTCATGTTTAAAACTTCATTAGTTTACCCAAAGAAGTAGGAGATGAAGTTGGGGTGATAGTTGCCATGCATCTGGCTATATTCCCTAAAGCATTACTTGAACTCCTATCTGAACAACCAGACTTGCAAACTGCAAAAGACGAAGCTATTCGTTATCGCAGAATAGTTGGAGGAGCAGTAATAGGATCGGCGGTTTTGAAACGGAAGTACCTTGGAAGACACTATTCTAAAAATACTACCATTAAGGAATGTAAGTGGTTGAGTCAGATATTTGATTACTTCAAGACCCAAGAGTGTCGATTCAGAACGGAGGAATTCCTTAAATTCATAGAAGATATTATTGTAAGATTAATTTCAAGATACACTTGGACAAACTTCTAGTTAATTAGTATTGTAGCAGTATATCGGTATAGGGTTCATTACTATAAGGAGAAGTTTCAGGGGCGCCTATGGCAGCTCTAAGCTGTCGACTATGGATCACACACTCAGAAGATAATCATGCTTCAATATGTCATTCACACGTTGAGTTAGTAGACATTTCTATAAAACATGTAAATTATTCTATTGCCATAGAATCGGGTCTCGCATCTTTCTCTTGAGTATACTTAACTTATCCCATAGAGTAACGACAATGTCTGGAACAGTCAAAAGCGCCAGCACAGATTGTATTACACACAAAACCTAGAAGGAAACAACTTGATATGCAATGAAACGTGGTTTTCCGTTGGACGAACGAGTATTTTACATATCGCATTAGTGTATGTACGGCAAAATAGACTACAGTCGCCTATTCAACACTATCTGCTCAGTAACATTAATATCTAGTCATACATACTGCAACAAGCGTCACAACAATATATCACACTGGTATACCAAAATCTACATCTCCGCTCAGTTGGCTGAATACTATAAATGGTGTGCGCGTGTCCACACTGGGTTTCGCTTTTCCTCAAACGCTTTGAGACCCTCGCGAATGTTTGGTGACGTTCTTACCACAGCACCTTCATTGAGAATACCTTCCCGAGTCGCATCATCCAGTGAGCTTTTCGTTTGACTGTATCCACGCCTGATTCCCTTGAGACTTGCAGCAACCGCCTCTGGTGAACCCTTGATGATGTTTCTGGCGAGTTCTAATGCTGCTGGCATCAACTGGTCGACCTCATCGACAACGCGGTTGAAGAGCCCCCAGTTATATGCCGTTGTAGCAGAAATGGGCTCTGAAACGACCGCCAGCTCCGTTGCTCGCTTCAGCCCCAAAAGACGTCCAATTCGTGGCAGCGCTCCCGCCAATGCAACGACTCCACGACGAGACTCAGGCAGCCCGACGGAAGCAGACCGCACCGCAATGGCTAGGTCGCAATTGATCACTGCCTCAGTTCCGCCGCCCAAACAGGTCCCGTTTACAGCGGCTATTATGGGCTTTGTAGATTCGCGGTTCGACAGTCCCAGAAAACCGCCAGTATTATAAAAGTCCTCGAGATCTTTCTCAGGCGTATTGAGAGAAACCAGCTCCTTCCACTCTTTTAGATCGGCACCTGCACAAAAGTACTTGCCACTGCCCGTGATGACAGCTACCCTCAGTTCGGGGTCGGCCTCAAACGCGGTCCACAGCTTGTTGAGTCGTTTGTGGTATCGGCGCGGAATGGAATTGGCCTGTTTAGGTCTATCCAGAGTCACTCGCAAAATGCTACCATCAATGACGTCTACTTTGTATATATCCTCAGACAATTGCGCATAGTGCGTGCTTTTACTCATCGTTGCAGAGTTTTTTATTCTTCTTAGTCGTCGAAGTCGAACTCTCACAAAAAGTGTGGGGATCCGGAAGCCGGCGTCTACAGCCCCGCCGGATTATATTGTGGAGAAACCTCGGCTCCGACATTTGACAGTTGGTTGATCCCACTTTAACTATTGCATAAATATAACGACTCGAACTCTCAACACCGGATAAAGCCAATATCCGTAATGTCCTATGGTAACTACCAGTTCTACAAGGTGACGAAACCTGTTGAGGATGTCCTTCACATAGAGTTCAACCGGCCAAAGGTCCTCAACGCGGTACATGCAGAGTATGTTTGTTTGACTGAAAACATGCTGACACAGCTCGTTCCGAGAATATTACCAGATATTTGAAAAGGCTAGGCACGACAGCGATGTGCGCGTCATTTTGTTGTCTGGAGTAGGTCGTGCGTTCTGTTCAGGGCTCGACATCAGCGCTGCTGCCGGTGATCTGATGAGCAGGCACGACGAGCCGTCAAGAGCAGCTATCAAGCTCTACGAATTCATAAAGGAGTTCCAGCGGGCCATCCACGTTCCGTATACTGTCAACAAGCGTGAGTTGTTCGTTTTGTAGTGTATGGGATACTGACGCAGCTGTCATTGGCGTTGCACACGGTCCAAGCATAGGCCTAGCAATTGATATCCTATCTGCTGTAGATATTCGATTCGCAGCTAAGGACGCAGTATTTTCTATACGAGAAGTGGAAATCGGAATGGCTGCTGATATCGGCACTCTCCAGCGATTGCCCAAGATTGTAGGGAACATGAGCTGGATCAAGGACCTCGCATACAGTGGCCGAGATTTTGGCGCCGACGAGGCGCTCCAGCATGGTTTCCTCAGCAGAGCCTTTGAAACAAAAGACCAGGCTGTTGAGGAGGCTATTGCACTTGCCAGCGAACTCGCTAAAAAGTCTCCTCTCGCTCTGTACGGTACGAAGAAGTCGCTTAACTATGTGGTCGACCATACGATTGACGAAGGTCTGGAGCAAATTGCCGAGTTCAATGCTCACGGACTAGGCGACTTGATGGCCGGTGCCATGGCTGCTAGGTCAAAGACCAAGCCGACCTACGAGAAGCTGTAGCTGGGAAGCTGTTCTTTATACGCAGATCATTATAACATAGTATATTGGTTCACAATTAATCTCTTCACGGCTCGTTTGGTCTTTTTTAGTCCATTTAAAGTTCATTTATTTATATATTCGTTCATTCATTGCTTCCTATATCATCTTTTATATTCGAGCTCAATCCACTTGTCAAACTCAACGCCAGTGTCCACGCCTCAACTGCGCAGCAGTTGTCACAGCGCGACGGAGTCGCAAGACCAGTTCTGAACGCAATTAGTTCTGAACGCAATTCTGAACGCTATCACACGTCTTGCGACTCCGTCGTGCTGTGGCAACTGCTGCGCAGTTGTTCCGTTGGAACTCCTTCGCTGCCAGCTCTGTGCCCTTCTGCCCATTTCATCGACTCATCCTATTCGTATTTCGCATTATAGTTATGCCCGTATAATTTTCTGCCACTATTCTCCAGTTCTAGCACCGTTTAGCGATCTCAGCATCTCTGGCCCGCGGTGGTCTTTTTGTTTTGTGACTGCCCCGCTTCAGCGCTACGTCTCTCCAGTTTTCTGGCCTTCACTGGTGTGTCGTTGAGCTCCAGCTTCCGCTTCTCGATAGGCTTGGCAGCAGTAGGCTCGGCTGTCTCACCAGACTTGGGACGCTTGGCGAAAAACATGGCTGCTGGCTTTTTCTTTGCCGATTTTTTCACTGGCAGGTTCATATCTGGAGTGTCTCTTCCAATTCTGTTGACGTCTGCTGCGACCTCGTAGACCTCGAGATTCGCAGGGTCGATGGGCTTGAGGAACGACTCGAAAGATTTTGCAGCGTCTTTCCACTCGACAGTGGGATCCAGCCACTTCTGCAGCAGTTTATCTCCTGGGTCCACCATAGCCGGCATCCGGTCGTGCAGCCACTTCATTTCCTTTGCTGCTGGAGTAGTGATTATCGTAAACGAAAACACCTTCTCTTCTCCATGGTTGTTACAGTCCCAAAGACCAGCAATGCACAGCAGCTCGCCATCCTTGCGCTTGATATAGTGGGGAATCTTGGTCTTTTCCGACTCTTTCTGCCACTCATAATATCCCTCTACAAACGCTATGCACCGGTTTCGCTTACGGGGGCCGGCCCACAGAGCAAGACCCTCCAAAAGACTCTCGACTCTGCAATTGAACTTAGTTCCGCCAAGCGACTTGATGTCCTTGACGTATGCGGGGATCAATCCCCATTTCATATACTGTGCAATGTGCTTTCCTGCTTCGTCATCATTGGTGCCAGTCACTCGATAAACAGGGCCATACTTTGTGGGGCCTACATTGTGGCTTTGTTAGCGACATCACCAACATTTTTGGGCTAGCTCACCTGATTGTAGCTTGACGACCATTGCGAATGTCTTCAAGCACCAAATTAAGGGCCTGGACGTGGCTGTACAAATCTTCTGGCCGCTGAAGTTAGAATTATTATCAGTAGTCCTGTCGATAACTTACAATGGCCATCGAATAACGCCCACACATCTCAGCCCCAATTGTCCATATATATGTGAATATATATATGTAAATGTCAATTCAACATCTAACCAACTATTTTATAGATGTTCACTGGCTGCAACAAAAGGCGGGTTTTAAATTGACTTTTAATGGTATAATTGGGTGCTAACAAGTCGTAAAGAGATGGTAAAGGCTGGACTTAATGCATGCACGGCTGGAGTACATCAGTATCAAACCGTCGGGTTAGGCACCTTCTTCCTTCATATCAGATGCTCAAATCGTTATTGGTTCGGCGGTTCAACAACCTCCAAAGGGCGTCCTGTAGTGGGCGACAGCTCTCGCCCAAACTGTGGCGGACAGATCAGCGGTGGTCGCCAAGAATTGCCAGGAATTTGGCGACTTTCCAGGGAATTCCTCATCCGGTAGCTCCCCAGATTCCCGTGAAAAAGGTCCGTCCGTATCGATGGGTGATCCTGCTGACGGCGGCTGTTTTGGTATCGGGAATCGCATTTCGCATGTACACAGCACACAATTATCCGCCAGAAGTGGCGGCCAAGCTCCGGTTGGGTCTTCGTGCCGAGCTCGACAGCGAAAAGCCGGATTACAAATTGGCTCTGCAATACTACCTGGAGGGCCTCGAAGAAGCCGACAAACTAGGCATGAGCAATCTCAGTGACGAGTATACAGGGCTCCAGATCAAGATCGCAGAAATGTACGAGAAACTGGGTCTCGATATGGAGGCTCGGCTGTTGTATCGAGAACTGGCCACGTCGTTTGTACAGGCGCTGGCCAATGGCAGAGTGAGCATCGAGCTGCGAGCCCACATCATGCAGCGAGCACTGCGAGTGGCTCTGAAGTCTGCCATGTACGAGTCGCGAGACAACCCCGTGGTGGCGAAAATGGGGCTGCTGGTGCACATTCTGCTGGCGCAGCGAGAAGTGGCCAGTAAGGACAGTGCGCTCGCAGAGATGATGTCGAGCGAAAAGGCCCGCAAGGACTTTGTTGTCACCATCCCGGTGGACGACGAGGCCCGCCAAACGAAGAATCTGGAGCCGTGGATGCCGTTCCGCGACGAGCTGTTCAATGCGCGAGACATGTTTGTTGCTCTCTGCCTCGCGACTGGCGACACTGACCTTGCGCTGCGCACCAAAATCACCACCACCGAGTGGATGGTGGAGGCGGGCTACGAGATTGGAGAGATCCTCATGTCGTTCTACAACGTGGGATCCATCTTCTACCTTGAGTCGGAGCAGCTGGAGCTGCGAGAGCTGCAGCACAAGGACGACGAGGACGACAAGCAGCGCACCACCATCCATGAGCTGGCAGTCAACTCCATCAACGAGTCATCCAAGTGCTTTGATGTCATCCTAGAGCTTATTGAGGGACTGCCCAGCAGGGTGCGACGAGACGCCAATGTGGCTGAAGTGCAGGCTCTATCGACATACGGACTGGGCGTCATCGCATTGCACCGCGGCAGCTACACGAAGTCGAGCGACCTGCTGCGGGAGGCTCGTCTGCGTGCCAAGGGATGTGGATTCGACGACCTGGTGCGCAGTGCAGAGCTCGAGCTCGAGAAACTCGACAGCATCCAGAGAGATCTCGCTGCCGGCAAGAAACTGGACCTCGAGTCGCCAACGATGGACGTGGTGTTTGTCAACCACGAAAAGGACAAGGACGTGCTCAAGTGAGCAGACTGAGCGGTTATAGCTTCGGTGCCTATCTTGCGACTCCGTCGCGCTGTGGCAACTGCTACGCAGTTGTGTGTTGTATACAGCTGCGGGTTAGACGTGAAAATTTATGTGTAGTCATTGAATTTATAGCCGGGGACATAGTCAGAAACAAGTTTCCTTAGTGTCCTGGTCATAGTCAGTGGATGCCACTTGAAAAACAAGACATGAGGAGCTTTATGTCAGTTGGAATGAGCTTTGCTCTATAGGTTCCTTTTACAAATGGTTCGGCTTGACTTTGTGTATAATCACTGGGATGTTGTTCTTCAATTGCTCACCCAGAAGGAACACGACTGTAGCTTGGACGGATCTCAAGTGTATATATGAAGAGAGATATCGTCAGTGGAATTGCAGCGTGGAGGGAATCAGGATCAGGTGTACATATGAAAAATCTACATACGTGCGCGGACATTTACAATTGTAGACAAACTTGTTTTCCGGCAACCCTGCATACTAGGTAGTGGCTTTCAGTCACGCTCTCGCAATAAATATATAAGCATCTTTTGTGCATCATGAAAAATTGTTTTGCCCATTTATAAAAAGGTAATGGTACAGTGCAAACACACTTGCGTATTCCTCGTTCTTGCCGTAAGGCAATCTGATACTCAACACAACCATATCTTCATCTACCCCCTTCGAATGTTTCCAAAGCCTTTTGTGAGTGGAGCTTTATGTGTCCCCCGATTGAGCTGGATTCTTGGTCTTTGGCGTCATTACGGAACTGAAAGGGTACTCGGCAGCTCGAATTACCGGAATGGTGCGTAAGTGAATAATGTATTGGAATGCTATGCAGCAGATAGCTGATGGAACACAATATGTGACGGTTTTTCGATTGACCTAAGAATATCAACTATTGGGCAAGCTGACTATTCCGAGCGCTATTTATCAAATATCGTGTGGGAAATTCTCCATGCTTCGTTTCAGTCCTACCACGGGTTAGAACTCATCCATTCATCGAGTGAGGTCCGCTTGTTTTGCTCATCATCAAACAGCTCGTCAATGCCTTTCGGCTCAGCGCCAACAATTTCGTTAGCCGTCAAAACAAGCTGGTAGAATTCAACTTTTTCTTTGTTGGAAAACCTCTCATTAGCTAGAAGCGTGGAATTGCCCTGTATGTCTTGCGTGGTGACATACACAAAGAAGATTCGACCAGCATAATTAGGAATCACGTCCAAGATGTTATCCAAATGTTTTCCAAGGAAATGGGGTCGCCGAGAAAGAATAATCTGGTAGAACACCAAGATATCGGTCTGTGGTGTCTTGTATAGAGCAACCGAGTCGATAGTAGAAGGGAAATATTTCCATGTTGGCATGTAATAACCTCCAGAGTCGTGTAGAACCACCTTTAATTTCTCATCATGTTTGAAGAATCTCACAACTTGTTGGCGAGGAAGTGTCTCACTGCTGTTTCCGCTGGAGTCTTCTCCTACCGGTTCAATCTTGATGTTCTGGCTGAAAAGAAAGGCATGAGCAGCATATTTGAATGTGTTGTACCATAGTGGTCCATCCGTATCCGCAATTGTGACATCGCTAAGAAACCGGCTGATGGTTTCAGCTCGCTGTTTGCATAAAACTTTGAAAACAAGCGTATGGATATAATCAGTCATATAGTCGAATGAGAACTCCATTCCAATTCCATCGGGGAGGTCATCCAAATGCAATACCATAGCGAACACCTTGTGAGACGCATGTCTGAAATCACGGGATAGTTCAGTAGTCAGAACACCTTTTCTAATCAGAGTCTTTATACCGTCAATCACCTCGTCTTCATATTTGTCGCACTCTGCGACAAATTCCTTAAGTCCAAGAGCGCTGAGACGTTTAACAAATCGCGGAATATGACCGAAGTATTCATAAACGTATTCGGCTCTTTTCATCCGTTCATCCGAAAATTTCCAGACCAACTGAGCCATTTTTGTCACTTCCGCTGCGGATGGACTATCCATGAAATAACTTACAGCCTGACACTGCTTTACGAATTGCTTATAATTATCTCTATTGGGAGATGTCACTTGGATATGCACGCCACGGTGACATTTAATCCACATTGTAAGCAAGCCATCGATCTTTTTAATATCATGGAGAAACCACACTTCATGGTCATACTCCCGGCGAACGAGGTTAATGTCGGCCACACCATCGTCATCAAAAATAAACCATTGCTTGGTTGCGCTATGGTAGTAGACTGTAGTCTCTCCTCTTGACAGCCTTTTAATAAGAAGATACAGTGCAAACACACTTTTCCCTATTCCCGGTTGTCCTGACACAATCAAATACTTGAGAGTCTTAGTATCGGTGACCAAAAGCTCCTCTGCGGGTTTGTATGACTTCAGTATGAAGATGCGCTTGGTGTGGCAAACTCTGTCATCTAACTCAACCATGTCCTTGTTTACTAACTCTGGATGTTTCCAAAATCTTTTGTGAAGACTTTGATATGGCTTCGGTGGTTCATTAGACTCAAGCCCCAGTGTCTTCATTTTATTTATTTTCTTGTCTCTTCTGGCCATTGTACAAGGTGTCAGTATTATTCTGTAAGCTGCTACGCACAATAGCTTTTATATTGATATGCAATCGAAATAGCTGGTAAGAAGATAGTGAGCGTAGAGAAATTATGGAATACAAATGGAAGGGCATATATACAAGGGCTAGTTTACAGAAATGGCTCATAAGCAAGGCTCATACACCTGGTAATCCTGACTGTAATTGCAACCTGGAATACATGTATGCACGTTGAAATATGTTCAGTAATTACCGGCGGGTTCCGTGTCGACATCAGGTATCTAACTGATCTTGCGATTCCGTCGCACTGTGGCAACCGCTGCGCAGTCGAGTTGTGTTTCACAGCTGTATTCACTACATGCGTGTTACGAAGTGAAATCCATGTTTAGCCGTTGAATCTATAACTGGGACATAGCAAAGAGAGGTGGTCCTGGTCACAATAAATGGATTTCGTGTGTAAAACAAAAGGTCGCTTCACCGTGCACGAAGTCAATTGCCCATTCTGGGCGCAGCAATTCGAACTTAGTTGTACTAAAACTTTGAACTTTGATATATACTTACAGGTTGGCAGTTTGATTGCATTGCGTATGCTCATTGAGATGCAGTTCTCCAATATCTCATCCAAAAGGAAGTGAAGAGATAGTAGCTTGGGTGGACATCAGATCTACGTATGTAGTAGATTAATACAGTATAATTGCAGCTTAGATGAACTTTACGTGTGTACATATGGGAAATATACAATCAATGCGCTGACATTTACAATTGGATTGAGTGTTTTTTCTAGCAGCCGTACGTATTAGAAGAGCGGAGCAGTGTATAAGTACCGATGCATCTGGTTACTTGAACTGCCTGCCAGAGCTTTATCAATTATGTTACTATGCAATTATATATCCGCTTCCTGATATCAATTTCAGTCGATGCCCTCGCAATCGAATATAAACCATACTTTATATGCATTATGGTAATGAGTGGTCGTTCATCTCCTTGACAAATTTTGATGTCGTTCTCCTGTTATGATATCTAGCAATCAAGCCCTCGTTAGTTGTACGGCTTCCGAATGCTGGTACACATTTGATAAGGCAAATGCTGACAGGAAATAGCTCATCAGGCTTTGGATGCTTCTAAACGTTTTGTGAATTGCACCCTGACAGTTCTAGATTCTTATCTTCGGGACCATTGTGGAAGTAGCTGGTTCTGCTCCTATGTAGTATGGCTCTAAATTGATAACAAAATAATTGCTGGAGTCGCGTATAATAAAATATGTATTGGAATGCTATGTAATTAATAATTGATAGGACACATTATAGATAAATTTCAATCGGTTAGTAACATCGAACGATGATCAGCAAGCATTGGTCTACTTGAATTTCATCAGAGCGCTATCTATTTATCCAGGCCGTGAATAGGATCCACTTCGTGTCCTCTTTATGCCCACCCGCACTCGATTCCAGCGCTTATCATTAATGCATTCAGTGAATGGGATCCGCTTAGTTTTCTCGCCAAACAACTTGTCTACGCCTTTCAGACGAGAGTCAACGATTTTCTCATCAGTCAGAACAAACTTAAAGTATTCAAGTTTCCTCTTAGGAGACGACTTCTTACCAGGAAGCACTGTAACATCCTGGGTTTCTTGAGGGATAACATGTGCAAAGATAACTCGACAACCATTCGGGACCATGTCCAAGATGTCATTTAAATATTTTCCATAGAAACTGTGTCGCTGAGAAACAGTTATCTGGAAAAACACTAGAACTTTGCACTTTGGCGTGTTGTAAATAGCAAACGAGTCGATAGTAGGGAAATTCTTGGCGATTGGCATGTAATAACCTTCTGCTAAACTTCTCATCTTCTCCTCTAACTCGCCAACAAATCTGAATGGCGTTATACCTATCTTGGGTGTGAGTTTTACACTACTCTTTCCTCTTAAGTCTGGTTCCACGGGTTCAATCTCGATATCTTGGCTGTAAAGATATGCATGGGCAGCAGGTTCGAAAATGCGACCCCACAATGTTCCGCCTCCCATCACGTCTCTGATATCTGTGAACACTTCGCTGATAGTCGATGTCTTCCGCTTGCATAAATCTTTGAGAACGAGTAGACGGATATAATCAGTTGGATAGTCGTATGAAACTTCCCTTCCAATTCCGTCGGGGTATTCGACCAGATCTAGTTCCATGGTGAACACCTCATGAGAGGCAAGTCTGAAATCAACAGATAAATCCGCCCTCAGAACTCCATGAGTAATCATGCTATGGATCTTATTAATGACCTGTCTCTCGTGCTTCCTACAGGATATAGTAAATTCTTTACCCTCATTGTCACAAAGATCTTCGACAAGTCGCGGAGCATGACCGAAATATTCATAAACGTATTCAATCATTTTCATTCCTTCTTTCGAATATTCCCATATATCTCTGGCCATTTTCGTCACCTCTTTTTCGGAAGGGACATCCATGAAATAAATAACAGCTTTACGCTGTTTTGCGAAATGGTGAAAGTTGCTCTCAAGGGGAGACGTCACTTGGACATGAACACCAGGAAGAAATTTTATCCATCCCACATGACGGCGGCTGATTGTAGTGTCATGAAGGAACCAGACTACATTGGCATAATGCCAGGTCCTGATATTAACCTCAGCCACGCCGTCATCATCAAAGAGAGTCCATTGCTTCCGTTCGTCATGGAAGACTGCGGCCTCTCCTCTTGACAGTTTTTTGATAAGAAGATAAAGTGCAAACACACTTTTGCCTATTCCTGGCTGTCCAGTTATGATGAAATATTTGACTTTCGTGCTTCGGTCAATCAGCAACTCCTCTGTAGGCCTGTATGACCTCAGAATGAGGATTTTTTGGATTAGGAACTCGTCATATAACTCAATAATGTCCCCGTTTACAAGCTCGGGATGTCTCCAAAACCTCTTGTGAAGTCGTTGATATGATATCATTGACGGCTCACTATTCTCTGGCTTGGTTGCCTCATTCTCTGGCTTGGGTACCATATTCTTCCCTAATGATCTACCCAACATCTCCATTTTCTTCTTGTATCTTCTCGACATTTCCGTCCTAAACTTTCGCTTTCTCTTCGCTCTCTTCTCCAGTACACTCCATTTAATTTTCTTCTCGCTTTTCTTCATCAATTGCCTTTTTGCTTTTATCTTTTGCCTTTTATCTGTTTTCATTGTACTGATGTATCGGTTGGTGGCGTTGCAGATGATAGCTTCCGTATTGACAAGCAGTTGATGAAGTAGCGGGTAAGGATCTATCAACATTATGGGGCTAAGTTCCCTTAAGGAATATTAGGGTTGTATACGGATGTAACTTCACAGGCAGTGACGAAATATAGAAATCAAATGAAAAGAAAAGGAAAGATCAATGTATGCATTTATTTCTCAATGGGTTCTCCAAGACCGAGCTCTCAATAACAGATTGTTGATTTTGGACCTTTTCCAGGTTTGCTGTATTTGTACACAATGATCAAAACACTTATTAGGATATTCTGAAGTCAGGTAAGATCTGACAATATTATGATGGACATATATCAAGTCGAACTATCCAGTATTTACGTGTCGTGTACTTGTTTGAACATGTGTTGTTATCCCAAGCATTACTACACTATTAAATTATCCTCGTTATCTGTTATCTTAAGATAAGAGGACCCGACGGCGTGTAATATTACGATCTCATATCTATCATAACTACGTAACGAGTTATCTTTTAAGTATGCAGGCTGTTCCATAGTTGTAATGGTGACGACTACCTCACTACGCAGTAGTTCTACTAGTTTACACTAAAACTTCTCTTCCCTAACAATGGTAGGCCATGGATCAAGTTACTATCAAAATTGAATGAATAACTTCAAATAGATTGAAAAAATAAAGATAAAGCAATTTTCATTTACTCGCTTCCTCGATTGCAATCCAACACGTTCCCTCTGGATGCCTACTAGCACTCTGAGCAGCTATCATTTAACCAGTCGTCAAATGGGAGCCGCTTCGTTTCTTGCTCAAACAACTTGTCAACACCATTCAACATAGAATCAAAAAGTCGCTCGTCTGTCAAAACAAGCTTATAGTACTCAGTTTTCTTCTCCTCACCTAGAAGCATGGTATCTCCCTGGATTTTCTGCGGGACGACATACACAGAGATAATGCGGCCAGCATTGTTCGGAATCATGTCTAGAATTTCATCCAAATCTTTTCCAACGAAACAGGATGGCCGAGAAGTAGTTATCTGGAAGAATACTAATACGTCAGTCGCTGGTGTCTTGTAGATAGCAAATGAATCGATAACAGAGTGATTGTTCGATATTGGCATATAATAACCTTCTTCAAAGTCGCGTAACGACGCCTTTAATTCGTCATCAAGTCTATACCATCTTACAACTTGTTGACGGGGTAGCTTCACAATGTTACTACCGTCGGTGTCTACTCCTACCGGTTTAATCTTGATCTTCTGGCTGAAAAGAAATGCGTGGGCAGCATATTTGAAAGTGTGACCCCACAGTGACGATCCATCTTCCGCCATATGTCTGATATCGCAAAGCACTTCGCTGATGGTTTCAGCTGGCAGTTTGCACAAAAATTTGAAAACAAGCTTATGGATATATTCAGTCATGTAGTCAAATGTGAAGTCCATTCCAACTCCATCGGGGTGTTCATCCACATTTACTTGCAAAGCGAACACCATGTGAGACGTATGCCTGAAATCAAAAGAAAGTTCCGTAACCAGAACACTTTTTCTAATCATAGTCTTTATACTGTCAATCACCTCGGCTTCGTAGTTGTCACACTCTGCGACAAATTTCTTACCTTCAAGGGCACTGAGACGTTTGACAAATCGCGGAATACGACCGAAGTATTCATAAACGTATTCGGCTCTTTTCATCCGTTCATCCGAAAATTTCCATACCGACTGAGCCATTCTTGTCACTTCTGCTGCGGATGGAATATCCATAAAATAACCGACAGCTCTACACTTCTTTTCGAAGTGTTTATAATTGTCTCTATTGGGAGACGTCACTTGAATATGCACACCACGGTGATATTTAATCCACATTGTATGCAAGACTTCGATCTTTTTAATATCATGGAGAAACCACACTTCATGGTCATACTCCCTGCGAACGAGGTTTATGTCAGCCACACCATCGTCATCAAAAATAAACCATTGCTTAGTTAAACCATGGTAGTAGACTGTAGTCTCTCCTCTTAACAGCCTTTTAATAAGAAGATACAGTGCAAACACACTTTTGCCTATTCCTGGTTGTCCTAACACGATCATATGCTTGTGAATCTTACATCTGCTGACCAGCAGTTCCTCTGCGGGTTTGTATGTCTTCAGTACAAGGATGCGCTTGGTGTGGCAAACTTTGTCATCTAACTCAACCATATCCTCGTTTACTAACTCTGGATGTTTCCAAAATCTTTTGTGAAGACTTTGATATGGCCCTGGTGGTTCATTAGACTCAAGCACCAGTGTATTCATTTTATTTATTTTCTTGTCTCTTCTGGCGATGTACAAGGTGTCAATATTATTCTGTAAGCTGCTATGCATGATTGCATTTATATTGCAATCCAAATAGCGGGTAAGGGGATAGTGAGAGTAGAGAAATTATAGAATTCAATACAATGACAAATTCAACTGTGGAATTCACAGTATTTACCCTTAAACGTGTAGAAATAGCTCATAAATATGGCTGATAACTCTGATACTCTAACTGTAATAGAAACCTAGTCTTAAGAAAAAATCAACGTATGCATGTTTTATGATCTGGCATCTACCGGTAGCTCTTGTGCTTCATAGGGAAGTAGTTGTCGGGATAGGTCTAAGCAAAGAGCGAAGTGAAGTTATGTAAACATGCAATACTCATATGATTCCGTTAGGTATCTCACCGTATAGAGTTAGTAATAGGAGTGATGTCTTCACGTAACCAACCCTGTCAATCCTACAATATCATGGACATAACTCGAATCGCCCTATTTAACTCATCGCATCGCTATGATTTATCTATTTCTCGAATACTTACTTGGTTTATCACTCCTCGAATAGCTTGTCAAAGAATATCACAGAGAGTCAATGATTTCCCCATCCGAAAGAAGATTAAACTATTCAATACTCTGCTTGGAATGGTACGAGCCAGACAGTATATAAATATACAAATATGCGTATTTTGAGTAGGCGGCAGTTGCTTGGGTGCACTCATTCTGTACTGTGAATTTGTCTTTTTCTAAATTGAGATCTATTATTCGACAACGATAGTTTGTTCTCTTCCGAACTCAATGTAGCGCTGCAAGTGTCCTCGCCCCAACTGCGCAGCAGTTGCCTCAGCGCGACGGAGTTGCAAGACCACTTATGTACCTGACGTCGACGCAGAACACATCTTGCCACTCCCTTGCGCTGTAGCAACTGCTGCGCAGTTGGATATTATCACAGATGCCAGTCGCATATGTCACCGACGGGCTATAGACGTACCTGCATAGCACTGCATACAGGTGCAGCAGGTTGCAGTACGATCGTCGGGGGGTGACTGCGACTCCGAACGGTGACGCACACATTTGCAGGCCACAGGCTGGCTAGCGGCACCAATTGCAGATCAGACGAGCCGGCAACATGGATTAACCTACGCCAATCCGCCACGTCAAAGTCAATACCATGTGATCTTCAGTCGCTCCTGCTAACCCCAATTCGACGTCATTCCCACCGTCACCGCACCAGCGCCACTCACTACCACCAGCAGCACCAGCACCAGCACCAGCACAGTCCAACAATATAAATACCACCAATACACCAATTCGCTACCACCTCTTCCAGTAAATGCATACCAAACGAGATCGCAGAGTCGCATCCATTCCAGAGCCTCGGCATCGAGCCAGTGCGCATACACAGATCGGCGGTTTGGGCACTGGCAATATCATCAACACTACGTGTTAAGTTCTGCCTTCTTGACTACTAGTAGCGATTTGGCGGTTAGAGACCAAAAAAACCGGTTGTGGGCTTGCAGAACTACTATGTCGCATCGAGGAAAGAACTACAGCCCGCTGGACGGCGACGTCAAGTCGCGCAAACCGCCAGGAGGGCCTGATTCCACCATCCGGACCCCGTCGTTCTCGACATTCCCAGGCCCCGCGGGCCAGCCAGGCGAGTCGGTGGCCCAGCAGCTGTCGCGGCTGTCCGAGAAGGTCGACAACTTCCTGGGCACCGTCGGCACGCCCGTCAAGCCGTACCTGCCAGGCATTGGCCGCTTTCTGATCATCGCGACGTTTCTGGAGGACGCATTCCGGATCATCACCCAATGGCGCGACCAGGTGTACTACATCTGGAACATCAAGCACATGCCGTACCTGGTGGCGGTGCTGTTCCTGTCGGTCAACGTGGCGTGCATGCTGGCGGGGTCGCTGTTCATCGTGCTCCGGCGCCGGCTCGAGGTCGGGGTGGGTGCGCTGCTGTTCGTGGTGGTGTCGCAGGCGCTCGCGTACGGACTCATCTTCAATTTCCAGTTCTTTTTCCGCAACGTGTCGCTGATTGGCGGGCTGCTGCTGGTGCTGTCAGACGCGTTTGTGCGCGACAGGCGCTCCCTGAGCCTGCCTGGGCTGCCCACCATCGACGACAAGGACCGCAGCAAGTACCTGCAGCTGGCAGGTCGCATCCTGCTCATCTTCCTGTTCATCGCCTACATGGTGACGCGCCGGTGGTCGCTGGTGGGCGGCATCTTCAACGTGGTAGGCCTCGCGGCGTGCATTTTGGTGGTGGTGGGCTTCAAAGCCCGGCTGTCGGCGTCGCTGCTGGTGGTGATCCTGTCGGTGCAGAACCTGCTCACCAACGCATACTGGCAGTACTCGTCGCGCCACCCGAACCGCGACCTGCTGCGCTACGAATACTTCCAGACGCTCAGCATCGTGGGCGGCCTCATTCTGCTGGTGAGCTCAGGCGCAGGCCGCATTAGCATCGACGAGAAAAAGAAGATCTACTAGTCTAATTTATTGAGGCAGCTTCCCCAGCAAGCCACCCTGAAAACGCCTGTATGCACGTTCACATTGATCATTTGAATCAGAAACCACATACGTACTTCTACATGTAATCGTCGCTCAATTGCTGCTTGTTTTGTCTTGCGACTCCGTCGCGCTGAGGCAACTGCTGCGCAGTTGGGCGAGGACGCAGATGTCATGATAGCATTAGAACATTAGAGGTTATGTAATACACAGTCTTTTGTATGATCTACCCATGTGTTATTCAGGATTTTGTCTTGCGACTCCGTCGCGCAGTTGGGCGAGGACGTAGATATCGTGATAGCATGAACATTGGAGGTATACAGACAGCCACCTTCGTGTCTGGTAATTAAAGTAACAAGACAACCACATATGCGCTTCTTCATCGAATTTCCTCGCCCCAACTGCGCGACGGAGTTGCAAGATGAAACAAGCTGGAGTGCGGAGGTAGATATCATGATAGCATTAGAACATTAGAGGTAGTTAACTGTTATGTATACACATTTATGTTCGACAATACGTTTTACGTTGAATGTCTTCGCCCAACTGCGCAGCAGTTGCAACAGCGCGACGGAGTCGCAAGACGAAAATAAAGTTTGGCGACGACGTAGAGATCATGATAGCATTAGAACATTGGATAACTGTTATGTGAATATTCACATTCATGTCTGATAATCAGTCACAAGACAACCACATGTACTTTTAAGTGTAACGTCCTGGACCAACTGCGCAGCAGTTGCAACAGCGCGACGGAGTCGCAAGATAGAAACAAAGTTTGGTTAGATATCATGATAGCATTAGAACATTAGGTATGTATATACATATATATATATATAGACCGCGAGGGCAAGGGCGCATTTAGAGTTGCCGATCGCTGCACTCTGCAGGAACCAGTTTGAGAACGGGCCTACCAGAACGTGTAGCCTCCGTCGACGACGAGGTCGTGGCCCGTCATGTACGACGAGGCGTCCGAGGCCATGTAGATGATAGGCCCCGCGAACTCGGACGGGTCAGCCATGCGGCCCAGCGGCACCTTGACCTCCCAGCTCGCCTTGAGCTCGGGGTCGCGGTCGATGATGGCCTTGGTGAGCGGAGTCATGATGTAGCCAGGCGACAGCGAGTTGACGCGAATGCCGGACGCGGCCCACTCGGACGCCAGCGACTTGGCCATGTGGATGACGCCAGCCTTGGTCATGTTGTAGGGGGTCTGGGGCTGCGGGTAGTTGATGATGGATCCGGACATGGACGCGATGAGGATGATGGAGCCCGTCCTGTTCTCTGCCAGCAGCAGCTTGGCGAACTCGCGCGCCATGAACAGCGACCCGCTGAGGTTGACGTCCACCAGCTTCTTGATGCGGTCCGCGGGGTACTCGGTGGCTGCGATGTTCTCGCAGTAGCCAGCGGCGTTGATGAGGATGTCGAGGGGCTGGCCATGGTGGTCGCGGATGGCCCGCACTGTGGTCTCGACCTGCGCACAGTCCGAGATGTCGCACACCCACGACGACACCAGCTGGGCGTGCTCGTAGGCGATCTTGTTCTCGGGCAGGTTGTACCACGAAGTGAGCTCGGCCGCTGCTGGCTCCAGCCGCGGCAGGTTGTTGTCGACCAGCGCTACCGACGCGCCTGCCTGTAGCAAATACCGCGACACCACCAGCCCGAGTCCGCCAGACCCGCCAGTGACCACGGCGGTCTTTCCAGCCAGCGAAAACATCGACTTCCAGGCAGGCACAAAAGGCTTCAATACCGACATCTAGGCAATGTGTATTTGTAGGCTTGTGGTTGTAGAATCGGCCTATTAGACGAGTGGACTAGAAAAAATTTTCTACAGAGTCGGGTACAACAAGTCGAGTTCAATACTGGCGCACACCAACTATTTATATGTCGTCTGTTGTGCTGTCGTTTATTTTTTTCTGTGTGCGGAGCGTGTGTGGGGGCAAGCCAGCAGTCGGCACAATTACTGTTGTGGGAGGATAAGCCCACCAGCGGGGCTACGGGGACAAGCGGGGCACTCCGAAGGGTCTAGAGGGGCACTTTTTGGGGCACGACAGCGGGGTACGGACACAGCATCTTCCGTGTGTTGGACGAGGTACCAAAGCGGAAAAAAAGTTTTTTATTATGGCAGAATTTTACACGCCACGGACTGGATATATCCGCGGAGCCGGTTTGCGGAGATATTGAATTTTTGCGCGTCTCCAGCACGTCTAATAGGATCCCAGCTCGCGGTCTGGCTGCAGCGAGCCGTTGCGAGACGGCAGTGCTGGACGAGTAGCGTCCGTTGCGGGCCGGTCACGAAGCGAGCGGCATATTATGCAATGGGAAGGATTCCTCACCGAGAAATGATATTCGGATCGCCTTGAATATCAACCACTGGTTGGGTGCGTTTTTCCGGGACGGCTGGGGATGCTCGGTTGAATGTACAGATTAGGCAGCCCACCACGCCGGCAGCGCCGCGACGTGCAGCGCCGTCTATATTTAGGGGAACCTTTTGCGAAGTTTTCACAGTGATTTCCAGCGGGTAGCATGAGATATCGGCGCTATTGTGGCTGGCGGTCCTGGCGGTCATTGTATGCCGGAGGGATGCAGCCCGACAGTGCGCAAATCAGCGCAAATCAGCACATGACTGCTGCGGTGTGACGAAGATCTGTAGGAAACTTGATAATTTATCCGATGCATGCAGGCCTGCATACGTCACATCGACATGTCGACGTCAGCACGCTTTAGATGATGTATTGACTAGACAGGCGGTTGTGTATTGTTAGTTCGTTCGTTCGTTTGTTCGTTTGCGCCGTATTTCTTTTGATCTTGTTGTTTTTTGCTTAGATTTGCTCGGAGTTTCTGATTTAGTTGGTTTGCTTCGTCTCCAAGTTTGCTTTGCTTCCGTCTGGGCTCCTTCGACTGCCTTCGTGAGACCCGTGGCACGGCTGACGGCCGAACTGGGCAGCGTACCCTATTTCACTTTAAGCGAATGGCCCCACTCCATAAGGGCATATTGCTGGAGTACAAACAAGTTATCTTATCAACATGTCGAGCGACGCCCAGAAGCCCAAATCGATTCTCCGCAACGCGCCCAGCCAGCAGAACGACAATGAGCGGTCGCCTGAGTTCGATCGCCAGCAGGTGCTCGAAAACACCCTCGCCAACGCCCGGCTAAACCACGTTGGCAACGAGATCCGGTCCAGCGACGACTACGCAAACAAACCGCCTGTCGAGAAGCTCCGGTGGGACGAGGCCAATCTATACCTCACCGAGCAGGGCCGAGGCGCCACCATGAAGATCACCGAGCCCAAGACGCCGTACCAGGGCGCGGTGGGCGATTCCGAGTATTACAAGCCCGACGAAGACGTCGAGGACTTTAGTCTGGGCGAGCCCGACATTCCATCCGACATGCTCCACACTGAGCAGAACGACCGCATCATTAGGGCCGACGAGGTCACAGTGGACGAGCTCGAAGAGAAGCAGCAGCAGGAGCAGGACAACGAAGAACAAGCAGAGCCAGATGAGTCTGAGTCTGCGGAAGACCGCCATCGCCGGTTCGAGCAGATGCGCAAGTCGCACTACAGCATGAAGGAAGCGCTCCACAAGCCCCCGTCCGACGATGAGGACGGTGACGACGGTGACGACGACGACAGCGGTGCTGTAAAGAATGGTGATGAGGACGACGAGGTCGAAAATGAAGACAGTGAGGACAATAGCGGCTAGTCCGAGTGGCTAGCCATGAATAGCACAGCTGGGAGTAGCAACTTTGACATATGCGATTAGTGATGGTTGAGCAGCCGAGCAGCTGGAGTGGCTGCTGGGATTGAATGCTGTAACTGAACGCTGGAATGGAATGGCTGTTGGAATACTATCAAGACTTCTAATTGCACTTCTACTTTAACCGAAAGGACAGCTTAGCTTGGGGTGGAATGATCCCATCTCTATCAACACTTTATTGTACTTTTATTTATTGGCCTGTATCTCACATTTTTGAGCTGGTGCGATGGTTGTGTAAATAAATAACAGAGAAACAACACATATCATGGTGCATTCAAGACGCTACTGATAGCACCACAGACGCTACTGATAGCACCACACTTGTATATCCAAAGTCGAACTATATCAGCAGACTCCACGCCTCAACTGCGCAGCAGTTGCCTCAGCGCGACGGAGTCGCAAGATAATTTATAATTGACGAAGTTGAGTTGATATCTTGCGACTCCGTCGCGCTGTGGCAACTGCTGCGAAGTTGAGGAGGGGACACTACAATGCTGCTACGACCAGAAGAGCAAATCTGCAAACGAGAGGAGAATAAATATATAACGGTGTACAACGTACAATATTGCTGTACACTACCGCTGCGCACTCAGGAGGCTACTTCCAGAACCAGCCTCCTTTGCCCTCCGAGCTGTTGGAGCTCGTCTCGCTGACGCTCACGGTGTTGTCGTCGTACCACTTCTTGACCAGTTTCTTGGTCTGCAGCCCGCCATCCTGCCACACCATCTCGCTGACAACCGACGACGAGATCACCCGCTTGCCCAGCTTCTCTGCCTCGCTCTCGCTGACGTACCGCTGCAGAGGAACGTCGTCGAGGGATCCCTTGTTGTCCTGCAAAGTTGATGACCACGCATTAGTGCGGTTCGGAGCCTGAATGTCGCCCTGTTCTGGAGTCGGAGCACACGCCCACGCCTTCTTCTTGTCGTGGATCCGTTTCCATTCTTCGTCACGCTTGGCCTTGGAAGCCTTGTACATGGCGCGACGCCAGTCCAAGTATACCGAATAGTCCGAGAACCACTCCTTATCCTCCATGCGAGGCTTGGCGTTCAGCTTCTCGATAGCCTCGTCGTCTGCACCTGGCAACAGACATCTCCACACACCGTCTCTGTCCCATACAGATACGCCGTTTCGATCTTTACACTTGGCATACTTGCGTGCCGACGGAACAGGATACGCCCACCGCGACCTGCCTTGCGAGTCAAACTCCATTTTGACAAGCCCACTGGGCAGCCACCCAGCAGTCCACTTGTCGTCGAACTTGTCAGAATACAGCGCAAACACGTTGGACAGCCGATCCACAGTCTTATCCGAGAACGACTTGACGTCGTCGAATGTGCCGGACGCAAGCTCGCTCCAGGCCCTGGACTCGTCGTTGTTTTTCATCGGCCTGTAAAAAGCTCAATTGATAGTTATAGAAAGTTCCACACCGGTGGCGATACGGACCATCTCCGCCTTTATATATTGGTGCAGTAACCTAACATCATTTGCCACTTGTGGGGATCCCTGCATAGCGCAGTGCAGCTGCTGCACAACTGCGTCAAGATAGATTGTACTTCAACAAAAACTATATCGATTTTGCAATGAAGCAGACACATTTACATGCTGAAGAGAAAATCGAGCGTTGTAGACTTGCTGATAAAGAATATGCGGTTTGTGAAGAATCAAATTCCAAACAATGGTCGCTGCTCTAGTATTCTCGGTTGGAACAGACGGCTCTTGAAAGATCATAGTTGATATACGCAGCAATTTCGATTAGAGAATATGGAATGTTGCCCTGCTTTTGAATTGTATTTGCAATAGACTTGTATTGCGACTCCGTCGCGCTGTGGCAACTGCTGCGCAGTTGGGTGCTGGACACTCTACTCTACGCGTCTGAAACACCTCTACATTACATGTATTCCAACCACCACACTTGATGCAGTCAACTGATGCGATACATTGCCATGACATCAAGATGTGGGAATTTCGTCATTATGCAATGTCGCTTATGAGAAAAAGAAACACTACTAAAAAAGCTAGATTTCGCTAGATCAAAATCATTGGCTGGAGTTGTGCTTAAACATTGGCGACCCTCACTTCCAGAATCCACGCCTCAACTGCGAAGCAGTTGCCTCAGCGCGACGGAGTCGCAAGACATATCAGAGAAAAAGAAAACGAAAAATACTTCAAGCAGACAGATATATAGATTAATCATACGGCTTTATTCAAACAGACGCAACCACATCGTGCATATAGCCACACTTTACCTATCTAACGCATTTCATTTATTCGCCAGCTGCAATTGCGCCTGCGTTCATGTTTGACAGCTCGAGCGTCTAGTGTGTGCTGATAACTAGCCATACCAATGCTGGAGCATCTGGTGCCGTCTCGCCACATCTTCAAAACTCCTCCGACTCATGGAAAAAAGTTCCAAAGGTGACAATCGTCGTGTACACCAGCAGGCCACCGAGCAGCGACATGATCATGGCGGCAATGCCAATCATGTGGTTGTGGGCAAACACAATGGGCAGCGCCAGGCCGCTGAACACGAGGAATCCGGTCATGAAGCGGCCAAAGTCGACCACGACGCTGCCCTGGTCGCTCATGAAGTCGTCGCCAGCCCATTGGCTGCACAGCGCATTCGGCACTGGGGCGAGCAGGAACATCCCCACCACCGTCAATGGCAGCCAGTTGTCGAACAGCGCGCACGACAGCACGATGAGCAGGAACCCCAGCGCCAGCACGCTCGACAGCGATATGATTTTCGACAGCGGAGTAATCACCACCATCATGCACAAACAGAACTATACAGTAACAGTCTGAACCAAAAGAAACAGCGCCAAGCTGTCAAACAAGCCACTCGGACAACACAATTAGAGCCGGTCTCAATGGCACCCTATCAAACCTAGCTCGTCGCAGTAGTCAGGCTATTCAACAGTTCAACCACCCAGTATGGTCATAAACCGCAGCCAAACTATTAGTTCTGTCGATACCACTGATACCAAGATATCCCAACACAATTCAATCGAGTTCAAGGGAACTTGGTTGGTAGAAGTAAGATGGAGGTGAGGTCGGTGGAGGTTGGTGAGGTCGGTGGCTAGCGACTGGTGGTATTGGGGTTTTCTTGTGAGGCAACCCTGTCGCCACTTGCCATCATCACATAATGGTAAGAGCAGCCAGAACAAGCACAACAAAATCAGCATAGCTAACGGCAGTTCCGCAATTCCTACGACAACGACTCGGTCACGTACTCACCAATTGGCCGGTTGTTCCAGGTGGAGTATGCTCTCGAGACCATCAAGCAGGGCTCGGCGACTGTGGGTCTCGTCTCCAAGACCCATGCAGTGCTCGTGGCTCTAAAGGTATGTTGAAAAGTGTGGAGCAGGCATTTGGACCAGAATAGAAGTGCTGCTGTTCTCAATGGTGGCGATTTTATTGAAAATCGTTCTGGAATTGTCTGCAATTGTCTGGGATTGTCTGAAATTGTCTGAAAATTTGTGGTTGAGGCTAATCGAAGCGCAACGCCGAGGATCTCGGCTCGTACCAGAAGAAAATCATCAGAATCGACAACCATATGGGCGTGGCGCTGGCGGGACTCGCCCCAGACGCTCGGATTCTGTCCAACTTCCTGCGGTCGCAGGCCATGTCCTCTAGGTTGGTGTACGACAGGCCGCTGGCGGTGTCGCGAGCAGTGCTGTCCATCGCAGACAAAGCCCAGTCCAACACGCAGCATTACGGACGCCGTCCGTACGGAGTAGGGCTGCTGATTATCGGCTACGACGAGACGGGGCCCCATCTGTACGAGTTTCTGCCCAGCGGATCGGTGCTCGAGTATGTGGGTACCGCCATTGGTGCCCGCTCGCAGGCAGCACGTACGTATCTGGAGCGCAACTTCCAGCAGTTTCCCGACGCATCGCTCGACGAGCTCATCGTGCATGGACTAACGGCGCTGCGCGACAGTCTGGCCCAGGACAAGGAGCTGACCGCCAAAAACACCTCGGTGGCCGTTGTCGGGCTCGACACCACGTTCAAGCTCATAGACGACGACGATGTAGCGCCATGGCTCGACCGCCTCGACTCAACGTCCCGCCAGAGCCACCCAGTAGCTACAGCTGCTGCTGCTGCTGCCAGCGAACCTGTGGAGGCTGCTGGTGAGACAGATGCTCCTGTAGAGGCAGATGCACCGATGGACACGACCGAGTAAATTAGACGCGCTGGATGTACATTGTATGGCTGCAGTTAGAAGTTATTCAAATGGTGTTGCGTTGCTGTTCGCGGTGATTTGCATGTTTGTAGATTGCTGATGGGTCACCAGTGCAATTGTAGCCATTTTCTGATCCATTTCTCCGTGGTAGGCGTTCCTCGCTTCAACTGCGCAGCAGTTGCCACAGCGCGACGGAGTCGCAAGATGAATTCAATCCCAGTACGTATCTTGCGACTCCGTCGCGCTGTTGCAACTGCTACGCAGTTGAGGCGAGGACATTGTAGTGAATAGAGCGAGTATGCAGAATCAAATGTCAGAGTTCGGTCTGTGGTGCACTGCAAAATAATAGTAGATATATGGAATGGCTTGAGACAGGAAACTATTAATTTGGGACAGACGCTGCTTCGATACTGATGATAGATAAATGGTTGATGGATGGTTATTGTTTGTGTAATACATATTGAGGGATACATGTTGAGTGACATAGATAGCCACTCCGCGATGTACATATTGGACATCTACTATGCCAGGGCAAATTCTACCGTGATCCAGTTCTTCTGTTCTACATGCTCTCATCATAAATGCAATACTATTCATCTTCACAACGGCTAGTCGTTGACATGCTATACTCTGTGGCTATGCTATATACTACGTGGCTATGCTATATTAAGTGCCCGCTAATTCACCACTTTTCCTGGGGATCCAGCTTGTACTGCTCGTAGAGCTGGCGGTTAAACACCGACAACTCGGTCTCATTCTCGATGCCATAGTCCTCCAGGGTCTTATCAGGGTCGCTCAAAATCCAGTCCTCGTCGTGGTCCATGTTGATAACGAGGTTCATGGTCTTTGATCCGTGCGCCTTGGTATATACCTTGACAGTATCGAGATCCACGTTTCGATAGGGTCGGAATCCGCCTTCTGTCTGAATAACTGCGTCAGATACGCTGGTGTGCTGCGTATACATACCCTGCTTGATTTGATCCAGCAATCCTCGGACGGTTGTTTTGGTGAGGTCGAGGTTCCGAAAGATGTGGTTACGCACCGTCCGGTACTCGAACGACTTGATCACCCGAACTGTGATGATCGACATGGTATCTGTTGTTAGACGACTATTCTGAAAGCACTCTAACAATACTTACGAGGCCGGATCGTCGACGTCAAAGGCTCTTCAATTTCTGACATGATTCGAACGTTAGAAAATATCACCAGATCAGACTTGCATATCAAAAAAAATCTCAGCCGTACGAGCATCGCCGATCAATCCGCTAACGTCGAGGCTGGATAGCAGTAGCTGACAACCAAGTAGTAACAGACTGTATTTTCCACTGGAATATATGTTGAGCATCTCAACTGATTAATTCAATGCCGGATAATGCCAATTGTTTCAGCCACAGCCTCCGGTGTCCTCGCCTCAACTGCGCAGCAGTTGCAACAGCGCGACGGAGTCGCAAGATGAATCCAATTCCAATTCCAGTACATATCTTGCGACTCCGTCGCGCTGTTGCAACTGCTGCTGCGCAGTGGAGGTGTGGACACTGAAATTATGGATGAATTTTCCGATTTCAGTGCTAGACCATGTCCGACAATGCTATGCCACCGCCAAGTTTGCAGTCGAGTCAGCACTCACCAAAGAAACAACTGCGCAGCAGTTGCCTTAGCGCGGCGGAGTCGCAAGATATAGAATTAAGTTGTTGTATGTGAATTGATGACAGCTCGAGAGGTACTTACTGCATGCATCTGCATAGAATCATTAGCGTATTCAGGCGCAGGCCAAGCAGTGACAACTCAGCCAGCATTTGACTGCATCAGCCAAAAGAAACCTATAATTCCACATGATACCACGCGTCAAAATATAATTGAAACTGTTTTCTCGTTATTTATTTCCATCCCATTCAGATCGACGCGTCTCTGCGCGTAAGTTCCCACCACGGTCGACGCTCGAGCCGATCTGCATATGCTTATTGATTCAACTGTTAGATCCAATTGCTCTATCCAATCCATGTTCAATTAGCCAGCCTGGACTTTTTTCAACTGGTTCAGGCCAGAACGGCCCGGTCGCAGTATGCAGGTAAATGTCATAATTTATCCGCATCACCGCTTGTGCTTCACGGATGCCTCATTGTTGATCCGTGCAGCCCCAAAACCAGCAAAAAGCCTCGCTCAACTTATCACCTCGCATCTCGAGCGCTGTTGAAACAAAGTTTTTTGTGTGGGTGCATCCGGATACACAGCGCAACCCGCTTGTTTAAGCTTTTGTTGACAATTTGCTGTTCGCGGCCAGACGGTGGACAAAGTTTTGTGCACGCATTTGCCAGTGCAGACCCGCCGTTCAGGGGGGAATGTATTTAAAAGAGCGTCGAGCTCCTCCCGCCTCTGACAGCATCCACCACCACCCAAACTAGCATCATCATCATCATCATCACCACCACGATAACGACCGCCACCGCGACCTTCACTGGGCGTCCCGCAATGGTGTCGGAGCTCCCGCTCTGGGTAGCGACCCAGCACAAGGCGTTCTTGCGGTGGGCCAACACCTACCTCGAGAACCAGGACGTCCCTCCTATGAAGGACCTCACCCGCGACTTTGGCGACGGGGTCCGGCTGATCCAGCTGCTCGAGATCATCGGCAACGAACCGCTCGGGCGCTACAATGCGCAGCCACGTCACAAGGTGCAGAAGGCGGAAAACATCAACATGGCATTGGAGTTCATCAAGCACCGCAACATCCCGCTCCACAACATCGGCGCCGAGGACCTCATCGACGGCAACCTCAAGCTCATCCTGGGGCTGCTGTGGATCCTCATTCTGCGCTTCACCATCTCCGAGATCAACGAGGAGGGGCTGTCGGCCAAGGAGGGGCTGCTGCTGTGGTGCCAGCGCAAGACGGCTGGCTACGACGGCGTCGACATCACCGATTTCTCGTCGTCCTGGACAGACGGCCTGGCGTTCTGCGCGCTGATGGACAGGCATCGTCCTGATCTGATCGATTTCAGCGAGCTCGACCCGTCCGATCACCGGGGAAACATGACGCTGGCCCTCACACTTGCAGCCCAGGAAGTCGGCATCCCGCAGCTGCTGGACGTCGAGGACATTTGCGACGTGTCGAATCTCGACGAGCGCTCGGTCGTGACATACTTGGCATACTGGTTTCACGCGTTCTCGGAGCTCGACAAGATCGAGACTGCTGGACGGCGACTCGAGAAGTTTGTCGAGGTCAGCGGGTCGGCAATTACCATGCAGCATAATTTCGAGAACCGCATGCGGACGCTGCTCGACGCCATCCAATCTGTGCGCAATTCGTGGGACAGCGCCACCTTCACGGGGTCGTATGGCGATGCCAAAGCCCAGGCTGCTCAGTTCAGCAGGTACAAGACGTCCACGAAACGCGACTGGATCACTGAAAAGTCGGGCCTAGCGTCGCTGCTGGGCAATATCCGCACAAAACTCGCAACCTATGGGCTCAGAGAGTACAGTCCGCCAGCAGGCCTGCGGTTGGTCGACTTGGAGACGGTGTGGAAAGAGCTGGTGCTAGCAGAAGCAGCACGGTCGAAGAAGATCAACAACGCGATGCGCGACATCAAAGATAAGCTGCGCAGGTCGTTCGCGAGCATTGCAAACGAGCTGTCGCTGTCACTGCAGATGGTGTCGCTGGGCATCAGCGAGCTGGACGGTGAGCTCGAACGGCAGCTCGAGGGTATCACCAACATCAGCACCCAGCTCAAGCCTCTGGGCCAGATGCTTCAGGAGCTCCGCAAGCTGGACGCCAAATGCGTCGAAGCAAATGTCGAGGAGAACGACTACACGGTGTACTCGTACCAGGAGCTCGAGTACGAGCTGGGGCTCGCCAAGCAGTCGGTGGTCAACAAGCTGGCGTTCGTGGAGAACCAGATCGTGGCTCGTAGCATGACCAATCTGACGCCTATCCAGCTCGAGGAGTTCGAGTCGGTGTTCCGGTACTTTGATAAGGGCCAGCGCAATGCGCTCCAGGAAACAGAGTTCTCGGGCGCCCTCGCCAGTCTGGGCATCGTGTACTCGGAGACCGAGATGCACGACGTGTTTGTGGTGGTCAGCAACCGCAAGGGACTCGTTTCGTTCGAGGACTTTATCAAGTTCATGGTCAGCATGACGGAGGACCAGCACACCGCCGAGCAGATATACCAGTCGTTTGTCGACATCGCCAACGGCAAGAACTACGTGACCGAGCTCGACCTCCAGAACTGCCTGCTGCCCGACCAAATGATAGACGAGCTCAAGGCTGTGATGCCCCGATCCAAGTCTGGCGACGGACTAGACTACACTGCATATATGTCCCAGCTAGCAGGGAAGTAGCATGAATAAACAGTAACACTACACCGCAGTAGATGGCATACGCTTATGACATGTCTTGCGACTCCGTCGCGCTGTGGCAATTGCTACGCAGTTGAGGCGAATGAAAGTACTAATTGGGCTTGAAAGCGATAAATACTCCACAGTTCGGAATTTAGATACAGCTGGACTGAGTCGTACTATCAACAAGCTCTGTCAAAATTACTTCCATTTGTGCTGAAACAATATCCACTATCAACTGCGCAGCAGTGCCACAGTGCGACGGAACCGCAGGACCGTGTTAAAAAGTTGCAATATCTATTGAGTTATCTTGCGACTCCGTCGCGCTGAGGCAACTGCTACGCAGTTGAAGCGAATAAAAGCAGTACAAAGAGGCTCGAAAGCGATGATATTCCATAGTTTGAATATATATACAGTTGGATTGAATTGAGTCGTATTAATCGACAAATATAAACTAACAAGCACGAAACAGCATCTGCAGCATAGATGCTTACTTTTCTTACTTTTGTAGCGACAAAACAGATTACATCCCATGATGGAACTACATTTGCCAATATCTACAGGTCAACAGCTGCCTCAGCTGGTCAAAGAGCGTTTTCTTACGACTACCGTAAAATACCTTCATTTTGTAATGAAATATATTCCAATGCTGCAACAGATTATTTCACAGCTCAATTGGTGTTTTACAGTTGATGCTTCAAATCTCACTAGATGTTCCACAACTCCTCTCTGCTCAATTGATGTTTCACTGCTCAATTGATGATCTCACTGCTCAATTGATGTTTCTCTTCTCAACAGATGTTCTCTCTCCTCAATTGATAATTTCTCTGCTCAATTGTTGTTTCACTGGTCAATCGATGATTTCTCTGCTCAAGGTTAATTGATGATTTCTCCGCTCAATTGATGATTTCTCTGCTCGATTGATGTTTGTCTGCTCAATTGATGTTTTACAGCTTTATTAATGTTTTTAACTAATAGTTAGTATTTTCACTGCTCATCCGACCTATCAAGATCATCAAGAGCACAACTCAGATGCAAAGTGTCCATGCCACAACTGCGCAGCAGTTGCCACAGCGCGACGGAGTCGCAAGATCAAAAGCTGTGTTTTGCAGACCATTCTCAAAAGTTGCAATATCAATTGGGAGTTTGCGACGTCGCGCAGTTGACAAGGACACTACGAGTCGCACTAGGATCGTTCATTGTCGTGTTTTACATGTCTACATCTACCGGGGCCCCAGCTTGGACAGGATGCGAGCGCCCTGCTCGTCCCACTCCGCCTTGGTGATCCACATGTGCTCCTTGTCGTGCATGATATTGGCGAGCACAGCGCCTCCGAGGAACACCATGTGGCGGCGTCGTGGGGGGTCCTCGATGCGCACTTTGAACTTGCTGAGACGCTCGGCGTCGCCGTTGAGCACTCTGGTGAGCCACAGCTGCTTGAGCTCCTTCTCGAGCCGGCTAGGCAGCCCGGGGTACATGGACGAGCCGCCCGACAGCACGATGGCCTTATACAGCGACGAGCGCACGTCGAGATCGGCGGCCTGGACCGTGTTGAACAGGTACTCGGCGATGCCTGGCTGCTCGCTGTCGACCAGGTGGGGCTGGAACAGGCACTCTGGCGCCTGGAACCGCTCGGGCCCGAGCTTGATGGTCCTGCCATCCGGCAGCTCGTACGTCTCCATGAGCACGGTGGTTTCCTCGGCCAGCTTGTTGTCGTAGTCGAGGTCGTAGCTCACGTAGCAGAACTTCTCCTTGATCTGGCGCACCGTCTCGAAGTCAGCCGTCCTGTTGAATGCATACCCCCTTCGCAGCAGCAGGTTGATGAGGTTGCGGGTGATGTCGCGGCCCGCAATGTCGAGTCGTCGCGTCAGGTGGTTGAGCACCACCGACTCGTACACTGGCACGATGTGGGTGACTCCGTCGCCCGAGTCCACCACGACTCCGGACGACAGGCCCTGCGCGTACAGCGCCAGCACCGCCTGGATGGCCACGTAGACGCCGTTGAACCCGTACTGCTCGAACATGGTGCCCACCATGCGCTCGCGGTTGGCGAGCGGGTTGAGGGGGGGCTCGGTGAGCAGCACTTTGCGTCCTCGCGGGTCGATCTTCATGCGCTCGTAGAACGAGTAGTCCCACAGGTGCTGCATGTCCTCCCAGTTGCGGATGATGCCGTTCTCCATGGGATACGAGATTTGCAGCGCAGTGCGTGCTGCCGACGCCTCGTCGCCACACATGATGTCGCGGATTTCGACGTCGGCTCCGCCAATGGACGACCGCTCTTCGGCCCTTAGAATAGGACGGCCCACGATGGACGGGAACGTGTGGTCGGGGAAATTGGTGCCGCCCCGCCCAATCTTCACGAATCCAGTACCCTGGTCGAGAACTCGTTAGCGCCAGCGCTCAATTGCAACTTACCAATTGGTTGTTCGGCCATGGTTTGTGATTGTGATAATGCTGAGCAGCTCCCCACGTCTTATAGGAGGCTGCGCCCGGGTAACTGAACTTGCACTGAACTGATATACGACTGAGCTGATGCACGACTGAACGGATGGATTGCACTGTGTTACAATGATTTATAGCAGATATATTTACAACAGATTTTACTGTAGATTTCATGTAGATTATTTACAGGAATTTTTATTTTCAGAGAATCTTGTTGATATATTTGCGTTTTGAAGCTCTATGCCGTCTTCAATTGTTATATTAATTGTACTCCTATGCGGTTTGCTGCATATACTCACGCACTTCTGCATCTAACAGGTATGCAGTGCTGTTGACATGCGTTACTTAACAATGTTGACTACAGTCATATACGTTTCACATAACATAAGCTGATCTAACGCTGCTATGTCTGTGTGTAACCAACATTAATGTCGATCGTTTTGCTACACTGATAATAATATTAACAGATCGTCTCTGGACGAACACAGTCCAATACTAATTGTAGTTGTTGCCGGTTCTTTCATAATACCTCTGTCTATCTTCGATACTAGTCTCACTGCAAAAGCGGTCTTGCGACTCCGTCGCGCTGTGGCAACTGCTGCGCAGTTGGGTTGTGGACACTGCAAACGGGTCCGATCAAGGATTTGGTTTTGTCGCAAAATTAACCGGAAACTCCATTCCAACTGCGCAGCAGTTGCTACAGCGCGACGGAGTCGCAAGACCATGTTAACATATCAATTGAATGTTTGCGACCGCGCAGTTGGGTCGTGGACACCTGCAAGCCTGATTCGATCTAGGATCTGCTGTTTTGTCTGAGTCTCCAACTGGAAACTCCATTCCAACTGCGCAGCATTTGCTACAGCGCGACGGAGTCGCAAGACCACGTTAAAAGTTGCGGAGTCGCAAGATATGTTAAAGTAGCACAGCACGACGGAGTGTGTGTTGTAATGTTATGTACAGATGTCGTATGCAGTCATATAAATAAAACGCCAGGCGGTTTCAGGAAAGCTGTTCAATTATCGTGCTATTGGCTAGCTCGGGATGCTGTTGTATGTCCGGAACAAGCCATGGCGGCCCTCGATGATGTTTGTGCGAATGAACTCGTCGGTGCCAGACGGGCCGTACTCGAAATACACGGCGCCAACCAGTAGAAACAGCGTGTCGCGAGCAGCGGTTTGCCTGCTGTGTCCCCTCCGCACCACGCCTATGAGGGCGTCTGCGAGCTGGAACTCGTCGACAAACATGTCCAGCACGCGCGTGGCGCTGAAATCGGTGCTGCTGCCCAACCCCACTGCGTCCAGCCTCGCAAAGTCCAAACCGTCCACCGCAGTCTTGCTCGACGACGCTCGCGAGACCAGGTAGATCTGGCAGTACATATCGAGCAGCTGTCGGCCTGCCTGGCACAGCTTGGCGTACAAATCTGCTCGCAGCGCCGACTGCCGCAGTCGTGGACACATGATCTCGAGCTGCACGCTGCTGGGGATCTTGTATTTGGGCCCCAGCAGTCTGCTGACGATCGTGTCGCTCGCGTGGCGGTGGGCTTGTGCAGACTTGACGAGTCGACTAAATTTCGACGGACGAGCTGGCAGGTCCAGCAGCCTCTGAGAAGGCGGCACAGGCTCGTCGAACCGCTGCGCAAACGACAGCGCTGCTCGCTGGGGCAGACTGCTCGAGAAATGCCGCCGTATACCGCTCTCCAAGACCACCAAACGTGGTGGAAACCGGCCAATCATGGCAGTAGTCGTTGCTCTCGGCATGTCATGACGTTGAAAGTGTGCCGCACGAACCTGCAGAAGATCTCGAAAGCATGCAGATCTCGAACGCATGCAGAAGCAGCTGAGAGCAGAGCTGAGAGCAGAGCTGAGAGCAGAGCTGAGAGTGTGAGTGAGTGGGATGAGCTGAGCTGAGCAGAACAGACAAGGAGCTCATTTGCGCTTGATCTCGATAATCACGTCGTCATTGCTGCTCGGGCTCGACTGGTCGAGCACAAACGTGCGTGCATTGTAGCCGGTTCCGGACAGCTCGATGCGCATTTTCTTGGTGCTGCTGTCGCCTCTGCTCTGCACCACCAGCGATACATTGGCAATCCGCTGGCCAGCCGGCTTGTCGACGAGCCCAAAGCTCTTGATCTCGAGCGCCTCGCGCAGCCCCTCGGACGATGCTCGGAAATCCTGTTGCACCGACTCGACGGCTGTGAATGCGACGTTGGCTTCGAGATCGCTGTCGCCATCAATTCCCAAGTAGTCCGCCAGGCCCTGCTCGTTGTCGCGCAGCGCAGCCACAATGCGGTCTTTTGCGATCCTTGTCGACTCGCCGCTGGCACGGGCGACTGGCGCGTCGAACAGTCCGCTGCTGCTGAGATCGTCTTCGTACGTCAAATGGTAGGATCCCAGGTTGTTCCACCGCTGGTGGTACAGCGTCGACGCCATTCTGTTGAGTCGCCTGCTGTACAGCCACAGGCCAAGCGCAATGGGCGGGCCAGCGATGATGATGATAGGCACAGACACGAAAAAGAACCCCGCTGCTGCCAGAGCGATCCACCCAAACGCCTTGACTGGCGCAGGAACCAGGTTCCGACTCAAACTCGGCCTCCCATAGTAGAAGGTCCTCCTCAGACCTACCGGACTCGCCAGCTGCCATGCCAATGGCCGGCTCCGCACAATACCTCGCACCAACATGCTGTTTGATCCAGAGTGCTAGTTGTGAAGCCGAGTCAGCCGTGCGTATACTGGATATCTAGTGTCGAAGCCAACTGCGCAGCAGTTGCAACAGCGACGGAGTCGCAAGACCAAACTCAATTGCTCAATAACTTATCTTGCGACTCCGTCGCGCTGTGGCAACTGCTGCGCAGTTGGGCGTGGACACTAAATTGCAACACACTGGCTGATACGCTTGTTACAGTAGTATATTGAACATGTCAACTAATTTAGTAGCTTGCATGCATAAATTCAAGGATCCTCGCCTCAACTGCGCAGCAGTTGCAACAGCGCGACGGAGTCGCGAGATATGTAGAGGAGATATGCAATTGAGTTTGGTCTTGCGACTCCGTCGCGCTGTGGCAACTGCTGCGCAGTTGGGCGTGGACACTCCAGACTGCGTGCGACGCTGCTTGTAGTATATTTGCGTCAAGTGTGAATTCGTGTCTTATTTGTCAATTCAATTGAAAATAATTAAAATGAATTATTAGCATTGATATTAAATATTAAATAGTGGAGGGGCCAGTTTGGTTCAAATGAGCGAGTCAACCAACCAGGCTATTCCAATGGTATGTCAGGGCATGCCAGTGTATCACATCACATGTGTGTTGACGCATCTGAAGGATATGTCGATAATAAATAAATAAATCATTTTTCCACTACACAGCGGCAGGTGTGACTGCAGGGGTCGTTTCTGCTGATGGGGGTTCGCTGCTACTCGAGTCTGCCGGATAGGTTTCGTCAGTCAGCTCGAACTCGGTGATAAAGGTGCCTACAGGCTGGGGTGTGACAGATTTCTCGAGTTTTTCGAGTTTTTCGAGTTTTTCGAGCTTCTCACCACCCTCATCGAGCCCTGCGGGTGGTCCAGCTGGCTCCATCACGTCTTCGGCAAAAGGCGTCTGCAGTCCTGTTTCGTGTACATCCGACTTCTTGGTGGCTCCTTGGGTGCCCACGTTCAGAAAGGGCGACAGCAGAAGGCCAACACCGGCAAAACCAACCGCCAGATAAGTGCCACAGTGGTAGCCGTGGAGCAGCTCGGGAATCGAGGCAGTGGCCTGGTTCTTGACGACGGCAGAGACTACTGCAGACGACGAGGCCACTCCGACGGTCACTGCGAGCTGGAGGTTGGTGTTGAACAGCCCACCCGCTGCCGACTGCATTTTGGGCGACACCGAGCTCAGCACATGCATGTTGCCGACGTTGTACGCGAGGTCGGCGCCAATGACGCCGCCAATCATTGACGGCAGCGGGTACGCCCAGTAGCTGGCGTCGAGCGGGATCAGCGCCCACAGCAGCGCGTTGAGCGTATAGCCAGCAAACCCCACAATGAGCAGGATGCGACCCGGGATCAGGTGCAGCGTGAAGGCAGCAAACAGGTTAACGAGCACTCCGCAGATCGGGAACGGGATCAGGTACAGGGTGGTGACGATAGGGGTGGTTTTCTTGAGGATCTGGAAGTACAGCGCACAGTAGTAGACGGTGATGCCGTTGAAAGCCACCCAGCCACAGAAATTCATGAGCATGCACAACCCGAATCCGGGGTACCGCCAGATGTTCATAGGCATCAGCGGGTTCTGAGGCACGTACGCCTCGTACACGCAAAAACACCCCAGCACAATAACGCTCAGCACCATCACGGCGATGATGTACGGAGACTTCCAGCCCTGCGCAGTGGTGCCGGCCTCCGACAGGCAGAAAATGAGCATGATAAGGCCTGCCGTCACCAGCACGATTCCTCCGTAGTCGAGCATCTTGAGGCGCTCTTTAACGGGCTTGGCGTCGCTGAGGTCGTCGGCAGGGATCAGAAACCACACGCCTACTGCAGCCACCCCGTACACCATCGCCAGAAAATACACAATAGCCCTCCACGAGAAGAACTGGCAGCAGATGCCACCGGCGATGATGCCAAACGTGTATCCAATGGGCGCACCGCCTGAAAAGGTGGCCATGGCCTTATTTTTGCGCACGCCTGACGTGTATGCGTTGCCCAGAATGCCCACTGCCGCCGGCGGAGCAGCAGCAGCAAAAACGCCCTGGAACGCCCGCAGAATCGACAGCGTCATGAACGTCTTGGAGAACCCACTGGCGAGCGAGAAAATGGCGTATCCGACGTAGCTCACGAGCAGCACGCGGCGGCGTCCGAAATTGTCGGCGATGGTGCCCATGAACAGCAGAAACGCTCCGCACGACAAACTGAACGCCGACAGCGTCCAGCTGAGGTTGCCGCTGGTGAGCCCAAAGTCCTTCTCGACGTGGGGCAGCGCCAGCTGGAATGCTCCTGTACTGGCGCTCCCGAGCGCCGTCGCCAGCGTGAGCAGGATGATACAGGTCACTTCCTGGAATGCATTTTTGAATATCGCTGGCCGAGTCGACTTGTTGACTGGCGCCTCGAAGTCTGCGCGAAGAGCGTCAACTGGTACGACCGGCTGATCGAGCTCCATGGATGCAGCCGAAATTAAAGTGCAAAAAAAAAAGAGCAAAAAAAAGAAGAACTGGCAAAACAGCGTGAGCACCGATGTTTATATAGTAGGTGGGAGGGTATTTTTAATCAGATTGTGCAAATTGCAGATAAAAAAGTCCGATCGGCCATGGATTAGCCCAAATTTATCCAAATTTGCCGGTTTGCGCATGACACATGCACGGACCACGATAAAATTGCCTAGTCCGGTAAGGTATGTGCGTCCCCCCACCGGAAAAACTGGTGGGACCGAATATACATGCAGTAACCCATCCGAACAAAAGTCACGAAGCTCGCAGGCTGCCCCGGCACCACCCACGAGTCGGCCCGACCCACCACCCAACTCCAGAGTCCTCGCCCAACTGCGCAGCAGTTGGGCGAGGACCCTCCAGCACGAGTCTGCCAAGCCAGCAATACCCCACCCAGCAGTGCAAACTCGAGTCGAATTTCGACTCAACCCTCTCGGCCACCAAAACTGCTAGGCTCAATGGTGCAAATGGACGAAATAGACACACTTGTATAGCCGATGCCCATATAGCCGGGCATATCTCCCCACACTGACTCAGCTGAGCAACTGTGGCAGCCGTTGCTCTATGAGCTGGCTATCCCCATTCGGAAATGGTCATCGCACAGGTTGTCGATGGCACGATATCACCCCTGTCCCCCACATACATTGAGTTGCTGGCAACGGCAGAATAGTGGAAGAGTGGATCCGCTGACAAACCAGCCGGTCGGTTCGTGTCCCTGATCGAGACAGACGCAAACATGGCCTGACTATCAACAGCACGGCACTTCTAGTATCAACAGGCGCAACGTCGTATTTCGGGCCGGCTCTAAACGAACCGCAGCCGCTCAGTACCGTCCCAGCTGCTCTTCTATACGCACAGTAAGCCACAATAAACACGACCTGCATCTGACCACTACTGATTTCACACTCGTCGCCAGTGTCCTCGCCCAACTGCGCAGCAGTTGCAACAGCGCGACGGAGTCGCAAGACAAATGTGACATTGAGTGGGATACTGAGGTCGTATCTTGCGACTACGTCGCGCTGTAGCAACTGCTGCGCAGTTGGGCGAGGACACTGTTGTAGCCAGTATAGCATTGTTAGTTGAAGAGAAATAAGACTCGTCATGTCCATGTGGTTTGCAAGGTTGGGATCACTAGAATATAGTGAGCACTGGGATCGCAGAGTCGCATAGTTCGCGGTATCCCCTGGAATTGCCTAAACGGGCGGTTCATGCAACATGTAATTTATCCAAACGGGACGAGTCCGCCTGTGGCCACTGAGGCGACGTCGACGTAAGAGAGCGCGCTGGCAGCCTTTTTTGGGGCAGTGCGAGTCAGCAGCCGGGCGCAGCACAGTTGAGCTTGCCAGCACTGGCGGAGATGATTGCGGAGGGGTTGCCATTGGCGACCTGAAATGGACGCAACACGAGCTCAACGGTTACGAGCGACAAGTTGCAGTTTTCAGACGACCGCGTAGCACCAACAAGCACGGCAGTGGGTGGCAGACGACCATTACAAAGACGACGACACTATTGCCCGGTCGTCCGCTGGCAGCTGGGGATCCACCAGGCGCCACTGGTGCAGCAGCGACCCGGAAAAAGTCGTATAGATGGATCTGCATGGGATCCTGACTCATCGCTGTCGATAACGTCAACCCACTGCGCGAGCGGCAGCAAACACGTCCACTTCCGCCAGAACGCCACGCCTGATCCGGCGTCGCCACTCAATTGCAGTTGTGGCGTCTGTTAGCTGCCGTTTTAGTTGTGCTTTTCTGCGTCAGGCGCGTCTACAATATACCCTGCTCGAATATTTTTATCTTTTTTTCATTGATGTGGTATTGATTTTTCACAGTTATTTCAGTGTGATTTGTTGTTATTTCATTGCTGTTTATTGTTATTTTATGGAGAATTCATCGTCATGTCGTTGCTGATGTCATTGTTCTTGTTTATTGTTTCTGTATTTTTTTTTCTATTTAGCTGTCCGTTCTGTGTAGCGCCGTATTGGATGGTCATTGTTTATTTGTTTGTTCGGCTGCGCTGTCATGTCGGTGCCCGGGTGCTGCGCTGGTTGCTCATCCCCAGAGCCGTGCGTCGCTCGTGACTAACTTCACGGCTCAGTCCGGACGACCTGCGTCCGAGCACCACCGCGAAAGGCCTGAACGACGCCACCTGATGGGCGCTAGCGCACAGAAGATCCGGTGCGCCAGCGGGTGCCGGGGGGCCCGCTCGCAAATGACTGGCATTGGCGAGCGCAATGGCGGTTCCAGCCAGTTTTGCCACCTCGCTAGCGACATGCGCGCAGATCAGGGTTAGCAGTCGTCCTTCCTTTGGGGCTGCAGCTCGCATATGCAGCAGACGCGCAGTGGCCATCGTCGCCTAAAAAAATTCCAGTGCATTTGCTCCAGATGTGTCACCGGCTATATATAGCTGGAGGGGCAGCCGCCAGAGCTGCCATCTGCCGTGCCAGCACCAGCCGTATCAATTGCAACCCCAGTTGCACCGGCACCCTATAGATCACTGCAATGCGCACCCGTAGCGGAACATGCCTACGTCTGAACAAGTAGTCCGGCAGTTTCGAGCCCAGCTGGCCGACATGCGCGTTCAGTACGAGCAGGTCAGGCTCCGGCGGGCCACGCTGGGGCGCCAGCGCCCCCGCGACAGGGACGCCATATTGCAGGCCGACTTCGAGCTCGAGATGCTCCGCGGAGGCATCCAGAACCTCGAGCACCTCATCCGGCTCCACGAGCGCCAGTAAACGCGTCCGCTTCAGTTGGTAGTAGACTTGATGCTAACTGTGTGATCCTCAGCCTGATCCTCAGCCTGATCCTGATCCATCTTCATATTGATTTCATCCTCATACTGATATCATCGTCACCCTGATCTCATCCTCATCCTGATCTCATCCTGATCTCATCTTGATCGTTTATTTATTGGCCCTGGCGCTGCATGCCGGGTTCTTTCTTATTATGTATTAAATAGTTGTGCAAATTTTCATGTGTGTATGGTGTATGTGGCAATTGGCCGATCGCCTGGCTGGCTCACCAAATAGTCACAGTCTCCCACTGGCAGCTGGCAGCTCTGGTTGACAGCTCCTGGCAGTTACTGTGGGGTAGCCGGTGTGCGTCAGCCGTCCTGGCTGCCGTTCGTTACAATGACCTTCAATTAATAATCGGTTGGTCATAGTAGCGACGCTGCTGCACGGTACCCGCTACTGCGCTACTGCGGTGATCGACCATTAGAGTTACATGGCAGCATGCCGCATCAGCTGTCACCGCTATACACCAGCACACTAAAGACCGATGCGAACCCATCCGGACAGTCCGCGCCCAACTGCTGCCCAGTTGTTCGAGTGGGATATCGGATCTCAGCTCAGAGTATACTCAACATATACGCTGCAGAATGTAACACATATCTTTCATATATAGGATTGTCCACGCACCAACTGCTGCGCAGTTGTTGTGCAGGACACTCCGGCGTCAGGACGAGACTACATGTCAGACTATCAGACTATCAGACTATCAACTATTCAATTGCACATGCGATCGCAACATCCATGTCTACATCAGAGCATACTCAACATATACACTGCGGAATATAACATATCTCATATATAGATGAATCCATGTTCAACTGCACAGCAGTTGCTACAGCGCGACGGAATCGCAAGATCGGACCTCAAGAGTATCAGGAGTATCATGTCTTGCGACTCCGTCGCGCTGTAGCAACTGCTGCGCAGTTGTGCAATGGTTCATATCAGATCTCACATACACAGTACAAAATATAGCCAATTATCTCATGCATGGGGTGTATCCACGCTTCAACGGCTGCGCAGCTGTTTAAAGTTTCGCATCGGATCGGATATCTACGTGCGTCAGAGCATACATATGCACTGCAGATATGCACAATATAACCACATCTCTTTAATATCTAGACGAGTCCACGCATCAACTGCGCAGCAGTTGCTACAGCGCGACGGAGTCGCAAGATGATACTCTGAACATCATACTTTCCTATACGGATCCACGACTCAACTGCGCAGCAGTTGCTGCAGCGCGACGGAGTCGCAAGGTAAGATACTAATATGAATGTGATGCCCCGTAAGGTGGTTCTTCGCTTTTATTTTCTCGTCACAGTACTCATGCTAATATTGACATATACATTAGGGCTAGTCCAGCTCCTCCTCCTTCTCCTCGAGGATCTCCTCGCGGATCTCCTCGATGATCTCGTCGCCCTCGGTGGTGGCGACCAGCTGCGACTCGGACGGCAGCCCGAGCTCGGCGAGCCGGGCGTCCATGTGCTGGCGCCATTCGCGCCAGTCGGCGAGCGCGCTGCGTCGCTTGAGGATGAGGATCCGGCTGGCCTCGGACTCCTCCATGGCGTCCTCCTCGTCGAACTTGCGGCTGTACGACTTGAGGTTCTTGAGGATCTCGCGGCGCTTCTCCTGGGACAGGATGGACGCCGGACGAGGGCGCCACAGAAACGACTTGAACTTCTCGATGCCCTCCTCGCGGAGCAGGCTGCCGCGGAAATCCCACAGCTTGTAGCCGTTCTCGACGGTGTGGCGCCAGAACGACGACGAGGTGGCCACGTAGCGCCCCGAGGGGTCCCACTCGAGGTCCGTCATGCCGTAGTGCTCGCACGAGCCGACCGCCACCAGGCTGGCGCCCGGGTCGGCTGCGGGGGTGGCGGTGGCGGTGGCGTCGCGGCGGAAGTCCATGTCGTGGTCGAAGTCCCAGAACTCGAGCTCGCAGGCGCCGGAGGGGCGCACCAATGCAGTGATCACGAAGCGGCCTTTTGGCGACCAGTAGATCGAGTTGCTCGCGCGCTTGTCGAGCTCCTTGATGGGTTTCCAGGTGCCCTGCGAGCCTTTGGCGCGCTCCAGCGCGTAGAAGCCGATGGTGTTGCGGTTGCCGACGGGGGCTGTCAGGCTGCCCTGGTCGAGGAACGAGATGAGCACGAACCGGTCGCTGTTGGGCTCCCACTGGAAGTTGACGACCGTCTCTTTGAGCTCGAGCACCTCTACCGGAATGTCCTTGTCGCCGAGCCGGAAGAACTCGAGGTTGGTGAACGTGGACTTCTTGGTCTTGGTGTGCCTGTCGACCTTGACACACAGGTACTTGCCCTGGTCCTGCCAGTGCAGCCGGCACCCGCTCACATTGAACAGGTTCCGGCTGCGGATCACCTGGCGGGTCCCGACGTCCATGATGCTGACGCGGGCGGTCTGGTTGGGCAGCTCGGGCGTCCAGTAGCACAGCACTGTGTCGTGGGCCTCGTGCGACGCGCGCTTCGAGCCCTCCAGCTTGACGCCAGCAGGCGCGAACTCGAACTCGACGATTCCGGGGATCTTGATGGTCTTTTTGTCGAGCAGGCCCATCGACGGCGCCTCGTAGATGGCCAGTGCCTCGCCAGGAATCAACCGGGCAAAGAACTTGGAGTCGGACGACCACTTGAACATGGGCCACACGATCTTGCGGTTGGCCTCGTCGTCGTCGGCGGCTGCTGGCGACTTGACCATGGCGAACGTGCGCAGCGGCAGCATCGTCTTGACGTCCCACACCACGATGGAGTTGCCGACGTCTGTCTCTTTGAACGGGCTGTCTGCGCGCGCTGGGCTGTCAATGGGGGGCAGGCTGATGGGCTCGACCGACCACGTCACCAGATAGCTCTCGTCGGGACTGAAATCGATCAGTCGCACGTCGTTGTGGGCGAACCGACCAATACGACCGAAACTGGGTCCGCCCCAGATCTGGACGCCCTGGCGGTGAATCGACACCAGATAGGCGCCGCTGGGCGACCACCGCACGTACTTCTCGGTCCAGTGCAGCCGGTCCACCACTTTCTCGGGCTCCTGGGCCTTGCGGTTCCAGTAGACGCCCACGCTGTCGCCACGGTGCAGCACGATCTGGTCACGTCCCTGCGAGTCCGTCAGCCAGCTCCGCAGGTGCTCGTGCGGGTGGTACGGCTCCACAGTCGGCTCCACGTACTCAGCAGCCACCTTGCCGCTGAATCCGTACCGCTCGACGTCGCCCAGCTTGTTGACGAGCAGCGTGTGCTTCTGGTCGAGCTTCTTGAGGTGGTACGTGCGCACCGCGTTGTGGGCCTGCTCGCTGCTCTCGTACTCGATGAACAGGTATCCCTTGGTCTTGCCGGTGTGCTCGTCCACGGGCATGTAGAATCCATTGGCCTTGATGGTCCCTGCGGTGCCAAACAGCTTCTTGAGCACCTTGGTGAGCACCTCTACTTTGGCCTCTGGCACCACTGGCGCGCCGTCGACCACCACGAACGTCTCGAGTCCGTCGTCGGGGTTGGTCGCGTACTTGGCCTCCAGGTCCGAGAAGTCGATGGGCTCCTCGGCCTCGTCTCGACGGTCGTCGATGGGTTCTGGCATTGCGATGTCAAGAAGTGAAAAATCAATGCCCCGTTCCAGGATGTACAGAGCCCCACCAACGTCAGTAGAAGCTGCTGAAAAAATGCTGCTCTGCGCGGCTGACACTGGCCTGAAAACAGTGGCAGTTGATTTTCTTCAATTCTTTCTGTTTTTCCTGTTTGTTTTTTGTTTGTTTTTTGTTTTCCTGTTTGTTTTGTTTGGTCGTTTGTTTGGCTGTCTTTTTATTTTAGAACTTTCTGTTCGGCTGTCAATTCAGATAGTCTCTCGAAGTATTGTGCATGGCACTGCATGGATTGACAGCGACTTGCAGACGCATGACAGCTACACTTTCACGGCCAACATATTACAACATATTTCCGTCTCCAGACGCTCTTGCGACTCCGTCGCGCTGTGGCAACTGCTGCGCAGTTGTGGCGAGGATTTTGGCTGTGAAGCTCAACTCAGCAATGTCTTTTTGAGAGGAGATACTCTAGTGTGGGCCATAGCGTCGCTTAGTCTGGTGCATGCTTCACCACTTATCAATTACCATTTCTCAATTGATTACTATTTCTCAATTGATTACTATTTCTCAATTGATTACTATTTCACAATTGATTGCTATTTCTCGTTCTTATTCAGTCAATATTGTATTAGTTACGAAATCAGTCGATTTCCTGGTATTGGACGGCTATGTGATCCACAGCGCTATACGAATACTAACAGTATCCTTGCCTCAACTGCGCAGCAGTTGCCCCAGCGCGACGGAGTCGCAAGATGTGTGATTGAGTTGGGAACTGATTTCGCGACTCCGTCGCGCTGTGGCAACTGCTACGCAGTTGAGGCAAGGATTTTGGCTGGTGTTCAACCTCAGTAATGTCTTTTTGAGTGGAGGCAGTTGAGCTGTGCGTCATAGCGTCACTTGCATCATTCTGCTGTATACTTCCCCACTTATCAATTGATTACTATTTCTCAATTGATTGCTATTTTGCAGTCAAAGTTCAGTCAATGTTATTTGAGTCACCAATAAGTCAATTTCCAGGCATATTTGAACTGCTACTGCGTAGCCCACAGTTCTGCTCTGTCCGAGTCAGGAGCAGCTTGCTTTCAATTGTGAGATTAAGCACCCCACTAGCTTTTCAGGACCTACCGTAATTCATTGCAGTACAATTGTATAAACATGTCAAGTGTTTACTGTTTATGATTGTGTTCTACGCTGGAATGAGTATACAACCCTGCTATTGTGATGTCGACTCTTTATATGGCGCCCTGCATGCACTTCCCTGAGCTCACACCACTAGTGACCCAGCGACATCACTGCCATCACAGCCAGAGTCCATGCCTCAACTGCGCAGCAGTTGCCACAGCGCGACGGAGTCGCAAGACATACAATTGACAGCCAATTGCGAGCCTTCTATATAAGTGCCTAGTGGTCGTATGCCGCTCCCCCGCTAGATGGGCCAGCCTCAGCGCCACATATAAAAGCCCCCATATGCGCATCCTGGACACTCCATCCTGTCTGCAATGGCCACAGTCCCCCAGAGTGCATTGTCGGCGGAGGACCAGGCGCGGCAGCTGGAGGAGTCGCTGCAGTTCATCCGGCAGCAGGACGCGCTGATGCGCCGGTGCCTGGAATCCAAAGGCAAGCTGCTGGACGCCATTCGCCATGCGTCGACGCTGCTGGCGGAGCTGCGGTCGTCAGTGCTCAGTCCCAAGCAGTACTACGAGCTCTACATCGCCGTGTTCGACGCGCTCAGCTACCTGGGGTCGTTCCTCAAGGACGACCACTCGAACCACCACCTGGCGGACATCTACGAGCTGGTGCAGTACGCTGGCAACATCGTGCCTCGCCTGTACCTGATGATCACCGTAGGCACTGCCTACATGTCTGTCGACGACGCCCCCGTGCGGGAGATCATGAAGGACATGATGGAGATGTGTCGTGGCGTACAGCACCCGGTGCGGGGCCTGTTTCTGCGCTACTACCTGTCGCAGGAGGTGCGCGACTACCTGCCAATCGGCGCTGTCGACGGGCCCAGCGGCAACCTCGACGACTCTGTGCAGTTCGTCATCACCAACTTCATCGAGATGAACAAGCTGTGGGTCCGGCTGCAGCACCAGGGCCACAGCAGAGAGCGTGACAGGCGCATTAAAGAGCGCCAGGAACTACAGATCCTGGTGGGGTCCAACCTGGTGCGCCTGTCGCAGCTCGAGGGCATCGACAAGACGTACTACCGCGACGCCATTCTGCCGGCGGTGCTCGAGCAGGTGGTGCAGTGCCGCGACGTGCTGGCCCAGGAGTACCTGCTCGACGTGCTGTGCCAGGTGTTTCCCGACGAGTTCCACCTCTACACGCTGGACCTGTTCCTGGCAGCCACCACTCGGCTCAACCCCGCGGTGTCGGTCAAAAAGACGGTGCTGGCGCTCATCAACCGGCTGGCGGACTTTGCGACTCGCGAACGCGACGTCTCGTCGCAATCTGCCGAGCACGACGCCGACGCCGTGCTGAGCGCTGCTCTGTCGAGAGCCAGCCTGTCGGACGCTGCTGAATCCCGCTCGAAATCGCAGCACAGCCCCAACGACGACAAGAGCGACGAAAATGAAGGCGCGAATGGCGAAAACGATGGTGTGGATGCTCATGTCGACGAGACTCCACAGCCAGCAGCATCGAACGACAGCAATGGCAGCACCAATGGTAGCACCAATGGCAACACCAACAGCAATTCCAACAGCAATTCCAACAGCAATGCTGAAGTCAGTGGAGACGGCGACGGACCAAACTTGTTTGAGCGGTTCTGGGCGCATTTCGAAGAGCTTCTCAAGGTGCGTCCCGACCTGCCGCTGGCTGACAGGACCATCCTGATGGTGGGTATCTGCAAGCTGTCGCTAGCGTGGTACCCCAAACGCCTCGACTACGTCGACCAAATTCTGCAGTTTGCCAGACAGTCTGTAGAGGCGTTGGCAGGCGAGGGCTACTCGAAGGAGTCTGTCGACAACATCAGCGAGCTGCTGCTGGCGCTCATCAACTTTTTCCCGCATTTCCTGGGCGTGCTGTCCATCGAGGGGTTCCGTCCCCTGCTGGTGTCGCAGCCAGTGTCCACTCAGCGGGCGGTGGCGGCACGCGTGCTGGACGCGGTGCTGCGACAGACTACAAAAGTGTCGTCTGTGAGCGAAGTGCAGGGCATTTTCGACCTGGTGGGCATCGTCATTCGAGAGGGCAGCTCCAAGACTTCTGGCAGCAGAAGCAGCAACGAGGGCGTGCCTGGCGGCGTATCGGCTGCCCATCATGTGGTGAGCGATTCTGGTGATGGCGAGTACAGCGACGATGTGCTGGCAGACCAGTCGAACCTGGCGAAAATCGTCCATCTGATCTTCAACAAGGATCCAGATACCCACGCCAAGCTGCTGGCGACCGCCAAAAAGAGCCTGGCCGAAGGCGGCAACAAGATCAGGTACACGTATCCTGCGCTGGTGACGAGCGCTCTGAAGCTGGCCAGAAGGTACCACCGGCTCGTCGACACGAGCAGCGACGAGTCAGACGTTTCGCAGAACATCGGGTCAGTGTTCAAGTTCGTCAACCGCGTCATTGCAGACCTCTACAAAATCGGCTCTGCCGAGCTGGCGCTGCGACTGTACATCAGCTCGGCGACTGTGGCTGACCAGGCGGCGGCTGAAGAGGCCAGCTACGAGCTGTTTGCCGAGGCGTTCAGCATCTACGAAGAGGCCATTTCCGACTCGCGGGCGCAGTACCAGGCCATTTGCATCATCGCAGGCGGGCTCCAGACGACCCAGAACTTCTCTGCCGAGAACTACGACACCCTGGTGTCCAAGTGCGCACTGTACGGGTCCAAGCTGCTCAAGAAACACGACCAGTGCCGTGCTGTATACCTCGCGAGCCATCTGTGGTGGTCTGTTGACTCGGACCCAGAAGACTCGCAAAACAACAGCAACGGCAGCAGCAGCAATAACAACGACAAGCGTGTCCTCGAGTGCCTGCAGAGAGCGCTGCGGGTGGCAGACGCCTGTATGGACGTCGCAGTGTCGGTGGAGCTGTTCGTGGAGATTCTCAACCGCTACATCTACTACTTCGACCACGACAACACCGCCGTCACGGTGCGGTATATCAACGGGCTCATTGAGCTCATTCAGACCAATCTCGCCAACAACGCCGACGAAAAGATCAGCGACTCGCCTCGCAAGCACTTTGAGCGCACTCTCGAGTATATCACCCACCAGAAAGACGTCGACGACAAGTTCCAGCAGATCGTGTGGTGATGTGTATTCTATTATTTTATTCGCTTTGTACCTCATATAACTCAGCCACTATACTGCAATTGACGTTGTTGCCTATTCTAATCTACTTCTCAGATAGCTCCTCTTAGAGCAGCAAAGACTGTCTCTTGCGACTCCGTCGCGCTGTGGCAACTGCTGCGCAGTTGAGGTTGAGTTTCAGTCCATATAGGTAGATTATAGGTATCCGGTAAATACATACTCCAACTAGATCTGCAATATCCACGATTCAACTGCGCTGCAGGCGTCCAATCTAAATCTACTTGCAACTCAGACAACTCCTCTCAACGCAGCAAAACGATCTGGCTCTTGCGACTCCGTCGCGCTGTAGCAACTGCTGCGCAGTTGAGGTTAAGCTTTTCTCGATATAGGCAAAATATATGAATCCAGTCAAATATATGATCCAACTGGATCTGCAGTATCCCCGATTCAACTGTGCAGCAGTTGCCACAGCGCGACGGAGTCGCGAAAGACCGTTGCACGACTTTCTATGCCAAATCTGGTTTTCACGACGGAGGCAACTGCGCAACAGCTGAGGTTGAGCTTTTCGTCAATGTAGGTAAAATATACGCATCCAGTAAGTCGGGATCCAGCTGGATCCGCAGTGTCCACGATTCAACTGCGCAGCAGTTGCCACAGCGCGACGGAGTCGCGCAATCTGTTGGACGACCATCACTTGGAATATGTTGCAGTGCGACCGAGTCACAGAAATGTGATCTATCGATACGCCAGCACGCTTTGATGGGCATTCTCGTAGGCGTCTAGCAGACCCCGTCCATGGCACAGAGCCGCCAGCACCACCAGCACATGAAACAGCTGGTGCGAATGGCCCCAGATGTCGAATGCTCCAGGCATGAATCTCTCAGGAACTCGTGCTGCGTACAGGGCACTGCCACCTATATAGAGCACTCCTTCAGAGATGATCCAGTAGAGGCCAGTCTTCTGCACGCACTGCTCAAACCCGTACAGATATATCCCCACCGCGATTGGAAAAATGCCGCTCAGTCCATACACTACAAACATAGCTGCTCGGTACGGACGCCATTCAGGGGTCCTGAACTCGTCGGCCAGAGAAACGACTGCGCAGCCGATTCCCAGCATCGTTGTGAACGCCCAGCAAATTGACCGCCAGCCGGTATGCTCCATGAGTCCGTAGTAAACCAGCGACACCAGCGAGGTGTTGATGAGCACCACAATGCCGAAATAGTCGAGCTTGTTGCCAAACTTCGACACCTGCGAGCTGTGGCACTTGATGCAGTGGTAGACACCACTCATGCCGAGGCATGTGAAGCATCCGGCTCCAAAACATGCCATTGCTGCGAAATCCTTCCAGCTGGTCGTCGCGTATATTGGAATCACTGCCTCCAGAGCGAGAATCGTGATGGCCAGAGAAATCACGCCAGGAACAAGATGGCTGTATATGTTTCCCGTCTCGTTGTGGATGTACGACAGGCTATGGAGACACTTCTTGTAGCTCAGCGTTTCCCGCACATAACCACTGACAATGTAGTGGTTGTCCTTCTGCCAGTCCGGCAGCTCATCAAACGAGCAGGTAAGCGCCTCTACTATGGTGGTCTCCAAGTTCTCCAACGCTTGCACTCCTTTGGCAACCGATTCCGGCACTTTAGATGCTCCACCCCGTTTCCGGGCAGTAGTAGTCGACATGACGAAAAACGAAGCCAGTCCAGCAGCCCAAATTTGTAAACACTTCACAAATCACGCCTCAACAAAAATAAACAGCAAAGGTTATAATCCAGCTGAGGATCTCTAGTTGTCAAGCGCAAATGCACAAAAAAGAATGGTCCCTGGCGGGATCGAACCGCCGATCCTCGCGTTATTAGCACGATGCCTTAACCAACTGGGCCAAGGAACCAATTTGCTTACCCTTTGCATGGGCCCCTCATCACGGGAGTTCAGGGTAAGGGTTTGTTTTGGCGTAAATTCGATACCAACCGGTCTTGCGACTCCGTCGCGCTGTAGCAACTGCTGCGCAGTTGAAGTTGAGATTCTGTTCATATGTGCAGACTACACCCTGCTTAATCCACGCCACCAGAGCCCACGATACAACTGCGCAACAGTTGCCACAACGCGACGGAGTCGCAAGAGCTCACAGCTAAAACGTACTGAGATCGCTGCGACGAATCTGAGTTTTCCCAGAAGGGCTTTTAGAAAGAACGTAGAGATGAATCAACTACAATATAGTACAGTTACATTCAATTGTGATCTGACAACATCGTGGAGACAAGAACCGACCATCGACTCTAGATTAGGGTGAAGTATTTAAAATGATGGTTGGATCTCACGCGCTCTATACGACTGGGCACTCTTTAAAAATGAGCGTCACCAATTAAAATATCAAACATCAAACTGTGGTCTTGCGACTCCGTCGCGCTGAGGCAGTTGCTGCGCATTTGGGTCGTGGACTCTGCTGAGTTTCTCATAGTCGCAGATTCGGAACCAGCTTAAACCACACTAGCAGAATGCACGACACAACTGCGCAGCAGTTGCCACAGTGCTACGGAGTCGCAAGACCACAATTGCAATGTCAAATGGGATATCAATTCTGACTTGATGCTTAGAGTTGAGCTGAAATTGGAGTCGACGGGTCTTGGAGAGAGCCGCGCAAATATGCGGCTCGAGATGGGACCCTCGCCCAGATGGTTTACTTCGACTTCAGCATCACAGATATTGAATATCTGTTTAACTGTCGGTGGAACCCAGACGAGCTGCCCGTAGAAGAACTGCAGTGCGCGTTTGGAGAAAGAAGGCCGTCGGCAAAACGAAAACATGACACGGACACGATCGCCGCAGGCAGACGAGGTGTCTGCAGTCGTGATCGAGAACGGATCAGCGTGGACGCGAGCAGGGTTCTCTGGCGACATTGCCCCCAAATACGTCGTTCCGACCGCGTACGCCAAGGACGCCGAGGGCAATGTGTACTTCGAAGACGACATTGACCAGCCACGCCCCAGCACGGAGATTTTCTCGCCCATGTCGGACGGGTGTGTGCAGGACTGGGATGCCATCAGCAAGCTGTGGACCCATGTGTACCAGAACAAGTTTGGCATAGATTCGTCGGAGCTCCCGCTGGTCACTACAGAGCACCCGTGGAACACGCTGGCGAATAAGGAAAAGGCGCTCGAGATTGCGTTTGAGGACCTCAAAGTGCCGGTGTTCAACCTCGTCAAGGCGCCTATCTGCGCTGCGTTCGAGAGCGGACGTCCCACTGCGCTGGTCATCGACATTGGCAGCTCTGTCGCCAGCGTCACGCCCGTGGTCGACGGCAGCATCGTGCCCAAAACGTCGTACCATTCGCGGTTCGCTGGCGACTTCGTCAACCTGCACGTGCTGAGCCATCTGCAGTCGCGCAACGTCGAGGTCACCCCGTCGTATCTGGTGAAGAAGAAGTCCGTTCTCGATCCTGGCCAGCCGCCTGCACCCTCGCTGTATACATACAAGGACATCAGCCCTAGCTTCCACGCGTACCAGGTGGCCAAGGTGCTGCACGACTTCAAAGAGACGACGTCCCAGGTGTCGGACGTGCCGTTCACCAGCGCGTCTCCACTGGCGCGAATTGGCCGACCGTTCGAGTTTCCCGACGGATTCAACCTCACGTTCGGGCCCGAGCGACTCACCACTACCGAGCCGCTGTTCAAGCCTCTGCAGTTCCCGCTGCCGGACGTGACGCTGCCCGAAAACAGCCACGGATTGGGCGACCTGCTATATCTGAGTCTGAGCAAGCTGGACGTCCCGCCAGAGGTGCTTGTCAACATGCTGTCCAACATCATCATCTGCGGAGGTACCACGCTGATGCAGGGGCTGCCAGCCCGAATCGAGAGCGAGATGATGCACATGTTCCCCAACTATATGCCGCGGTTCTACATTCCGCCCGGCGCAGTAGAGCGCAAGTCGGTGACGTGGGCTGGCGCCAGCATACTAGCGGGACTAGGGACGTTTGAGAACTGGGTCACCAAGCAAGAGTACGAAGAGTTCGGCGCCGAGCTCGCTGAAAAGAGGTTCAAGTAGTGTAGATTATGTATTGTATTGAGTTGGACTTCAACTGGTTGTCATTCGATGTTTTGCTGTATCATTTTATCTTGCGAAAATGGCATATTTGATTTTCTCTTGCGACTCCGTCGCGCTGAGGCAACTGCTGCGCAGTTGTTTGCAACTTGATTTGGATTATTGGTTGAATTCACTGAACGCAAACAACTGCGCAGCAGTTGCTTTAGCGCGACGGAGTCGCAGGAGAATGTCAGCATTTCATTTGAATGTCAGCATTTCATTTGAATGTCAGCATTCCATTCTGTCTTGCGACTCCGTCGCGCTGAAGCAACTGCTGCGCAGTTGTTTGCGTTCGATCTGTTTCAGTTCTTGGTCCAATCGTTTACTGTCTAGATATTATTCTGCTAATTACTACCTAGTTGTTGAATAATGCTTGCTATTTTCCGTGCATTGCTTATACATTCTAAATTGTCTTCTCTAGACTCAACTGCTGAGTCGCATTCTCTCACTTATTACAAGATGTATTCGCTCGTATTAACATTATACTTGTGTGATATTGGCGCTTGCAGCTGTATCATACGTGGTGAGGTGTGTGTGTTTATTTTGTGCATTTCACTTTTGTTCACGCCAATTTGATTTTCGTGGGTTCCACTCTAATGCTGTTCAATCGTCGTCGTCGTCTTCGTCATCGTCGATTTCGCCTACCAAGTCGGTGGTGACGTCCTCTAGGTCATCATCATCATCATCATCATCATCGTCATCCTCTTCGTCGTCATCTTCGTCGTCTTCCTCTTCTTCGTCTTCTGCCTGCTGCCTTGCAGCCAGCTCCTGGTAATACGCTGCCAGGGCTTCTGCGTTGGCTTTGTCCTCCACCGACTGACCAAGCGCACCAGTAATGGTGTCGATTTTTTCTTCTGCTGCCTCGTCGTTCCTGGCAGCCGTGGACGCAGAAATAGAAGCGTCGAAAAGCGTCTTGCCAACTGTGCTTTCCAAATGCCATGCAGGCAGGGCGTTCTCTTCTGCGAGCCGGGCCTTCTCCTCCAGGTTGCGTCTCTCTTCGTCGGCAGTCTCCTTGTCGGACGTGATCTTGACTTGTAGAGACGTCGCCACGGCTCCAGCAGAGCTGGCGGTGGGCAGTCCTGCTCCTGGTACGCGGGTTGCTGCTGCTGGTCCAGCTGCGCCTGGCGCTGGGATCATCGTGGAAGCTGGCAGCGGCAACGCATGGGCCATGGACGACTGGAAGGTGTTTTCCGGCACGTTGATGTCGTCGATCTGGCGCAGGGTGTCGATTATGGGCTGGATCTGGCTCATGAGCCGGCCCAGCTTGTCCTGGGTGGCCTGGGACTCGGTGGAGGAGTCGTCCTCGTGAAGCAGGTTCCCGCACACGTCGCACACGAACCCGTTCATGTCTGGAGAAAACGTCGCCACGATATCAATCGCCGAGTACCTGCTTTTGCACACGCTGCACACGTATCCCTGAGGGCGCGCCTCTGCGCCGACCTGCTCTTTGAGCCGGTTGACAATGCTGTGCATCTTCCACTTGATGGCATCGATGGCCTCTGTGAAGTGGATGTAGTAGTAAGTTTTGAGAATAGGCCTCTGAGTCGGTCCGTCTTCACGCTGGACGTGGTCGGACAGCAAATGGTCTTCTTTGAGCCGGGCGCACAGCGTGCGGACGTCTTTTTTGCTGGCGATGGCCATCAGGTTGCTCAGCTCGTCGTCTGTCAATCTCGAGTTAGTCAGCTGCCGAATTTGTCATTTCGGTGGTGCTCAACCTACACAGAGTGAATGAGCAGCGCGTCCATGATGAGCACGCTGCGGATGTCGAAAAACCCTCGGGTGACATAGCGGATCAGCCGGTGAACTGTATCCATTACGAAACTCGAAGGAGTGAACTTCGGGAGGCTGATATGCACCTATAGCCCAACGTCTGCAGCGGCAAGCATTTCTGACGAGCAGTTGGATATTGACTACACAAAAAGTCAATTGCTAGTTCTTAGTTTGTAATAACCACTTGCATCTTATTTTTTTATTTCATCCTTGATTTTGTCTCTAATTTGTTATTGTAGTCTCAGATTCACAGTTATATATAAAGCCCGGAGCACGGATCAATTTCTATACGGCTTTACATCGAACCCCAGTGTCCTCGCTTCAACTGCGCAGCAGTTGCAACAGCCCGACGGAGTCGCAAAACTAATTGAATTATCAATTTGAACATGTCTTGCGACTCCGTCGCGCTGTAGCAACTGCTACGCAGTTGAGACGAGGACACTGGGGTCGTGGGGCAAGACGTCATGTATACAGTCTTGGTAGCATATATGATAGTCAATTGATGATAGCGATAATCTTGGAAATACTATATAATTCTCGCAGTCAGGCATAGAGAAAGCCCTCTACAGCAGGAACGTAGCGATAGCCGGAAACCGAAAACTGGCGCAGGAACGACTCGATTTCCTCGAGGTCGCTTTCGTCGAGCGCGACGTGGGTGGAGTTCTCAATGACGCGCGACAAGTTGGTGGTGCCCGGAATCGGGATGATGGTGGGATAGTTGGCAGTGTTGGACTTTGTTCGGACCCACGACAGCGCCAGCTGAGCAGAGGTGCAGTTCTTGGACTTGGCGAGCGCGGCGATATGCTCTACGAGAGTCTTGTTTTTCTCGTAGTTTTCCGCCTGGAACCTGTCCAGGTGCAGCCGGAAGTCACCTGCAGTGAGCTGCTCAGGCTTGAGTCCTCCGAACTGGCCCTTTCCTAGCGGCGAGTAGGCGATGACGGGAATATCGAGCTCTTTGCACACCGCGAACACGCCGTTGGACTCTGCCTCGCGCGACCACAGCGAATACTCGAGCTCCACGGCGTGGATTTTGGCTACTTTAGACGCTCGGCGGATAGAGTCAGCGCTGACCTCAGACAGACAGATCGCACCGACTTTACCAGCGTCCACGAACTGCTGAATGGCACTGACGCTCTCCTCGATGGGCACACGGCCCACTCGGGCCAGTGTGTACATGTCGAGCTTCTTGACGCCGTCGAGGTGCTTGAGAATGGTTCCTATCGACTTCTGGATGCACTCGGGTGTCCCATCAGGCGACAGATTTACCACGTCAATGCCGCCCTTAACGGACAGATACACCTTGTCGGCATCTTCAGGGTGGGCCCTAAAGTAGCCAGCAATGAGTTCGAGGTTTTCCTCGGGATCAGGCCTGCCGTAGAAATCGCCTCCATTCCAGAAGGTGACGCCGTTGTCGACAGCTGCTTTGAGCGTCTTGAACGCCTCGTCTCGAGGGATCTTCTTTTCGGGAATGCACGTGAAGTTCATGAGTCCCAGTCCCGTAGGACCCACCTGCTTTCCATCTACCAGTGGCATTTCTGTGTGTGACTTTTCAGCGTTGCTGAGGACCAACTAGCTGGAAACGCAATTGCATTTATAGTGCATTTCGGACTTACAACCGTGTGCGGCGTAGACGGCTGCCGGAGTTAAGGCCGGAGATTAGCCAGCAAGAGCCCCAGGAGCCGCCAAGAGCTCAATCAGTCGAACGCCGTGTCGCCATATCGGCGATAACAGTGCTGTGATGGTTCGGACACGGGTATAGCTGAGTCCGGTGGCGGTGGCGTGGCAATTGTGGCCGTTGATGGTGTCTCGCTCATTGTATGTACGTTATATGGGATGCATACTGGACCTGCACAGATCTGCTATGCAAAACATTAACCCGTTGACATATGCCAAACTCAAGTCAAAAGAATAACAGGAGCTCGACGGGGTCAATTCGAAGACAAAGACAGCTATGAAATACATTCTTGGCAGCCAATTTAATGATCAATTGATGATACAAATAATCTTGAAAATACTATAAAACCAGCCTCGCAGTCAAGCATAAAGAAAGCGTTCTTGAGCAGAAACGTAGCGAAAGCCTGATACCGAAAACTGGCGCAGGAACGACTCGATTTCCTCGAGGTCGCTTTCGTCGAGCTCGACGTGGGTGGAGTTCTCAATGACGCGCGACAAGTTGGTGGTGCCCGGAATCGGGATGACGGTGGGATAGTTGGCAGTGTTGGACTTTGTTCGGATCCACGACAGCGCCAGCTGGGCAGAGGTGCAGTTCTTGGACTTGGCGAGCGCGGCGATATGCTCGACGAGAGTCTTGTTTTTCTCGTAGTTGTCGGCCTGGAACCTGTCCAGGTGCAGCCGGTAGTCGTTTGCGGAGAGATGCTCAGGCTTAAGCCCTCCGAACTGGCCCTTTCCTAACGGCGAGTAGGCGATGACGGGAATATCGAGCTCTTTGCACACCGCGAACACGCCGTTGGACTCTGCCTCGTGCGACCACAGCGAGTACTCGAGCTCCACGGCGTGGATTTTGGCTACTTTGGACGCTCGGCGGATGGTGTCAGCACTGACCTCAGACAGACAGATTGCACCGACTTTGCCAGCGTCCACGAACTGCTGGATGGCGCTGACGCTCTCCTCGATGGGCACACGGCCCACTCGGGCCAGTGTGTACATGTCGAGCTTCTTGACGCCATCGAGGTGCTTGAGAATGGTTCCAATCGACTTTTGGATGCATTCTGGGGTGCCGTCAGGTGCCAGTTTAACCGTGTCAATGCCGCCCTTAACGGACAGATACACCTTGTCGGCGTCTTCGGGGTGGGCATTGAAGTAGCCGGCGATAATCTTGAGGTTTTCCTCGGGATCGGGCCTGCCGTAGAATTCGCCTCCGTTCCAGAAGGTGACGCCGTTGTCGACAGCTGCTTTGAGCGTCTTGAACACGTCCTCTCGAGGGATCTTCTTGTCAGGAAGGCACGAGAAGTTCATGAGTCCCAGGCCCGTGTGGCCCACCTGCTTTCCGTTTACCAATGGCATCTCTGTGTGAATAGTTCAGCGTAGCTGGGGAGCAAACTGGAAGCATGATGGCATTTATACTCTATTTCCGACGACTACAGATCTGCGGTGGGGACTGCTGTCGGAGTTAAGACCGGAGAATCGGTAGAAAGACCAATAAGAGCTGAATACGAGCATTGTGTCGTCATGTCGGCAATAACGGCCAAATAGTGGTGCTGAGACGGATGTAACTGTGGATATAACTGAACATGGTGGGGGTGGCTTGGCAACTACTGCGCAGCTGGCGTTGGAGCTTCCTGTTGGAATGCGTAAATGACGCGAAACCGGTTGAAGCCCAGCCCAGGCATTGATTCGCTCTGCACAGTATCTTTCGTTCAACTGCGCAGTGGTTGCCACAGCGCGATGGAGTATCTAAGTGCCTAGCTCAGCTGCATCCTTCAACCAATTGACCACTCCACCTTGCTCTTCACCGAATCGAAACCAAAAGCAATTATCTTCGAATTCGGCCAGAGGCTCGGAAAACCACTCCACCCTGCTTTTCAGAGGGTCGGAAAACCAAAAGCAATTAGCTTCGATTCAGCTAGAGGCTCGGAATTCCAGAAGCAATTAGCTTCGAAATCCAAACCTCTGGCTGAGCGACTCCGTCGCGCTGTGGTAACTGCTGCGCAGTTGAGCGAAAGATACTGGGCAGAGCGAATCAATGCTGGGCTGGGCTTCAACCTCATTTACGCATCCCAACAGGAAGCTCCAACGCCTACTTCGCAGTAGTTGCCACGCCACCCCTACCATGTTCAGTTATATCCGTCTTAACTCCACTATTTCGCTGTTGTTGCCGACATGACGACACAGTGCTCGAATTCAGCTCCTGTCGGTCTTTCTACCTATTCTCCAGTCTTAACTCCGACAGCAGTCCCCAGCGCAGATGCGTAGTCGCCGGAAACTGCCGCGCAGTTGGCGTTGGAGCTTCCAGTTAGGATGCATATATGAGACGAAACCGGTTGAGCATCTTTGTGGACCCGTTCACCAGCATCTTTCGCCAACTGCGCAGCAGTTGCCACAGCGCGACGGAGTCGCAAGACATTGTGCAATTGCAGTACCCACAGCCTGTGATCTGTCACCGTTATGCTGTCAGGCGGCTGCAGCAGATGTATGCACTGCTGTCAATGCAGCCACGACTAATACCTTCCCGAACGCAAACCCCGCCAGAGGCAATTTAGTTTTGCAAACTGACAAAGACACGGCAAGACATCAACAATTTGATCCAGTCGTCATGGCTGTGACGGGCCCTTCGGTGGTGAAGTTGTCACCAGAGCCATAGTGTCGCGCTCTGCGCTCGTCGCCGCGTACGTCGAGGCACTGGTACATCGTGGTCCGCAGAGCTACAAACCCTCCACCGCACGTTTGGAGTGACACTTCTCGGCTCAAAGAAGAGAACCAACGCAACTCAGGCAGCGAACGGCGTGACAGATCTGGTTGTGCCGGCCACCCATTGGCGTTTTTTCGAGACACAAGCCAAGTACAGCGGTAGGGAGCGGTGCACAGCGCTCACGCAAGTTCTGGTTGGAAATGGAGTCGTCGGAGCACCCAGAGGTGCCCAGCGACGAAATGGACGTCGACCTCAAGCAGGAAGAGCTGGCAGCAGCGGACAGCCACGCGCCCAACGACGGCGAAGAGGGTGCCACTGACGCCACGAGCGCCACGGATGGCAACGATGCCACCAGCGCAAACGACGCCACCACTGGTGTCGCCAATGATGCTACTACTGAAGCCACTACGGAAGCCACCAATGCGACCGACAGCCACGACAATCACGCGAGCCACGCGAGCCAAGGCAACGCCAACAACAGCAACGGGCTGGGCACGACAGACGCGAGCAGACAGGCGCAGCTGGAGACGACGGATCCAGAGGCGCTGCAGAAGCAGATCGCGGAGCGAGCGCAAAAATACCTGGCCAAGCAGATGTACCGAGTGATCATCCCGTCGTACGCGGCATGGTTCGAGCGCGACGACATCAACGACATCGAACGGCGGTCGCTGCCCGAGTTCTTCAACGGACGCAACCGCACCAAGACGCCCGAGGTGTACAAGGACTACCGGGACTTCATGGTGGATACGTACCGGCTAAGCCCGACCGAGTATCTGACCGTGACGGCGTGCCGGCGAAATCTGGCGGGCGACGTGGCGGCCATCATGCGGGTACACGCGTTTCTAGAGCAGTGGGGTCTCATCAACTACCAGATCGACCCCGAGACCCGCCCAGCGCTCATTGGCCCGCAGTTCACTGGCCATTTCCAGATCGTGGTCGACACCCCGCTGGGCCTACAGCCGCTGGTGCCGCCGCCAGGGTCACAGCCGTCGGACGGCACGTTTGACCTGGCAGCCACCGAGAAGAAGATCCGCGCCAGCGACGCCCACGCACAGCTGTCAGACGCAGCTGCAGGCGACCGCGATGGCGCTAGCGCCGAGGCGCTGCACGCCACGCCCAACGGCGTCAATGGCGGGGCCCAGCGCCACGAGCGGGGCGAGCGCCATGAGCGCCACAGCGACCACGACGACCGCCAGTGGCGCTCCGCGGCTGCCCGCCTTAGCAGGGCCGCCACCACTCCCGTCAACATGGAGCTCCGCAAGAGCATCTACGATAGCTCGGCGGACGCAGCAGCGCTGCTCGACGACAGCCAGCACAAGTTCAACGCCGTCAACACCCGCGTGTACAACTGCATCACCACTGGCGAGGACGTGTCCAAAGTGCGCTACCACAACCTGCGGTCCAAGCAGGCGGTCAGCGCGCTTTCGTTCAAGCACGGACTGTTCCCAGCCAACATGAGCAGCGCCGACTTCGTCAAGATCGAGCAGGACCAGGCGGCTGGGCCCAACTGGTCCGACCAGGAGGTGCTGCTGCTGCTGGAGGGCCTCGAGATGTACGACGACGACTGGGACGCCATTGCGTACCACGTAGGCACTCGCTCCCGCGAGTCGTGCGTTACCAAATTCCTCCAGCTGCCCATCGAGGACCCCTACTTGGCGCGCAATGGCGCTCCAAATGCTGTTGGTGCTGCTGGTGCTGCTGGTGCTGTTAGTGGCAGTAGTGACGCTGCTGTGGCGTCGAGTGGCACCACCACTGTCAAGAGCGAGAACAGCAGCAATCGTAGCGCCACCGATGTGACCAACAGCGAATCGGTGCACGACCTCAAGGGCAAGCTCGTAGAGCGCCTGGTCCGGCTGCTGACGGCACAGACGGGGCCTAACTACGCAGCGATTGCGGAGTCGGCCTCGGACGCAGCCCAGCAGGAGGCGTCTGCCCAGCAGGCGCTGCTCAACCAGCTGCTACAGGCGCAGCTCACGAAGCTCGAGCTCAAACTCGAGAGGTTCGACGACGCTGAGGCGGCTCTGGCGGCCCAGAAACGCGAGCTCGAGGCTGCCCAGCACCAGCTGTACCTCGACAGACTGGCGCTCAAGTCCCAGGCAGACTCGGTGCTCGCCAAGCTGCGCGAGGCCGCGTCCACGACGGGATCCGAGGCTGACGAGCTGGCGGCTGACGCAGTGCGACTCGCGAGCCAGAACCCCCAGCTCGCGACCCTCAACGGCACCCACGAGGTGATCCAGTCCCACAAGTCGTCCAAACCCCAGCTCAAGCCCATCAGCCTCGACACGCCTCAGACGTACAAGTTCTGGTCCGCCTAGGCACAAAAGCAGGCTCCACCAAACGATGTGTGATGTATATTGTGGTGTTTGAATACATGTATTGTAGATGCTCTAGCAGTAGATTTTTGTGTCAATTGCAGTTGAATTATCAGGGTGCGAAACTCTTCTCACACACTAAAATACCTCTTGCGACTCCGTCGCGCTGCAGCAACTGCTGCGCAGTTGAGGCATGGACACTGGCAATTAGGTATTGTAGTGTCCAACGTAGTTGTTTGAATATACATTGTAGATGCGCTAGCAGTAGATTTCGTGTCAATTGCAATTACAACTATCAACAAGATGTGAAGTAATATACGAAACACTTCTCAGATATTAGTGTTCGTATGTCAGGTACACATACTACAATATTTTATTATCAGTGTCCATGCCTCAACTGCGCAGCAGTTGCCACAGCGCGACGGAGTCGCAAGAGGTATTTCAGTATGGCTAATGAGGTATTGTGGTGGTTTAAATATGCGTATTGTGTGAGATCTGCCTCAGCGGAGAGAAGTGGGTACTAATATGAATTGCGATTGCGAACTATTAAGGAGTCGTTTGCCAAATAATATAAAACATTTTCTCCATTCATAGTACATTACATATTAAAGTACTTTCCGCGACTCCGTCGCACTGGGCATGCCCGTTTAGATCCTCGCTCATTTACAGAGTTCTCGCCTCGACTGCGCAGCGCTTGCCCCAGCGCGACGGAGTCACAACATGTATAATTGATTTAAGTGTGGATCCAGTGTGATTCCAAATATGACCAATCACAAACTGGAACGGTCCATAAGTCGAATGTAAGTTCATCGTTGGTATATTTTCGAAGTTGCCTCGTATAAGGCTGTGCCACTCACAGCTAGGCTGGCTGGAAAAAGTATTCCATTATTTTAGTGGCACCAAAAAGTGGAAATCACAACAAATCCAAAATAGGTAAACATCAACTATCAAATTCCAACTGTTTACCATTTATACGGAAACAATACGGCGATTCGGTGCATTTCAATATATAGTGATTTTCCACACAACTGCGCAGCAGTTGCCACAGCGCGACGGAGTCGCAAGATGAATACCTGCTGCAACCCAATTACACAGTGCCAGCATCCCCTTTTTCGCACAACACCGACCAATTTTATTTTTTTGCTTCAAAGTATGCTGACAGCTCATTGTGCATAAGCTTGCATTAGTTCGACGCACTAAAAGTTCTGACAAACAAAGAACAAAAACGCAGCAGCAACACCATTAAGCCAAATATAAACATTGAATTGTAACATATCTGACAAGCGAATATGGTTTATACTTTTCAATCGGAATGAGGCGCGCAGATTCTCGAGCTTAAAAATTGATTTATCCAATGCAACTGCGCATACCGCTGGCCCAATTTGACTCCAACAGATGAGACGCCAAACTCCCAAATGCCGAAAATTCCAGTTCCCAACACGTCCAGAATATCCAGATGCTTTAAATTCCCAGATGCTCTAGACGCCAAATTTATCAGACAAGCAATATGTGAAAGTTCGACGACTTCGGGACGCCTAGCATACTACGCGTACTGCAGCGCCTTTTCGCATGGTTGCATCGATCCCATCACACGGCTGGCGCGCCACGGCTGGCTGCAGCGTGAGCAATTTCGCAGCTGCCACTTTGTTTTTAGTCTCAACCATGAAGTTCCAGTGGGCCCTAGCGGTCTGTGCTGGCGCTGTATGGGCGCACCAGCAAGTGTTGGCACCGCAGCGACCAATTGGCTCGGTGGGCTCGCTGGAGTACGACAATGGAGTGTGGAATCTCGACGCGGTCGACGCTGGCCTCAGGGAGTGCGCAGTGGTGCACAAAATGGAGACGATTGCACGGGACCACGACAAGGGCGAGTCGGTAGTGCAGATGTTGTTTGCGCTGCTGTTCCCGTTCGGCCCTGCGTTGAATTCGCTGCTGGCGACCACCTACATCTCGGGAATCCCCAACCTGCTGCTGATATTCCTGCCTACCAACATCCGCGAGTCGCAGCTGTCGGTGCTGGTGTCGTTTGCGGTAGGAGGGCTACTGGGCGACGTGTTTCTGCACCTGATTCCCCAGACGTTCTTCGGCGAGGTCCACGAAGGACCAGTGCAGCTGGTGGTGCGTGACGATCACCGCCACGCGGTGCTGGGCCTGGCGATGTTTGTGGGGTTCCTGACGTTTGTGAGTCTCGACAAGGTGATGCGCATTGCTGGGATTGGCCACGACGACGACCACAGCCACAGCCATGACAGCCACGACAGCCACGACAGCCTCAGCAGCGAGAGCCACGATAGCCACATTAATGACAGCCACAGCCACAGCCGCGACAGCCACAGCAGCTCGGTGGAGGAAAAAAGCGCTCGCAGGCGCACCAGGGCCGAGACCAAGCAGGCTGCACACGAACAAGTGCAACCACCTGTCGTGCAGCAGGCGGTGGTCACTACGGCAGCCACGCCTGTTAAGCTGTCGGCGTACCTCAACATGATTGCCGACTTCAGCCACAACATCACCGACGGGCTCGCCATCACGGCGTCGTTCTACCAGAGTCGCTCTGTCGGCGCCACGACATGCCTGGCTATCTTCTGCCACGAGGTGCCTCACGAGGTCGGCGATTTTGCACTGCTCGTGCAGGGCGGATTTTCCAAGACTCGCGCTCTGCAGGCGCAGTTCCTCACCGCCACAGGGGCGTACCTGGGCACGCTGATTGGCATTGCCATGGACTCTCTGTCGTCGGGCCCGTCGACGCAGGAGGCTGTAGACGCTCTCGGCAATGCTGCGCCGGGGATTCTGGGCACCAACGTGCGCATGGGCGAGCTGGTGCTGCCGTTTACGGCGGGCGGGTTCCTGTACATTGCCACGGTAGGCGTGATTCCCGACATCATTGAGGCGCCTGGCGACCACGCGCTGAGCACCCGCCAGCGGCTAGTGCAGGCAGCACTGCAGCTCGGGGCGGTACTGGTGGGCATTGGGCTGATGTTTGGCATTTCGTGGCTCGAGTAGCCATGTATATACATCTACTATCAACCTGCTGTTGGTGGCTGTAGCAGCTGCCATTGCGTTGGTAGAGCCACATAATATAAATCCATCATTGCTATGGCAATTGATCTTGTTTCAGTTGATAGTATTTACAATTGATATTTACTGCAATTGATACAACTGCACTGACTGTCTGATATAAAGCCAGTATGGGCAGCTGGAGAAGCATTGTCCAGTGACCGCGCCAGACTCAGTTTTCGCGATCCGTCACAAGATAGTTGTAATCAATTCATTCAATGTATACCACAACAGACTCGGTGTTTGCGACTCCGTCGCGCTGGGGCAACTGCTGCGCAGTTGGGCGAAATACAATGTACGAGCCCAGTTGGATCCAATGGCCCAGCCACGTCCGGTGTCCACGACCAACTGCGCAGCAGTTGCCACAGCGCGACGGAGTCGCAAAACCAGTAGTCTGATTTGTCGCAATTGCCATTCTACGATCGGTATGGCCGCTCTATTGATACTTGCGTAACTATAACTGACACAGTCTCGAGACCTCTACTGTAGATGTAATGCATTGCAGCTCTCGCTGCAACGATCGTTCCGTACTGCTACAATTGCTGCTTCGGTTGGTGCTACAAATCGCCTGGCAGCAGTTCGCCAGCGGTGACGCCTCTATTAGCAGTGACGTATATTATGCGGGCTGCATTGCCGTTTCCCCTGCGTCCATGCATGGAACTCTGCACCGCACATCGCCCTGCGTCATGCTGGTTGCTCCGAGACAGGTGAGGCGCTGATAGGCGGTGGTGGGGGTGGTGATGAACACCGTTGGTAGTGTTTCCGGCGATGCTCAGCAGTGTCTCAGTTGCGGGGCGTTGATGGTGGTGCTAAGGTTTGGAGCTGTTTCGGGTGTTGGTGGTGCTGTGTGGCAGTTGCGGCCGCGCTACCTGTTTTGCTCCAGCCGGCTCGGCGGGGCTGTTTAGGTCTCACCGTTGCTGTTTTGGGCCCAGTGGTGGCTCTCTTAAGTGTGGCGCCTGGCTGTTTCCAGAAAACGTTGCCTGTTTTGAGCAAACGTTGGCTATTTCGAGCCCGGCGGTTTCGTTTCCAGATTGGCGTTTCCGCATTGCTGTTTTGCGTGAGCCCGCACTGTTTCGGGCCCCAAACCTAAATCCGTGCCAATCGACCTCCTTGTCGAGCGGTCCCAACCAGTCGCATCGCCATCGTCCTGTCAACCGGTGGGTCTGGATTCCGACTGTTCCCTAACCGGACCAGCTCCGCCAAAACACCACTCATTCCCATCGACCCCACCTGGCGGAGTGGGCCCGCCCAGCACCCGTTTGGGGGCCAATCACAAGCCTGTTAGAAGCCAATTGGCGGCGCGACTCCAGCCGGCGCCGCCAGCTGCGTTCGTGGCGGTCGCTACCGCGCTACTGCTAGGACTATCGCCGTTCGGTGGACTCGTCGGTACCGAGCGACCACCCAAAACCGTCGTTGCGCTGGGCTGGTGCGGCGGGCAGGCGTCGGTCGATGCACATCTCCTGCCCCTCTGAGCTAGCGGCGGCTTTGTCCATTGTGTGCCGGTGCAGCGCATAGTTTGTTTTTCCTGCGGGAGGCCTCGTGTGTCGTCGCACTGGCGGTTTTGCGTCTGACGTTTTGTGAGATCGCCTCAAATACCTCAACTTGCCTTTCTACCATCCACTTCTCGTCGTTGTGCTCCCTGCCAGTCTGCCCTGCCGCCGACTGCTGCTAACCAAGTTCTACCGACTTCGCGTGGTCCCTGATCTCTGCTGCTACATTAGGGGGCTCGCTCAATCTGGTATCGGTCCCACTGAAGTTATATTTATATATATTTCTTTTGGCACGCCTAAGCTGGCTGAATTGAGTCGCTCAGATTCAGATCACCCCTGACTGGCTTTTGGCTTTTGGCATTTTTTTCACCACCTTTTTTTCACCGCTTGCTACTGCCGTGGATTGAGTGGCTTACTGGCTGACCTAGCGGTATTAAAAGGACTCACTGGCCCTGGCTGTGCCCTGCTGCCGCTGCTGCTGTAGGTACTTATTTTGGGTGCTTCTGCGTGGGTTCCTGTGGGTTCCTGTGGGTTACGTACTTTCCTGCGGTGTGCTGCTTGCTACTGCTGCTGCAATAGCTGTGCACGACTGGACAAAAAAAAATCCGCATATAATTGCTGCCGCCAGTTCTATTGAGCGTCAGCAGTTTGTGGTGGGCTTTTTTTTGCGCTTTCTGGTTTCTGGTTTCAGAGTCTCTGTTTGGTGCTGTGCTGTCTGCTGTTGGATGACAGTGGGCTGAGCACCTGTAGGGTCCCGACTAGCGGCTACGGCCAGACCGACAAACTAAAATCCAAAACCAAAAACGAAAAACGAAAAACCAAAAAATATCTCCAGTTGACCATGAGAGTTCCGCCGCGTCTGGCAGTGGCTCTGGCGTGGCTGCTGGTGGTGGTGGGCCAATGCAATGCCACCGTCATCGACCTGTGCTCGTCGCAGAACACTGGCGCTTCTGGCTACCAGAACGTCAGCACTTTCCAGTCGGACGGACTGTGTACTGATGCGTGCACCGGCTATGCTTACGCCATTCTGCTCGACAAGTCGTGCTGGTGCTCCAACCTGACTCCAGCGTCCACCGTCAACATCTCGGACTGCGACTACTCTGGTGGCTGCCCGGGCTACAGCTCGGACAACTGCGGAAACATCGCCAAGGGCCTCTACGCCTACCTGCTGCTGTCCACTCCCAGCGGCACTATGGAGGTCTCGTCGTCGTCTGCATCCTCCACTACCACCAGCTCGTCGTCTACGTCGTCCTCATCCGTTACGACCTCTTCGTCTTCGTCTTCATCATCTTCATCATCTTCGTCATCTTCATCATCATCATCTTCATCTTCATCATCGTCGACTTCTTCGTCATCCATATCGTCTTCATCCTCATCGTCGTCGTCTGACGAACCATCTTCGTCTGCCACTGCCACAAACTCGTCTGGTGCTGCCGACACTTCAGGACAGACCTCTGTCACGTCCGACGTGGCGTCTACGTCACCCTCCTCGTCGTCGTCTGCAGCAGCCGTTGCAGCAGCAGAAAAGCTCAGCGACGCCAGCTCGTTCTGGAGCTCTAAGGGCAAAGTGGCTGGCGTGTTCACAGTCGTGGGCCTCGCAGCGCTGGCTTTGGTGGTGCTGCTGGCGCTGTTTTGGCGCCGACGCTCCAACAAGGGCCCCGAACCGTCCACAAGCCCGCACGGCTCGTTCAGCGATGGATCCAAGTTCAGCGGCCACGGATTCTCCAGTCCCATTGTTGGCGGGCCTGGAGGCGCTGCCATCATCCGCGACTCGTCCAATGCCACCACGCTGGCAGGACTCAGCTACGACGAGAAAAACAGGCTCGACGGAAGCACCATCATCCCCATTGTGGACCAGCGCCTGGACCCCAACCAGATGTACCTGCGGTGGCAGGAAAGCGACTCGCGACGCAGTCTGCACGACGAGCTCGACTACTCACGCCGGGTCCTCAAGGTCGCAAACCCAGGCACCGAGCGCGACAGCTTCGACGTCCAGCCCTGATGCATTGTGCTTCGGTACGGCCTGTAGCAGATGGCGCCAATTATATTTATATACTGCATAGCTAGCTGCTTTAATCTCGTTGCATTGTCATTAATAGTGAATGTGTTTCTTGTTGATGTCACTCGTGCCCTGTAGTTCCCATTGGTCAACAGTCGGCAGCAACAACTGCGCAGCAGTTTCAACAGCGCGACGGAGTCGCAAGATATGGCCCTCAGCTCAGCTCAGCTCAAGTCTCATCTAGCGACTCCGTCGCGCTTCGGCAACTGCTGCGCAGTTGAGGCGTGGATCTTCCAGCATGTTGCATCCAAGGCAGCTTGGAGTTCACTAGACTTCTGTCATGTGTTTGCCATATTGGACGGTGGTATAATCCAATTGCGCAGCAGTTGCTACAGCGCGACGGAGTCGTAAGATGAATTCCCTTTGACGTCGATATACCTTTCGCTCCGCTGCAGCTCTACTGCCGTAAACTCCACCAAGGAAAAAGATGTGTCATGAGAACTCGTACTAAAACGAAGCCAATCTATAATGCCACCTTTTGAGATCTTGTCACAGGAGCCATTATTTCTAACTTTTACGAACTGTGCTATTTAGACACTGGTCTCTGGAAGTCCTCTCTCTTAAATATGCAGTGCTTTGTATGCATTAACAATCACAGACCTGCCTCCATATGGGTTATCTGTAGAAAGCACTAGTATTAAACTGCCGGAAAATCTACTGACGCTTACATTCGGTATTATTGACCATTCTTGTACCTATACTTTACTACTCTACTCAAATGTAAATGCCCTCCATGATCCCTTAGGCTATCATTCGCTGTCCGTCTGTATGCTTATCTGCTCGTGTGATGTGCATCTTGCCTAGAAGGCTCACATTATGCAGGGGACAAATGTGCTGTCCACGGAGTCGAACCCAGACCCCATAATAACGAATCCGAAATTTAATCCGCCTTTATCCCTCATTATTGCCATCCAGCTGAACATCAAATGCTTGTGAAGCAGTTGTTTCTGGCTGTGACAGCTCCGGTTGGATTTCTCCACTGGGGAAATCCGGCGGGAGGTCCGCCAGACGCTGACATACCGATGAGCACAGGATCAGTCCCTCGTCGAATGCGATCAACAATTGATAAACATCAACCTCCAGTCATTCCACTATGCATTAGCATTCAGCCGGTAATATCAAGGATTGCTGTGACGGAGCCGGAATATAACTTCGAGCTTGTCTACTATCCCCATCCCACCAGAATTGGTGACAGCAGCCCGCTCTGGAGCGTGGATGGCGTCCAATGGATCAACTCCAGCTGGCAGCATAATATACAAGGCCCAGGAGACACGATTACATTTGAACCTGGCACCCCGGCGACAATTTACGAGGCTCTTGCTTGTTGCATGGATGATCTCAGGACCTTGACAAGACTCCTCGGACAAGAAATCTGCATTGCCATTTCTAATTCATCCGCCCTTCTCATGGGCAGCGACGCTTATGCTATAATTGCCATCATCGCATTAACAGCTATACTGGGGCGTACTATACTGTATCTGAAAAGGTGGGAACTAAGAAAGAGAGCCGAGTTGAACAGCAGCACCAGCAACAACGCTGATGAGCAAGAGCTGCTTCTGCATGACATGCTAGTCCCGATGCTCGAGAGTGACAGTGACAACGACAGTGGTGGACTTTCTGAGGGTAATGACAACTCCCCGACTAGTCCCGTCCCCAGCTGTGACATTACAGCGGACAGCTCTGTTCATATTTGTTCAATTTCAGACAACAGCATTGAGCAGTATCTGCGTGACCGTCGGGATTCCAATTTCAATGCTTCACGCGGCCCTCAATTCGAAGCTCTGCGTAGTTATATCGATAGACCCTGTGAAGCTATTTCCAAACCAGTGCTGAAGGCGCGTCGGAGGACAAAGGACATTATAGCGCTGGATCAAGGTCCGCTGTCTGATGACACCATCCCGGAAGTCGCAATTGTTGCCAAAGCTCCCAAAGAGGATCTCTATAGAACTATGTCGAAGACAAAAACTGGTATTGGACGGGTTTCAAAAGCAACACTGGGGCCTGTCAGTGTTTTGGCGTCACACGACGCAGAACTGGTGTGCCTGACATTAGAACCATTGGAACCTCGAAAGCTCATTGAGTTTGTTAAAACACCTCAGGCTGGGACCATTGTGTACTTTGGAGGACTTACCCATGACGATATGGACGACGAACAGATCAGAAATCTGTCGCCGGCCCTCAAAGCACTGCAGCAAATTGCACACATCGCACGGGACAAATGGGCTGGACTGGTGTTTAAAGTGGCTATCGTGCATCGCTTGGGGACGATTAACGAGCATCAGGAGAACGTAGTGGTTGCAGTGAGTGCGACGAACCGGCATGCTGGCTGGAGGGCTGCTGAGTGGATTCTTGAGGCCATCAGAGCCAATTTCGAGTTCTGGAAGAACGAGCACAATGCAGCCAAAGTGGACATCGATAGAGAAACTGGTCATCCTCTCCCGCGAGTAGTATATGTGACACTCAAAAATAACCGTGGGAGAAGGGGGAGGAAGATATTAGTATCAGAAAAGCGCGCAGAAAAGCTCAGGCGTTGGAACCGTCTTTACTAATAATACGTTAATTCAATTAATTAAATATTCTGATGAAATCTTTTAGCGGTATATTCAGACCGAATTTCGAATTCGAAGTACAGTTTTCTGTGTGGCTTCTATAAAAGAGAATTTCATAAATCTCAAAGAAGCTAGATCTGAACAATGACTATCGAAGCGCCAGCCAAAGAATGATTTACCTATATTTTGGATTACACAACTAGTTGTAAACGATACATCGAATTCGCATAATTGGTAGATGTGTCAATTGAATCACTATCGGTTCCATTACAGAAATAATTGGGCTATGCTTACGGCATTCAGGAAACGCACAACGTTCGATAGATGCATCTGGCTGACATGCATAACTATGCCGCAACATGATATGTGAACGTTCATGCATATCACCAGACTTCGCGGGTGTTCAGTACGCAAACAAGCCACAGGCAAACTCTGGAATGATGGGCAGAAAAACAAAAGAAAGACAAATGAAAGGAAACCAAAAGATAAAAAAACTAATCACCCATGTTATTTTCGGATGCTATTGCAGTTAAAAAAAAATTGGACAAGTCCGGATTTGAACCGGAGATCTTTCGTATGCGAAACGAACGTGATACCCCTACACCACATGCCCTTATTCATGATCTTGTTTGATTGTTACTCCTGTTAAACTCAAAACGATTCGGCGCTGTATTCGGTTTTTCGCGAAATATCGGGCCCAAAAATTGATATTTTGGAATTCTAGATCATTTCATACGTTTTTCATGACTCTTAATTGTCTAATAAATTCATGATGGCTGCCAATACCCTTTATGGCCTACAGCATGACAATTTCTAAGGATATGCTTGTGTAACCGCACTGGCGGACTCGCGAGACAATCAATAAATCAATCAGTCAATCAATCAATCAATCAGCTCTACCTGGCTGATCCACGGATCCAGTCGTACCCATAATACCATCCTTATATTATGTGATACCACTATCCATGTATCTATTTTTTTCAACACCACTATATTAAGCTAAACTTAGACGTTACAGTGGCATAGTAAGAGCGTTCTTTTCAATAGTTATCAGATTACTTATTAACTTATAGCAAAGGATAATAAAAGAAAAAAGGACGGAGAATTAAATTCAACCTAAAGCAGAATCATCCATAGACCTCTTTAATTGACGAAATTACTATATTATGCATATACATGCATAAAGCCATCCTTACGGAGTCGTCAGATATCACTTACCGGCTCGAAATTTGAAATCTTATTTTGTGAAGCTCGCTTTTGGAACTTGTTCTGTCGAATTGAACGACTCGTCCATCAAGTATTTGCGACTCTGTCGCGCTTTAGCAACTGCTGCGCAGTTGAGTCTTGGAACTGCAGCTGCGAGGTACAACCGATGAATAAATGTCTAAAAGTTGGTCCCAACCCTGTCAACAGTCACTACAGCCAGCTGAGTGTCATGTATCCGTTAAAATTTAACGGTTTGACCAATTGTAAACTGAAAACCGCGCGATTCACGGGCGATTGAGCCCGTCGCAAAAACTTTTTGGATTTTTTTGATCTTGCACGTCCACAACTCTGAGCCGCGGTCGAATTAGGAATTGGCACTATGGCCGAGTTGGTTAAGGCGAGAGACTCGAATTATCTGATAGTCATCTCTTGGGCTTCGCCCGCGCAGGTTCGAATCCTGCTGGTGTCGTTTCTTTTTATCATTTTTAATATCTCACTGATTCTTTTCTATTTGTTTGATATCATACAAGGAAAAAAACATACAAAAAACATGTTAGAAGTGCTATTTCGTTATATCGTTATTTTGACAGCCACATGTGGCCACTGCTTAAACTCTCGGCAAGTCATCCAAAGTCACTTTGCCGTCAGCAATCCACTGAGGGTCTATGAGCTCTTTTTTCGCTTCCAGCAAGAACTTGTAACTGGTTTTGATTGTCCCGTCGCTCACACCGGCCTTTTCAGATATTGATGCTCCAGAGACATTCTCTTTAAATAGTGCTGCCGCCATATATATAGCTGCTGCTGCTATGGAGATGGGCGATCGACCCGCCAAAGTACCCTCGTCTTTTGCACGCTTTGCAATATGCTCAGCAGCACGGGTGACTTGCAATGACAGTCCCAGGTGGGAACAGAACCGTCGCACCAAGTCCTCGGCATTGGTCTGGGTGCTTTGGTACTCCTCGTTACCAGTATGTGATAATTTAATACCAGCCGACTGGAGAAGCTTCTCAATGATTTTGAACGTACGTCCGATCTCCTTCTTGGGGACACTGGTCAGTGCCCAGATCTCCTTGAACGTACGGGGTACTCCTGAATGACGGCAGGCTATAAATATGGCAGCTGCCATAATGCTCTCCTGGCTCTTACCCTTGAGCTTTCGATCGTCGTGCACGATTTTATACGCTTCCTTGGCAGAGTCCTGGACAATCTTGGGTAATAAAAATGCTTCACACATTTGCGTGATGCGACTGAAAGCATACTGAAGTGCAGTGTCTTTCCTGTCGATGCTCTTGCTCTGCAGTCTGCTGAGGTCTCTGCCTAGCGTAGAGCCAGGAGCCCCCAGCGAAATGATGGTATCCAGTTGACTGGAATCGAGCAGCGGGTTGCCGGCATCACCAACACGAGAAGGGTCATCATTTCCTTGGTCATCATTGGAAAATGTTCGCCACTCGGACCGCGTGTCTACGATACGATCGCCAAGGACGAGACCGCAGTTCCCACACACCATGTCGCCTTCGCTGAACCGCTCAACGATATCCGGAGGCACAATACGGCATTCCGGGCAAATCAAGCGGACGTTGAGATTGACATGGTAGTCCTCGGTCATGTCCAAACGATAACAATGACAAAGGTCTCGCGGGGCATAAAATGTTGAAAATATAACCCTAATATGCGGTCATGTGATGGAGCAGGACGGAATAACTATAGATCTAACGCTCCGCAGATTCGTAGCTATTGCATAAGTAAAAATCTCACCGGCTACGACTGGACAAGTTTTAAAAGTGAGTATCACCAAATAATTTCAAATATAAGTCAAAGTTACTGATTATGTGCTATTAGTGACGGGTGTGTTTGCATGAGTCGACAGACATGCTAATATGATATACTAGTCGCTGTCTGTAATTGAATCTTGACATAATCCCAAGGTTTGAAGCTTAGTATTATCAGCATGAAACCAAATCGCCCATCATTATGAGGAATTATTCTTAAATCTTTTCCATGTTCACATTGCTGATCTCTATCCATTGTAATTATTAAACTCCGTCCGATCAGTCGCTGCAGTGCACGCTAAACTGCAGTTCTGCGCCAGAAGGATGACTTATACATCTATACATCGTCTAGTAAACACATTCTGGCGAAATTTGGAGGTAGAGCTATTCTTTCCAAAGCTTCACTATATCAGCTGGTATTTATATAGAAATACGGCGGTCAAAATGCGATATTTCACAAAAATACGATTGCAAATCGCAGGCCGATAGTGCAACATTTTACCGTTGTCTAAATCAGTGTTGGTTTGTGCTACAGATACCAATTAAGATACCAATTAAGAATTATCGCATGCGGACTATTAATTAAAGAGGTCTCAACGTTCTTTTCTTTGGGTTTCGCTTAAAATGCCGCGATTTTTGCTATTTCTTTTTTTTTCCGCAGACGTGCATACAAGTTCATCCTAATACAGTAAAAACTCGTGATGACTCCGTGGCCAAGTTGGTTAAGGCGTACGACTGTTAATCGTAAGATCGAGAGTTCAACCCTCTCCGGGGTCGTTGTTGTTTTTCTTTTTGGCCTTTTTAATGCAAAATCTTTGAATATAAAAGTTTTCTTTTTAGCTTTGTCGTTTATTTGCCAATTGGTGGCGTCTTGATTGAGAATCATCCCCCTCCCCCCAAAAAAAGTCTCGACGACGCTCAACTGTCAACCCCGTTATAATAATACACCAATCAGCAAGGGCTCATAGATTCTTACTTTCAGATTCCTTTCACCAACATCATCGATGCTTAGGCGTTTTTGCGGTTCGACGCCATTGGTGCGAGGTGTGCGGGCTTATTCAGCAGTCGGTGCTCACAGGAATACTCCTGACAACAATCCTTCGATCCCTTTTGAGTTCACTACCGAGAACCTGTCTCGAGCCCAGGATGTCATTGCCAAGTATCCTTCCCAGTATAAAAAAGCTGCCGTAATGCCACTGCTAGACATTGGCCAGCGCCAGCTCGGATTCACATCCATCTCGGTGATGAACTACGTGGCCAAGCTGCTGGAGATGCCGCCTATGCGAGTGTATGAGGTTGCGACGTTCTACACCATGTACAATAAGAGTCCTATGGGGAAATATCATCTTCAGATTTGCACCACCACGCCATGCCAGCTGTGTAACTCTGACAGCATTGTCGAGGCCATCACCAGCCATTTGAACATCAAGCCGGGCCAGACGACAGAGGACGGACTGTTTACGATTTCCGAAGTCGAGTGTCTAGGCGCCTGCGTTAATGCGCCCATGATTGCCATCAACGACGACTATTTTGAAGACCTCACGGCGTCTGGAGTAGTTGACATTCTGAAGAAACTGCAGCGGGGTGAAAAGGTGGTTCCGGGGCCCGAAAACAGCAAGCGTCACACATGTGAACCTTTCTCAGGACCAAAAGTTCTTGTTGGAGACAAGCCGTTTAATGTAGCCACTGTGACCCAAGCTGGCCTTTGAGCAGCTAGCATGCTAATGATAAAGTTTTGCACATAGATAACAGGCTGTTCAAATGGTGTTTGAAGTGGTCGCAGATTCTGCAGCTTCCAGACGCACTTGAAGCTTTGACCTGTTTGATTTTTGGACGTGGTTTAGATTGTAATGAATTGACAATAAAGTCCGTGATCTCGTCACACTTACCAGTAGCTGTTCCCATATGAGGATCATGTTGTATACTAACGTTTGTGCCTTGTACATATTCGGGACCTTTTGCTGCTGAATTACCATCTTGCGACTCTGTCGCGCTGTAGCAACTGCTGCGCAGTTGGCGAGGACATTGTCTCATACAATTTATGACCAGAATCCCCTTCGTTAACTGTGCAGCAGTTGCCACTGCAGCAGAGTCGCTGAAACTTGAACATTTTGCTGCTGGACTACCATCTTGCGACTCCGTCGCGCTGTAGCAACTGCTACGCAGTTGAACGAGGACACTGGATTCTATGCAGTTTACAAATGTTGGCCAGAAGATCTTTCGCCAACTGCGCAGCAGTTGCCATAGCGCGACGGAGTCGCAAGACAGTGCTAAAAAAAAGCCTTTAGTGAGTGCGATGTATACTATCTATTTTGTATGCTATTTATATTTGCCTGCAATGAAGGTATGTCACTTTTTTTGCTATATTATTTACATTTTTTCACGAAATTAATGGTGCATTGATACTATTGATGTATCGGATGTTCACATCATGCTGCTAGAGCCAAAACCTATACTTGTCGACTGTAGGTAAACCTTTGCCGGCTCTGGCTGCAACACAATTACGTATCAATAAATTACCGATAATTGATAATTGATACTGATTTGGCTAATTCGTGGTGGATACGGCTGTCAGACCAGGTTAACTCCGACCTTTCGAACAATTCGAGCCATATTTGTTCAATTGAGGTGATATAACAGCATGTCAGGTCCGAAGAGCCTTCTGATATAGAGCAGAGACCTAACAAAATGTCAGCCGGACTTTGGACCCCACTTGACGCCCAGGAAGCCCGTATTCTCCTTCTTTGGACGCTGGCTGTTGTCTATTACGTAGTGTCGAGAATGGCCCGGCACCTCCAGCAACAGGTAGCGGAATTCGTACTTTCCTATGGATGCTGAGGACTTGTGGTCGCTCTCGACCATCTCCAACCGCACCACGCCCTCGGGTCCGCGGCCCTTGACGTGGAAATGCATAAGCAGGTGCTCGCGACCCCGGCTGTCGAGGCCTCGCCGGCTCGCAATGGGTCTGTTGCGGTCGAACTTGCTCTCAGTGCTTTCTCCGTACGCCTTGATCCGGCCGCCTCCCAGCAAGTCGATGCATTTCGGGTCTTTCTCGACTATCGAAAACGCTCTGTTGAACACCTGGACGTCGCTGGTGGGCAGCAGGATGTCGTTGACAAAGTAGTACACCACGATCCCCGTCAGACCTACGCCTCCCAGCACGAGCCCCGAGTAGAACGTGAACGAGGCTGCACTCCGGAGCCGAGTGAACGCCGACGGTTTGACGGTTCGAGAGCTGCCTGACCTGGCATTCGCAGACGCTGAGCCACTGGTGGTGCTCGTCCATCTAGTGGCAGATTGGGATTGGGCAGATACGGCAGATTTGGCAGCTTTGGCAGATTTGGCAGCATGTACCGACATGCCACTCAGTGGAGCTCTTGCAAGTGGCCTCAGCATTTTCGTCGTCACTGAAAAACGAATATTTAAAAGGATTTTTAAAAGAATCTATGCGTCCACTACGTCCACTATGTGCACCGTGTGCCCCACTATGCGTCCACTATGCCCACTATGTGCCCACTATGTGTCCAGTATAACCGTTTGCAACCGTGCGGATGTCGGCAAATGGATCTCAAGGCATACAAAACTCGACGGTTGGCAGGGTTATTATATGCCAAGTTATTCTATGCCAATATACAACCTATAAGTGAGTAAACCTGCATTGTTAAGTTAGCGGTTTTTCAGCGATGGGCGTCAGCCGCGCCTAATAAGATGAGCCGTCCCTCATCGATTCACGTTTCCTACCTACGTGTTGCCATGAGCTCGGAAAAGGATGTGCTGTCCAAAGAGGACACCAAGCCGTTTTTCGACAAGCACCGAGCCCAGCTAGCCAACAGGACGTGCTTCGACTGCCACGCCAAGAATCCCACCTGGTCGTCGGCCACGTTTGGCGTGTTCATCTGCCTCGACTGCTCGGCGGTCCACCGCAATCTGGGCGTCCATATCTCGTTTGTGCAGAGCACCAACATGGACAACTGGACCATCGCCAACCTGCGCAACATCCGCGTCGGCGGCAACAAGAGCGCGCGCGAGTTCTTCACCAAAAACGGCGGATCCAAGTACTTGGCAGCCAGCGCCAACGCCAGCGAAAAATACACCAGTCGCACCGCCAAGCTGTATATCGACGAGCTGCGCCGGCGGTGCGCCATTGATGCGTCCAAATACCCTGCCGAGGAAGTGCTCGACACGTCGGCCCTGGCAGAGGCGTCGGCAGCCTCGTCGTCGTCCTCCTCACTCAACGACGATGCGTCGTCCGCCAAAGACAGCTTCTTCGCCAACTGGGACAAACCCGTCGTCAGGAAGGCCACGCCGCCAGTGTCGCGCTCCGCGACCCCAGCATCTCGCGCCTCGTCGCCTGCCGTCGCTGCTGGCATCGCCTCTTCGACCACCACCACCAGCACCACCAACAGCACAACCACGACAACAACAACCGCGTCGAGCACGAGACTGTCTTCTTCCAAAGGAGCGACTCGCAAGCCCATTCTGGGGTCGTCCAAACGCCCGACCAAACTGGCAGCCAAAAAACTCACGGAGGACATCGATTTCGACGCCGTGGAGCGCCAGGCCCGCCAGGAGCAGGACCGCATCGAGCAGCTGGGATACAATCCTGACGACGTGTCTGTCGCCAGCGCAGTTGGCACCACCACCACCAGCACGAGCCGGGCGTCGAACGGCGCTGCTCCAGTAGAAGTGGAGACGCTGGCCAAGCCGTCTGTAGAGCAGACTCGCCAGGCGTTCGTGAAACTGGGTTTTGGGCAGACGTCGGCTCCAGCCCGCAAGGAGTCGCCTAAACCGTCGCCTGCGCCGTCTGCTGCGTCGTTTGGGTCGTTTGGGGCCTCGAGCGCCAAATCGGAGCTCGTTTCGAAGTACGGCAACCAGAAGGCCATTTCGTCGGACGAGTTCTTTGGACGCAACAGCTTCGACCCATCCGCACAGGCAGAGGCCAAAGACCGGCTGCGCGCGTTCGACGGTGCTCAGGCCATCTCGTCGAGCTCGTATTTCGGCCGCAACGAGGAAGAGGAGGACGCCATTGTAGGCGGCTCGGCTGGCGAGTTTGGGTCCATGGAACGAGTGGCCCAGGACCTCGCGGACCGCGTCAAGGGCATTGCTGGCGAGGACTTGGGCGTCCTGAAGGATGCATTGGAGCAGGGAGCGTCCAAGTTGACGGATATTATGAGGGACTATCTTCGCTAATAGCATTTCGTATCACATAAATGCCCATCTAATATATATATATGGTTGGTGATGCTGGTTATGAATGTATTTTTGGTTGTTATTCCACATTGGAATGAGGTTTTCGCGACTCCGTCGCGCTGTAGCAACTGCTACGCAGTTGATCATGGGCTGTACGGTGTGGTTCCAACATATCATTCTACATTGCAGACTGGTTTTGACGACTGCGTCGCGCTGTGAGCAACTGCTACGGAGTTGGTCATGGAACGTCCAACTGTGGTTCGACAAGGGAGTTAACTGGATTGGTATATTGACACATATTAGCGGCATCTAAACGTCAACTGCGTAGCAGTTGCAACAGCGCGACGGAGTTGCGAAAAACACTTTCAATGTGGCTGTATATTGATATTAAAATTGAATAGATTATTACTTATGTCAAGATACCAATAAAAGGTTAACTCTCAGGTCGAACCACGTCTATAAGGTCCATGATCAACTGCGCAGCAGTTGCAACAGCGCGACGGAGTCGCGGAAACAAGTCATTGGCCCTCTATATTGATATTAAATTTAGCTTGGACCAACGCCCATCATTTTGTCAAAGTACAGTTTCATCATTTCATTATTGGTACTCACTCGTGTCCACTGTTACATCCAATATCGAATTTATACAAAATATGAAAATGACACTGACGTTTTGTTTTATATTATCAAAATAACAAATAGCATTTCATTCTGACGAATTTATCCGTCCTAAATTTTTCAACTCTAAATTGGAGTATTTCCCACACGACAACCAGTTCTGTCTTTATATGTAGTTGTCATTATCTACAGCGCTGCTGCTTTGACGGCACCGGCTTTGATAAACTTCAGTTAGCAACCAGGAAAATAGATGCACCAGGGAAAAATCTCAAACTTACAGCCACTTTAAGGTCGTCAATAAGATCGTCGGGATTCTCGATTCCTACACAGAGCCGAATCAGATCTTCTGGGAAGTCCCTCTCTGCCCTCGTCTTCGGGTCTATAGAAGCGTGCGACATCTTGCAGGGCATCCTGACGTTAGCACCAACCAAACCAAAAAAATACTCACGAGATAAGCGAATTGACGCAGCCAAAACTCACGGAAATGCCCCAGATCTTTGTGTTCTCTACTATCCGCTCGCTGAGCTCTACGTTGCCCGTCTCAAGCGACAACACGGCGCCAGCTCCTCGAGCCAGCGAGTTGTGGAGCTCGTACTGGGGATGTGACTTGAGGCCCGGATAGCGGACCTTGAAACCGGCAGACTCGAGGAACTCGGCAATCTGCTGCGCATTGGCCTGCTGCTTCTCGAACCGCACACCCAGCGTCTTGATGCCGCGAATCAGCAGCCACGAGTCGAACGGGCTGAGGCCGCATCCCGACGCATTGATGATGTTGTACAGCTTGTCGCCTGTGGCCAGATCATTGACTGCAAGCACGCCAGCCATGATGTCGTGGTGCCCAGACAGGTACTTGGTGCCCGACTCGTAGACGATGTCTGCTCCCATATCCAGCGGAGTCATCAGCAGTGGCGACATCATGGTGTTATCGACCACCACCAGCGCGTTCTGGTTGATCTCGTGGACGAGCCTAGCTACGCCTCTGACGTCGGCGATCTTGATGAGCGGGTTGGTGGGCGTCTCGAGCAGCACCATTCGGGTCTTGGAGTTGACGGCTTTTTGCACCTTTTCGTTGTTGGTGGTGTCGACGTGGTGCACAATGATGTCCTGGTTGGTGCTCAAGTACTTGAGCAGCCGGTTGGTGCCTCCGTACAGGTCGTCGCCCGCAATCACCTCGTCGCCAGGCCGCAGCAGCCGAGTGATGACGTCCATGGCGGTCATTCCCGACGACACCGCCAGCGCCCGGTTGGCGTTCATGATCTTGGCGATATGGCGCTCCAGGTGGGACCGAGTCGGGTTTCCACTGCGAGTATAGTCGAACTCGCCCATGTTGGACAGGCTATCCTGCTTGAAAGTCGCAGTCTGGTAGATGGGAATCGACGACGACCTGTACTGGTCGCTGGTCTCGGTGTACACCAGCTCGGTGTCGATGTGGTACTTTCGCAGAGCCCGCGGGCTCGACGGCGCTGGCGAAGGGGGCAGCGACATCGTGGTGGAAAGTCAAGATTTCAGCACTCGACATTTAGTCATGCGGCAGGCACGCAATAGGCACAGACCACACAACGCTCAGACACTTGGTGTTTGGTGGTGATTTGGTTGATTCTCGTTGGTACACTGAGTTTATGTTTTTTGTTTTATATATCTGCCAATTCGACATGGATGTGCTCTGGCGACAAATCAGTGATACTTCGATATTATAACTGGCTTGGGCCGGATGGATCGTCAAAACGTCTTGTTCTCAACTGCATACGCGTACATGCAGTTCACTAGTGTGCAGAGTGCATAGAATATAACGGTATAATGAACTGTAATGAACTGTACCGAACTATCACAAAGAAGTGTAACGAAGACTACATTACGATGTCTAACCTGCTCACCTAGTTGTACTTGTTTCAAATGGCAATTGTTTTCTATTTTTTAGGTCTAAATATCTAAACTCACTGTCTGGTGCATGAGTCACAGGCTTTCCACTAAAGTATCTCAAGAGCTATGCTGCTTCGAATGTTACACATAGGTGGTCTTGCCACTCCGTCGCGCTGTAGCAACTGCTGCGCAGTTGGTCGAGGACACTGATGTATGTGGTTCGATCATGGGGCATGATGATTGGTTTCATATAACTTAATGTTAATAAGAAATGTTAATAGGAAACTTAGGTATTTGAGCGCTGACATCTGAGCCTCCCATAGTATAGTAATATAATTAACTTAACTAACATTAAACGGAACCGATCAAATCCCAGATCGAGCCACTTTCGTCAGAGTCCTCGACCAACTGCGCAGCAGTTGCCACAGCGCGACGGAGTCGCAAGACCACTTTATAATTAGATTGATGTCGAAAACGTCAGCACTGAGTGCACCAGACAAGTCCCATACAGCGTCTACTGAGACTACGACATGAGCATAAACAAAACAGCCAGCACCACCCGGAGTCGCTAGTACAGGTGCACATACTAGCGATTACAGTTGTCACATTAAGCTCACACGGTTAAATTAGCTCTAAACTACTCTGCACAACGCGCAAATCAAACGTATCTATACATTTTATAACAAAAAGCTAGAAAAACACAATTATTTTAAAGAAATGCAATCAGCCAAACTCGGATCAGGCCCATCCCAGCGAGTTCTCGCTCATGACCGGCTCGGAAATATGCCTGCCAATGGGCAGGATGTTGTCGAGCCGGCGTCCGCTGTTGCCTGAGCGGGTCCCGTACGAGCTGATGTCTCCGCTGCTGCTGGTGGACGAGATGTCGTCGTAGAAATACGGCACCGCCATCATAGGCGAGTCGCGCCCTTCCAGCACGAGCTCGCGCTTCTTGCGGTACCGCTTGGTCACCAGGAAAATGGCGCCTCCGTACGCCAGCGCGCCCGCAATGGAGCCCACGGCAATTCCCAGCGTCTGGGTATCGACTGGTGGGTTCGTCTTGGGCGTGCTCTGGTCGAGCGACCCCGAAGCGCCAGACTCGGGCGTCTGAGGCCCGCTGGACCACAAATCCGCGTCCCCGCTCGACGACGCAGCAGCAGGCGAGCTGTCGCTGCTCGACGAGCCAGACGAGGTGGTCGCAGACCCAGACGAGCTCGAGTAGTCGTCGTCGCCAGGAATGAGCGGGATGGACGGATCGATCAGGTTGACGAGCGACTCGACGCTGGTGTCCTGGTTGTCGAGGTACAGCCGCGAAGTAGGCGTGTGGATGAGCGCATCGAGCGTCGACACCAGACTCTCCGGGATGTAGGCGAGCGCCACCGTCACGATGTAGCCAGCGTTCTCGGACTGGTATGGCTGCAAGCTGCGCATCGTGATGTTGTCTTCCGAGATCTCGAGTCCGTACGCTAGCCCTTCAGGCAGGTACTGGAAGATCTGGGCCGCTGCCAACGGGTTGGCCACCACGAACGGGTAGTTGAGCGCGTAGTCGAACCCGATCTGGATGAGCTGCGAGTCCACTGGCGCGCTGCTGGGGGCTCCTGACGGAGCAATCGCCTTGGGCAGCGACGACGGCAGGTCGGTACTCAGCGACGTCGCAGTCGACGCCATGCTGGCAGCCGACTGCTGTGAAGCGGTCGACGTAGGTGTCTGAGTGATAAGCACTGCCGGCAGCCAGTTGGACGTGGCAGTCTCCGACGACGTGGTTGCTGACGACGTCACTGCAGGCGACAGAGGCAGCGACGACGACGACGGTTCCACTGCTGGACCTGCCGACGCTGCAGACGCAGAGATCAAGCTCCCACTGGTCTGGATGGTGAACTGCGAGACGCTCGCAGCAGATCCAGAGGCCTGGGACGACAGAGCCTGAGATACGAGCGACGACAGCGGCAGACCAGACGTAACAGCGACTTCACTGACAACTGGCAGACCGCTGCTGGACGCTGAGCCTGATGGCGACGAAGTCGCAGACACGTACAGCTCAGTGCTGGGCACCTCACTGACGACTGGCAGGCTACTGGCAGTAGTCGATGGACTGGCGGTGACGCCAGAAAGCAGCGAGCTCAGCGGGATGCCCGACGTGGTCTGCGACGTGACGACTACGACCGAGCCACTGGCGGGCGATGCACTTGACGAGCTCAGCAGCGACGTCAGTGGAACTCCACTGGCAGATGTGGTGGTCGTCGTAGGCGCTACAGAGGCCACAGCACTGGTGGTGGGGCCAATCAGAGCAGCAGTCGTCGTGGTAGACTCACTGGCGGATTCGCTGGTCGATTCGCTGGCCGACTCGCTGGTGGTGTCGACTGCTCCACTGCTCAGAGCAGCTGGAGTCGTTGTAGTGGTTGTAGCGACATCAGACGACGCAGCTCCTGACAGCAGCACCGCAGTCGAGCTGGTATCAGCCTCGTACGAGCTCTGGGCCACCACTGCTGACGAAGAAAGGTCAGTTGTAGCAGTCACAGCGCTCGACAGCAGTGCTGTCAGGGGCAGGCCAGTGGTGTCAGTAGTAGGCACCAGCGCGTCAGAAGCCGAACTGGACACCGCTGGGGTCGTTGTAGTGGTGGTGGGAGCGGTGTCGTCGAGGTCGTCTGTGCTGCTGGATGTCGTGGATGTTGATGTCGTGGATGTTGTTGCGGTGGTGGGTGTTGCGGTGGTCGTAGGAGTCGTCGTGGTGGACTGGGTAGGTCCAATTAGAGCACTCGACGTCGCAGCAGCAGACGAGGCAGTGGTAGAGTCCGAGCTCGAGCTGTCGGTATCTGCTGGGGTATTTGAAGCAGCATCCGCAGTGCTCGTGCTGGCAGCGTCGACTGCCACAGGCGTGGCGCTGGTGGTGCTGGTGGCCACTACTGACGACGAACCAACGGGGGTTGTAGTAGTGGTGAAAGACACAGGTGCGATAGACGAAAACTCCGACAGAATGCCAGAGAACGCCGAGTCGATGTCGGACAGAATCGACGAGTAGTCGGCAGCCGACGACGACGACGACGACTGGCGGCGTGTGAGCTGCGAACTCGGCACATCCTGGCCAGACGTAGTGGTCAGGATCGCCTGTACAGACGAGTCTGAGGAGCTCAGCTGCGGGAATACCGAGCTGGCAGGATCAGTGCTGGTGGAGTCGAGCGCGTCTGCAGAGGACGACGATGCCTCGACTGACGTCCTGATCACAGCTGGGTCTGACGACGCAGGCTCATATGACGACCAGTCGGACGAGCTGGACGCGTCCAGCGACGACTCAGAAGCAGACAGCGTCGCATTGACGATCTGCCTCTTGACGGCTCGTGGAGCATAGTGTCGGGGGTGCTCGTAGTCGTGGCTAGCAGGAGCCAGCGAGTTGAAGTTGAAGTTGAACCAGCTGAAAAGCGCTGATGCTGGCGAGATCGCTATCAGCACCAGCACCGTCGCCAGATTCCACAGAGACCTCATGGCTATCCAAATGTATGCAAGAAATCGGTGGTAGATCTATATATTGGCACTGCACAGATCTAAGTCGAGCAGAAGAGCCAGTCAACCCGAGTCAATCAAACACCGGAAGGCTGATCAGTGGACGAGGACCAGTCTATAAGGCAGCCAAACAAGTAGCTCTGGTGTAGCTGAGTAGATCAAAAGCCCTGAAAAGTTACTCCTGAAAACACGGCCAAACACAGCCAATACGCTGCAGAAACAGTCGTAAAAAGTTGCAAAAAAAAGCTGCAGTCGAAAAGGATGGGTATCAAAAACCTGCCAAAGAAGCCGTGTTGTTAGACCAACAGCATGCGACCGTCAAAAGGCGGTTGTTTTTTTCTGAAGTGGTTCGCAGGCTAATGCCAATAAATTAGAACGAACCTACTGGGCAACGATGTTTCAGCGAAATTAATTGAAACTTAATTCAGCCAGCACCGGAATGCTTGCGAGCACGCTCACGGGGAAGTCACCAACGGTACAGTTGGACCACAACTGGGTGGGAGGGGGTTTTTTAACGAAGGACAAGAATGGTGAACAAAAGCGACCAAAAACACACTGCCAGGCGGTTCAAGGAGGGCGGAAACGCAGCCGGTGAGTCAGCCAGGGAAAGCAGGCAGTCAGGGCGGGAACGAACGAGCACCAGCCGGTGCCAGAAGCGAAATAGATCGAGTGCAAACTGGCCTGGGCAGTTGACAACAAGTGGGAGAGAAGCTATCTGGCAGCAGACGAGGTATAAAAAGCTCTAGACGCGTAGCCCACACAGCGGCACTGAGGTGACGGCACCGAGAAGGCGAGCCCCTAAAAAGCAATCCATTCTAGTAGCGGGTTTTGGCCTGTCGCACACCCGCAGGTGCAGCCCTGCACCGTAAGGGGCTCATGCTGCTAGCGAGGTTCTGGAAGCGGCTAGTGATTGACACGAGTGCAGGAATGCAAAACAAACATTAGCGATGGTGCAGGCAAAAACAGTGGGCGCAGCGCTGTAGAGGCCCCCGCACGCCACGCGGTTGCTGTGGTGGCCATTCTTCACATATGGAGCTGCTGGAGCTGGTCTGGAGCGCTTTTTGGCCTGCCAATTGCACCGGTCAAGGCGATGGTTTGGCGGGCTTGTCGAGTCTCCTAGGGCACGGACACAGCCCAATGCGGCAAATGTACTTTTTAAGGGGCCCTTTATTATTTTCGGCTGCATGCCGAGGTCTAGGGTCGCTTCGTTTGGGCCATTGTATGCAGTCGGCGGCAGCCACCGGCAGCGCCCAAAAGAGCCTGCTTGCAGCGCCGAGGTGGGGGTGGCTGCCATTGTTGCTGTCTCCCAATGCCCACCACTTCGCCAGTGGCTGTTTTTGGCTGCTGTGCGAGCGTCGTAGAGGATTTTCTAGGGGCGCCAGGGGATGTTCAACATGCGAAAGCTTGGCGCCACATACGCGCCGTTCCGTGCAGGCGCGATCCGCGCTGAACATAAAAAATACCCGTCCCGATCGATCGATCGGCTATGCCAATAACGGAAAAATGCTGAACGTTAAGCGTCTCTGTTTCATCTGTGCGGCGCACTGCCTGTTTGGGCCACCACCACCACCGCTCTTGGAGACGAGAATTAGGCGACTGCTGCTGAGGCCTCCAACCAGCTGTTTCTCCGTGTTTGCCATATGCGACGTCCGAGGAGCTGAAACACCGCTGGCATGTGGTTGGCGGGTCTGCTGTATGTTGGCGGACACCGCGTGTTGACGGACGCCGCGTGCTGACTCATATGCGCTCGCCGGATTGCTCTGGATTGCTGTTCTATAAGCTTGGCCGACCTGGTGGCCCAAAAGAGTGAGGTCGGGGGTCGCAGTGGGAAATCGACGGTTGCACGGCGTCGAGACGGGTAGAAGACGCGCCATAATGATGTGACGGGCGATCGCCGCCTAGCGGACTATCAGATAGCCGCCCCGACTGCCCTGTTTGGCCGTCCCATCTCGTCGCTCTGGCGGTCTGACAGGCCTTAATTGTCGTCTGTTTGTGCCGTCGTGCTGAGGGTATTCGCCGAGGTCCGCTGTAATGTACGAGCAAGCAAGCACCGAGCAGGTCGGCAGCAGGGTCCAAAGCTAGCGTCTTTTGGGACGACCGGTGCCCGAATAGGAGGCTGTTCAGTGACAGTGCCGGGGGCCAGGTGCAGCAGGCGGGCCCAATTGGGCTGGGGCTGCCGGACCCATGCACAGATGCCAATCGACCGCTAACGCACGGGTGCATGTGGGCTAGCCTGTTTGGTCGGGCTGCTTGATGAGTTGCATGCTGGCTATATGGCTGTCATAGGGCGACCGAGCTGTCAGACCCAGCAGGGCCGACTGATTGGCCAACTCTGTGGTTGGCGTTGCAATATTATCACTACGACCGTACTGGAAACTGATTGGCGATGGATGCGGACTCGTCCTAACGCCGTAGCTCGCAATGCTGCTGACTGTCTGATCTACAATTCTGAAGCACCTTGATTCACCACACTGACCTGCTTGAGCCACACTAAATTGCCCATATCGATCCTGAACTCATCAACCCTCTACTCCCCAACCAGTGTCCACGACCAACTGCGCAGCAGTTGCCGCAGCGCGACGGAGTCGCAAGACTTCACTTCTACATTTACGTAGCCACTTCTACGTTTATATATCTTGCGACTCCGTCGCGCTGTAGCAACAGCTGCGCAGTTGGTCGTGGACACTGGCGACGAGCGCAGGTGTATTACATGCATTACAGTATATAGATATTCAGCAGTTGGTTCTATTTCGCTGCATAGTGCTTGCAATCATCTCCAAGTAGCTACACAGGACATTGCCTGTTACATCTGCAAGCACTGCAACGAGCTGCAATGGTGTCCTGGTCCAGTTCAGTCCAGTCCAGTCCAGTTCAGTCCAGTCCAGTCCAGTCCAGTCCAGTCCAGTCCAGTTCATTCCATTCCATTCCACTCCAGTCGATCACAGTCTCATCAGCTCGTCAGAATAGCAGCACAAGCCGGTCTTAGGTTGGGTTTACAGAAGAAATGCCGTAAAACGAGCGCGTGCTCAGTCAAGTTATTCACCACTAGCTACCCCAGGTTTACAGGCACGGCTGAATCGGCAGTCCGCGATCCATCTTCGAGCGGCTTAATGTCATGAACTTTATAGTTAAATAGCTGCCAGTCCGCATGCTAGGAGACCCGACCACTCCCACACCCACTCCTGTATATAGCTGCTGTAGATAGACAAGTCATCCGAATAGACAGACCTATGAATCTGACCGGACTGCGAGCGAGCACACGGCACGGATCAGTCAGGGGCCTGCGCTGGCTGCACCAAACAGCATGTCGTGCGCGAGCACCACTGGAGCAGTACGACTACTTGGTCGCTGAGAACCGTATCAGCTCGGATCCGTACCAGCGCAGCATCCTCGCGTCGCTGCAGGACCTACACGCGGGGCTCGTCAACTACGTGTCTCCGGAAGTGGTGCCTGGGAGGAGCCACAGCCAGGGCTTTTTGGGGCGGTGGTTCCACACCAAGCCCAAGTTCACCACTCCGCGCGGCATTTACCTGTATGGAGACGTGGGGTGCGGGAAAACAATGCTCATGGACATGTTCTACGATACGGTGCCTGACCACCTCACCAAAAAACGCATCCACTTCCACCAATTCATGCAGGACGTCCACAAACGGTCGTACAGGCTCCACCAGCGCCATGGATCCGACTACGACACTGCGCCCGCCATCGCCGACGAGATCGCTGCCGAGGCCAACGTGCTGTGCTTTGACGAGTTCCAGGTGACCGACGTTGCGGACGCCATGATCCTGCGTCGGCTCATCGACCTGCTGTACTCGGACACCCACGGGGTCGTCACCTTCATGACGTCCAACCGCCGCCCAGACGACCTCTATATCAATGGCCTGCAGCGAGCGTCGTTCATCCCATGTATCGAGCGCCTCAAGACCCAGAACGAGGTCATTTTTCTACAGTCGCCCATCGACTATCGCAAGGCCAGCCGGCCCTCCAGCGGCAGCTACTTCTTCCCTCCACCAGGCCAAACTCTGGCGTCAGTGCGAGCCGACGCAGAGGCCCATACTTCCCAGTGGCTGCGCTATTTTGGTGAGGGAAAGCCTCTGGTCGCCAATCACCAGCTCACGATCTGGGGGAGGCCAGTCGTGGTGCCTAAATGCGTGCCAGGACTCGCAGCTCAGTTCACGTTCGACGAGCTCTGCGGAAAGCCATTGAGCGCAGCAGACTACCTGGAGCTCACAGACAAGTTCAACAGGTTTGTCGTCACCGACATCCCAGTCCTGTCGCTGCGAAGAACCGACCTGACGCGGCGGTTCATCACCTTCTTAGACGCTGCCTACGAGTCAAGAGCAAAGCTCGCAGTGACTGCCGAGCGACCGTTTGAGGAGCTGTTCACCGAGGAAGAGGAGGGCACTGGTCTCGCTGTGCCCATCAAAATCGACGAACTCGACGACCCTGACTCTGACTTTTTGTCTGACGGCAACCTATTTTCTGGCGAAGAGGAGCGGTTCGCATTTTTCCGGGCCCTCAGTCGACTCAAACAGATGTCGAGCCGCCAATGGCTCGAGGCGTAGAATGTGATCCCAACACGAAACAGGGAACTGCATCAATAGAGCGGCATACGACAGTACAGTATCAAGGCACATCATATGTGACATATCAACAAATGGCGGCATATGGACGATACAACATTACATTAGAATGGAGGCATATATAGAGGAATTTGCACGAGTAGCGATGCGGTTCAATCTGATTCGAATCAAATTCAACCACGGCATACTTTTGACATATAGATAGTAGCATATACAGATCATATAGATATAGACATGGCTCTACAATTAGCAGGATACTTTACGAGCTTCACAAAATCCGAAACCAACTGCTGCGCAAGAATCTCGTTTACATATCTTGCGACTCCGTCGCGCTGTAGCAGCTGCGCAGTTGGTTTCTGGATTCAAACAGTATAAAACAATATGATAAAGCCAACTACAGATCAAAACTTCATAAACGACACTGCCTACAGAAGCTAAAAAACAACGTCGTCTTCCGTCTCACCCAGCACGTCCGTCTGGGCGTCCTCAGAATTGGCCTGGAGGGCCTGCGCAAGCTCTGCTTCGTGCGTGACCTCATCTGGACCACCACTAGATGCTGCTGCGTTCTCCTCGTCGACTTTGCTGTTCTGTTCGTCTGCGAGCGCTTTCTGGCCAGCCGCCTGTCGCTGAGCAGTCGCCTGAGCCTGCGCAGCGAGCTTCGCAGCTGCCTTCTCTTTCTCCAACACCTCGTTGTCCCTCTGCTTTTTGTTCTGGACCTTCTTGAGCCGGTAAAACTCCTCTCTGTCCAGCTCATCGAGCTCGCTGTTGATGTATGAAATGGTGTTCTCGGTGCGTGGGATGATAACATGCTCAATTGCGTTGACACGCCGGTTGGTCACCTTAATAACCTCGTCGAGAATCACAAATGCGGTCTGCAGCGACGCCAGCTCCACCAGCATCTCCACTGCCTGGGCATAAACGTGCTTCGCTCGCTGTACTTGCTGACCTCCTCGACCGAGCCCCGTCATTTGGAAGTCGTTGCTGTTGTCGTCATAATAGGCCTCAAATTGAGGAAGATACACTCCAGAGACGTTCTCCTGGTGCGCTCTGACCCGGAATCGTGCGGTCTTGACTGACTCCTGGACCTGATAGGCAATGTTATCTCCGGTGGCATACGACACCTCTGCGAGCGAAAACGCTGCTGTCTGCATCACTTTGCCCATTTTGCGCTTTGCCTCGTCAATTCGCCGAGTGATGTCCCGGAACCGCTTGGTGAGGGCCTCCGATTTGCGCTTGAGCAGGCTGTGGCCCTGCGTAGCGCCCTTCAGCTTGCCCTTCATGACCGCCAGCGTCATCCGGGTAGGAAAAACCGCTTCTCTATTTGTCAGCACTCCGTCCAAAATCTCTTCAACTGTAGAACCTACCTGTTGCCTGCTCCTGACATTGTTGACTCCAAGACAACGCTATCTGTCAGTGACAATCGCTACGACTATTACCACGAGCCCACCTCACCTACCAATATCAGCTATACCCTAATACCGGATATACCCCAGCCCAGGCAATATTACACTGAGGAGGATCTCACTTGAACCGTGACAAGCTTTCCAGTGGGGGACGATGGATCTCATAGCGGAGAATGACGTCCCGTATGAGCAGGCGATCATAAAGGATCCGGAAAATTTCCAGGCTTGGTCTCGCTATGTCGAATTCAAGTCGTCTGGCTCGCTGGTGGCCCAGTCGTTTGTGTTAGAGCGGGCCTGTAATGCCCTAGGCAGGTCCTACAAGCTGTGGAAGATGTATCTGGATTTACGGGCCCGCAACCTGCGAGAAATCTTCAGAGCCAAAAGAGCTGACCGAGATGCCGATGCTCGCAGGGTGAACGACTTGTATGAACGAGCATTGGTGCTGCTGAACAAGATGCCTCGCATATGGACAGACTACCTCGAGCTGTTGATGGAGCTGCAACCGTACAGAGTCACCCATACGAGGAAAATATTCGACAGAGCACTCCAAGCGCTGCCAATTACCCAGCACGATCGGATATGGCCATTGTACATAGAATTTGCTGACCGGATCAATCCCCAAACGGCTGCGTCTATCTGGCAGAGGTACATTCAGTGGAGCCCTGATCAGACAGAAACCTGTTCTCAGAAGCTTGTTGATCTAGGAGAATACCGCGTAGCCTCCGAGCTGTTAGTGACGATCCTCAATGACAGCTATCTGAAGTCTATTTCGACGAAAAGCAATTTCCAGATCTGGGAGGATCTCACCGAGCTGCTCGTCCATCACTGGAATGACATAGAGCTCGACCCAGAGGAGGCTATTACTGGCGCGATGGCGAGGTTTAAAGACCAGAATGCTAAGCTGAGGGTTCACCTGGCGACATACTTTGTCAACCGCGGTCAGTTTGAGCGGGCTAGAGATGTTCTCGAGGAAGGTCTAGAGCAGGCGTCTACTATGAGAGACTTTTCTCAGATTTTCGACAGCTATGCTGAGTTCCTGGAGACACTTATTTCCAGCAAAATGAGCGACACCAATTCCGAGGACGCAGAGGTCGAGCTAGATATCCTGATGGAAACGTTTGAGCAGCTCATGGATCGACGACCGTTTATTGTGAATGACGTCCTCTTGAGACAGGATCAGAATAATGTGGTTGAATGGGAAAAGCGGGTGGGTTTGTGGGGAGACAATGCTGAGCAAGTGGTCCGCACATACGAACAGGCAATCGCAACTATTGATCCCAAAAAGGCAAATGGAAAGCTGTATCAGCTGTGGACCAATTTTGCAAGATTCTACGAGAAAAACGGTGATATAGATACCGCTCGCATCATAATCGACAAAGCAACCAAAGTACCTTTTAAATCAGTCAATGAGCTGGCCGAGGTTTGGATTGCATGGGCCGAAATGGAGCTCCGGCTCAACAACTACGAAAATGCCATTCGTGTGATGCAACAAGTCACAAAGGGACCCAAAATCTCCCACATCGACTATTTCGACGACTCGAAGCCTCCACAAGAACGGTTGCATAAAAGCATGAAGGTGTGGTCGTTTTATGTTGACCTGGTGGAGAGTGTTGGAACGCTGGAGGAGGTGAAACCATTATATGATCGCATATTCGAGCTCAAAATCGGCACAGCTTTAACCGTTATCAACTACGCTAATTTATTGGAAGAAAACGACTATTTCGAGGATGCTTTTCGAGTGTACGAAAGAGGCGTCGACTTGTTCTCCTATCCCATTGCATTTGAAATTTGGAATATTTATCTGCGTAAAGCAATCGACAGAAAGCTGGGGTTGGAGAGGTTACGAGACTTGTTTGAGCAAGCACTGGACGGATGTCCGCCAAACCTTTGCAAACCTCTGTATTTAATGTACGGAAAGCTGGAGGAAGACAGGGGGTTGATAAAAAATGCAATGTCCATATACGATCGTGCCACGAGGGCTGTCGACGATGAGAACCGATTTTCAATGTTCCAAGTTTATATCGCTAGAGTGGCAGAGAACTTCGGGTTGCCAGGGACGAGGCCGATTTTTGAGCGGGCCATTGACAATCTCGACGACAAAAGTGCAAACCTCATATGCCGAGACTTTATCGAAGTCGAAGAGAAACTTGGCGAGATCGACCGGGCTCGTGCCCTGTATGGGTTTTCCAGCCAGTTCAACGATCCAAAAGTGGCGACTGGCTTTTGGTCGAAATGGGAGCAATTCGAGATTAAATATGGCTCAGAAGAGACGTACAAAGAAATGCTGCGGATCAAGCGGTCTGTCAGCGCTCAATACTTTACCAGCATTGCCAGTGTTTCTACACCGACCAATGCGATGTCGCAGCTTGAGCAGCAGTCTGCGCCTGTCGGGTTTGTTGTTTCTACAGCACCCACTACAGCGAGGTCGGATTCAGAGGGACTTGCAGCGACGACCAACCCAGATGCTATCGAGCTGGACTAGTATCTATTTGTTTTTAATAGTTGACACGAACTCATGACCGGCTTTGTATATAAAATACTGAGAAGAGTCACTAGACTCATGGTATAAATGTATAACAGTTAACAGTAACCTGAAATATAATATTGTATAAAGTATACGTCCAAGTATTGTTAGTTCGAATATTGACCTCCCTCATGCGCAGCAGTAGCTACAGCGCGACGGAGTCGCGAATAAGTTTCAGAATCCTTTTGTAATGATGAGACTAGAAACATATAAATACACTAGTCGACATACTAAATCAAGAAGCTCGTGAAAATTATCTATCAGAGCCAAAATACTTTGGCACCAAATGTCGAGCTCTCGAAACCTCTATAGATGACAGACTCTTTAATGGATTCACGCTGAAGCAGCATGACGTTTTTCAGTTTCAACAACAAGCAATCGCCACAGGTTGGTTGCAAATATCGGTGCATCTTCGTCCAATGTCATTTCGAGTTCCGACACTAAGTCCTTTGGCGGCTTGTGGCTCGACAGGTGGTCGACAACGAAATCCACCAAGTCGTCCTCCTGGACACCTAGATAGTCTATTATGCTAGATGAAATGAATGGCTTCAAGATGTCTTCCAGTACATCATTGTCAAGGGCTGACCATTTGACGTCCCAGCTAAACAGCGATTCCTGATCCTTTGGAATACCGTCCTCCAAGGATGCAAGCTCCTCAGCAGGGATCGCTTTAAGCTTTCTGGCCGGTTTGAGGTCCTCGTCTTCATCCCAAAATGCAGGCCTTGACTCGGGAATTTTCTCTTTAGGCACGTCTTTGGCAACAGACTCAACAGGAGCCGGAGAGCTGATGGCGGCACCACCCAAAGACAGCGAGATCTTGGTTGCATGGGGCATTTTTGTTGGCAGAACGCTTGCTGGCAATTCAGCTCGCTCTTTCAACTCTGCTTCAGCGTCAAGAGCATCGTTGGCAGCTTCTCTGGCCCTAACGGATTTTCGAGACGCTGCCCACGATGCGTGGCTGTAGAAGTAGCTATGGTTCTTTTCCCTACTCTCAAAGTCGTCTGAAAACTCGGTGAGCCTCTTGATAACGGCTTCCCTATTCTCCTGTAACCGCTCGTCGTAATTCAAGTCACGATTCTGCTCGCGCTCCAATGCTAAGGATCTTGTATGCTCTCTGTTTTTCCACCGGCGTTCGCGCTCGGCAAACAGTCTGTCGTTTCGTTCTTGTCTCTGTTGTTCAGCAGCCCTCTCGGCAATCAAATCTTTGTCGATGGTTGGTATCGGCCCGCTCCCATCACTCGTGGACACTGCTGTGTCATCTTCATTTTTGTGATCTTCACTTTTGTGGTCGTCACTTTTTTGGTCTTCACTATTGAGGGGTTCGTCGTCTTCATCGTCGTCTGACACACTGTACTTGTCAAAGTCGACCACCAACGGACCTCCGTCTTCATCTCGATGGTCTATAGGTACTTTCTGAGCCTTCGCATCCTCTAGCGCCCTCCGCTCTGCAATTTTGGAAAGCTCTTCGTCAGCGGCAACTCGAGCAGCCTCCAGCTTCAATGTCTGCTCCCGAAAGCTCTTCACATCGATGGTCGCCTGTTCCAACATGCCCTGACTGTAACCAGCAGGCATCGCACTGGGCATATCACGTTCTAAGTTTTCCAAAGATCTGGTGGCAAACTCAGTTGCATTCTGGTCTGTCCAGTTCTCAATTATCTCTGGGATATTGGAATTGGATCTGCCAGCAGCGGTTTCGACCGGCTTTTCACGAACCCACTTGCTGAAATACGTGTTGATTTGTGCGACGACATCACTAGCTGACTGACGGGTTATCGACTCAATACTGAAAGACGGTCCGTTTTCGTGGATCCAGTCCATTGCAGCCGAACTCACAGCCACTTTGAGCGGTGATTTGGAGTTCCCATCCACAGCCACCACTTGCGGGACGATTTCAAAAACCACCTTGACAGCTGCTTGGCTCTGGTACCTGGCGAATCCAAAACTACTGGGTTTTCCGTCCGCACCAGCCACTCTGACCCATCTTTCCAAGCCGGGGACCAGTTTCAAGGCGTTCTGCACCGACTTGTCTGGCATGTCTGGCGGGATCCCACCAATGTACACCGTTCGAATCTCCTCATCGGTGCTCATTGGATACAGCGGGGGTGACCCATCTGTGTGGCCTCCAGATCCACCATAATGACCTGTCGTTAGAGAGCTTTCCTGGTTTACAGTATTTTTCAATTCTACTTACGGTTGGCACCCAGCATATTGGAAGAGAACAAGGTCGGTTAGAAGCATAGAATTCAGGGGGTCGTCTATTTAACCCTGATAGTTAGACGTTAAGATGGACTGCAGAAGTGCAGTATTATCACTGTACAAGTTATATAAACAATATGAAGAGGAGAGCCGTCAGCAGATGATAAGCTCATTTATTCAAACCAAGCTCGAGGAAGCAGGGACTGGGATACTATACAGGACACGGCCAGTACAGTCCAAGTCGTATGTTTTCGACGATGGCAAACTGTATATGGTCTGTATGGTGGACGTACTGTTTGAACGACCTCTGGACCTGCCAGTAACTAGTCGACCTTATCATCGGGGCCACGTTTTGGCACGCGTGTCGGATAAAAACCACCTCTTTTGGTGTCTAATGGATCGGACTGCTTGTGACATGTACCAGCGCAAAGTTGGGGTCCCGCTGTCGAGCGCAGTCAACAACAGTATGGCACAGATCCACGTTCGCAGCATGTTTTACGTCGACTACGACGCGTTTATTTCCCACTTGAAGCAGACACGGAGCCCTATTGACTATGTGAAAGACCACATGGTCCTGCCAGACACGGACGACGAAGTCGCTCTGTCGCCAATCTTCCAAGTGGACCAGATCCACGTGCTGTCGACACTATCGACTGGAAAGATTGCTCACCGAAATATCGAATCACTGCCTTTCAACATCCGGCTCGACCTTGTCAAGAAATGGACCGACGAGGGTGTACTTATGAATGGACAGGCCCAAAACCACGACCATTCAGCGACACAACAAGAACCCAAAAGAGACAGTTTTATTCAGCACGTTCACAAAGTGTTTTTGAACCCTCCATACTGCGCTTTTACACGAGCTACCCGAAAAGCACCACGCCTTAATGAAATGACGCTGCGAAATAAACCACAAAAGCTAGCAAAGCTCGATGTGTTTGCACTTGAATCAGACGATGAGGCTAGCGAGACGCCAAGGAAACGCGAAACTACCGAACCGCTGGGGCATTGCATCAATACGAAACGGCATGCAGTAGAGCCAGAAAATGAGCTCACGAGTGGTCTGGCACGGGTGCATGCAGCGAGTCCTAAAGACATTCCGTTGGAAGCAGTGTATCCGGAGACGCTCAGCATAGAACATCACTTAGATGCTCTCAATGGCAGTCAGGCACGATTTGAAGTACAAAGAGCTCAAGAGGCAACCACAATCACCCACCTGAAAGGCAACCTGCCGGCAGTGTATATTCTACGTGAAAAGTCCACATCGAAAGCTGCAGTCTCAGCAGCACCATCAGAAGAAACCGCACAAACGACCAGCGGAAGCACGAGTCCTAACAATAACGTATATATTCTGCGCGAAAAGACGGCACCCAAACGAACTGGCGGCATTGAAACGCCCGAAGCGTTCGAGGACAGCGTGCTGGCGTATCTGCATTCGAGAATTGAAGGCATGCTGTGATGTGAGCAGAACATGCAAGATGCACGTCAGACTTGTCCTCACATCTCATAGGATGGTCAATCAAAGATGTAGTACGCCAAATTCACATGCCAACTTCACATCTTGCGACTCCGTCGCACTGTTGTAACTGCTGCGCAGTTGAACTGACGATCCCTCTAATAGAGAGATATTACGAACCAGATCAAGGCCCATGCTCGAACCACGTATGCAGTGTCCAAGACCCAACTGCGCAGCAGTTGCCACAGCGCGACGGAGTCGTGAAAACAGACATTTTATGGCAGGCATTTCATGAGACATTTCATGAGACATTTCATGGTCTTGCGACTCCGTCGCGCTGTAGCAACTGCTGCGCAGTTGAAGCGTAGACACTGCTGGTGAGCTACGTGGTTTGGATCAAATCGATGCAATTCAAACTAAGATGCAATTCAAACTGTACTAAAGGCACGTTGATAAAGGATGGTCGTCAAGATGGTCCAGCTATACCAAGATATCGTCAACATGGTCGACGTCTGGCGACTGCTGGGCGAGTTTCCAGAATTTGGAGATATGGCGGGCACCAGAGTCGCACAGGACGGTGACGATGGTGTGTCCGGGCCCCAGCTGCTTGGCATAGCGGTACGCTGCGACGCAGTTGACTGCCGACGAGCTGCCTACGAAGATGCCGTCTTTGCTGACCAACAGCTTGGCCATGGCGAGCGCTTCTGCATCGGTGACCCGGATGGCGTCGTCAATGAGGTGGCTGCCGGCGCTGAAGTTGGTGGTGATGCGGTTGAGCCCAATGCCCTCGACGACCGTGTCGACCTGGTGCCGCCGCCGCGTGCCCTCCTTCTCCTTGATGTCGAACATGACGCCGTACTTGACCTTGTTGAAAAAGCCGCTGCCTGGCGGATCCGCAATGACCACTTTGGTGTGGGGGCTTTTCTCGTGGAGGTATCTGGCGACCCCTGAGATGGTACCGCCAGTGCCTGCGCCCGACACAAACGCGTCTATTGCACCAGGCACCTGCTCGACGATCTCAGGACCGGTGTGCTCGTAGTGGGCGTGCCAATTGGCCTCGTTCTCGAACTGGTTGGCAAACAGCGCTCGTCGTCCAGTCCCGTCGCTGTTGATGTCGCGAGCCGCCTGCCGCGCGTAGTTGACGTACTGGTTGGGGTCTGCGATGCTCGCGGGCCGCACCTTGTGCACAACAGCGCCCAGGTTAGTGAGGAGGTCGACTTTCTCCTGCGACGTGTCGTCGGGAACCACGATGTGAGCCTCGTAGCCGCGAGCACGGCAGATCACCGCCAGCGAGATGCCTGTGGACCCCGAGGTGCCCTCGAACACCACGTCGCCCGCGTGGGGGCGGAGGAGCCCGTCGCGCTCTGCCTGGTCGACGATGGCGAGCGCTACGCGGTCTTTGGCGCTGCCGCCTGGGTTAGCGAGCTCCAGCTTCCCCAGCACCTCGCAGCCGCTGGCGTCCGACAGCGAGTTGATCCGCACCATGGGGGTGTTGCCAATGAGCCTGTCAATGGACCCGTACACCCGCGGTGCCGCGGTGCGTCTGCTGTACAGCCACGACACCGACAGCGCCACCGAGGCGCCCAGCATCACATACAGTGCTGGTCTCGACATGATTCCATGTAGCAAGACAGGATTAGGGTGGCGATTTATTTTCAGGGGAAACTGGGCAACCCTAGTACATACAGATCATCGCACTGTCAGTGAAAATTGACACTGTCAGTCACAATAGACACAATATAACTATTACTCAATTACTCAATTAGACATCTTGCGACTCCGTCGCGCTGTGGCAACTGCTGCGCAGTTGAGGCGAGGATCAGTGTAGCGAGCTCGCACAGTTACAGTTACAGTGTTGCAGTTATAGTGGCACGGCAGTAACTGTAGTGACATGCAGACCAGATTACCATACATTGGGCACGACCAGCAATGCCAACTGCTCACCATAATTGACTTGATTTACTCAATTACTCAATTTCTCAATTAGACGTCTGGCGATTCCGTCGCGCTGTGGCAACCGCTACGCAGTTGAGGCGAGGAACATCGTAGCTAGTTCGCACAGTTACAATTCGAGTGGTACAGTTACAGCAGTGCAGTTATAGTGCAGCTATTGAAGGTGTACAGCAGCTGTACAGTAGTGGTTGCTGATCCTCGCCTCAACTGCGAAGCAGTTGCCACAGCGCGACGGAGTCGCAAGGTGTCTAATTGGAGTCCAAGTACAGTTACAGTTATAGTGGTACAGTTAAAGGGGTACAATTATAGTGGTAATTATAGCGGTACAGTTAAAGTGGTACAATTATAGTGGTAATTATAGTGGTGCAGTTTACAGTGGTACAGTTACAGTGGTACATCAGTAACAGTGCAATGAGATTGCCATACATCAGATATGATCATCAATGCAAACCGCGCACACAATTGACTCGATATATTCAGCTCGCACGCCGAAATTAATTCAATTGACTGCCAGATTGGTGTGGTGTCCTCGCCTCAACTGCGCAGCAGTTGCTACAGCGCGACGGAGTCGCAACATGTACTCAATGAGACATGTTGCGACTCCGTCCCGCTGGGGCTCCTGCGATGTAGCTCGCTAGTACAGTTATAGTAGTGCAGTTGCAGAGGTTCAGTGTAGTGGTATGGCAACAGTGCAATTGTACAACAGGCAATTAGCAGAAAAAGTAAACAGTTGCGACCAATGGAGACGTCTCAGCGGAGTGCTACCGGGTGGTGGGCAATTGCTGGCGTTCATACTGGTTGGACAATGAGAGCAGCAACAGGTGCAGGATGCCAGCGTTGCTCCGGCAGTGCTGTCCGTTTGAGGACGTCCATTGTCGGTCCGCTGCATCTTTGTCTCAGCTGTGCTTGAAGCTGGCTGGAGAGTGCGTCTGCACAGGCATGCTGCATGCCAATTGCCGGGACCACAACTGCAGTGTCAGGGGCTTGACCTGAACCCACCACCACCATTACCACCACTACTACCACCACTACCACTATCACCACTACCAACACTACCACCACTACTACCAAAACTAACGCCACTGCAATACCACCATGAAGCTGCTGTCAAAAGAAGACCAGTTCGTAGGCAGCAGTTACTGGAACCTGTTTTGCAGTTCTCGCAGACTGCTAGAGCCAACGCGGGCACTGGCAGATATTCTCGAAGCCACCTGTGCAGCGATCGGCGACGCCGCACCGCAACCAGCGGGGACCCGGCCAAGGCGTATGGCGGACGCTCACAACAGGCCAGTATGGACGCCAAGAACCGAATGGATGCAGGGTGGCCAAGGCGGCGTCCGCGGCACCGCCAATTAAGGTTGGTTGCGGTTGGAGGCCCTACAGGATGGCACCGTGCTTTTTCCTGCAGCACTCTGCAGCGCGTCTGGACGGCTTGCCAGCGCCCCATCTGGGATCTCGTCTGGCTGGCGCGCAACGCAACGCAACGCACCTGTACAACACCTGTAGGGCTGCTGTAGGATGCGCAGTGCATACACAATGGCACACACATTTGGGGGAGAGGGGTGAGACCCGGGCCCGGCGGATGGTTGCCAGCATCCCCGCACGTCCGTCCCCGCACGCCTGGACGTCAATGGTGGCGCCTGCAACTACTCAGATACTGGCTCAATGTGGAGACCCCGCCGCCCTCAGTGCCACGGTAATGGGGTGGTGCGGGGCAAGCCCATCGCCACGGTTTGTCCCGAGTCGGTTCCCCGCTTCCCGTACCGGTCGCGGACATATTGGCGTCCGCGGCGCCGCACAGCACCCGTGCCCTGGCAGCCCACGAAAAGGATGCCCGTCGCCGTGGTGGTGGTGGTGGACATAGCCTTGTACTTTCCCGGCACCAGACCCAAATAACGGATCACTCAGCACAACCTCGTGTCAGAGGAACCTAGCAGTGCACTCACCAGGACACGGCGCTTCCAAAAAGTCCGTTGTAGTGGCCTGTATCGGGCACTAGCAGTCGGCGGAGTTAGCAGCTCGCATTACAGCAGCGGCAGTCGCAGCAGTAGTCTGTCAGCAGGAACAGCAGCAGGAACAGCAGCAGGAACAGCAGAAGTAGCATCAGCACGAAAAGCACAACAGAGCACACTGTGAAACTGCATTATTAATTAAGTTGTGGCTATCGAATTGGAGCCATTAAACTTAGCAGACAATAAATCGTGCCAGTTTGGTTTATTTGTCGAGGGGGTGGAAAATCTGTGCCTGACGGACGTATCAGTACAGCACTGGCATCGAACTGTATAACAACGGGTCCAAGAAGCACATTGCACACTGAACACTTAATTCAGCAAATACCGCTGTTGAATTTGTTTTAATTTCTTTTGATTTGTGACTATCTGAGGTACGTCATACAGACTCGACAGGTAGCAGACCCAGCAGGCCCAGCCGACTCAACCGACCCAGCGGACATAGCAGACCTGAAGCTTTTCACGACTTGGACTACTTGCTTTCTATCTGAAGGTTGTAATTCTGACTGGAATTTGGCTATTCGACAGACATCTGACTTTTTGACAGACGTCTGGCTATTTGACAGATATCTCTTCAGACAGTGTGATCTGCTCAAGGGTTTTTTGACATCAGATATCAGAAATTCTCAGCGACAACGGATATCACACATCACACATCAGACATCAACACCACACACCACCCAGCCTAATATCACCAAAAACTAGTTTACACATGTCTGACGACGACAAGCAGTCGCCCAGCGACGTGTCGTCCAGCGGAATGCTCGACGCGCGTGCGCGCAGCAGCTTCCGGCGGGCGAAATCGCGAGCGACCCGTGCCTGCGAGATCTGCCATGCTCGCAAGGTGCGCTGCGACGTGACTGTCCATATGCCCTGCACCAACTGCGCAGCGTTCGGGTGCGAGTGCCGCATCCCAGAGGTTCGCCAGAAAAAGGGCTCCAAATCAGGCTCCCGCAAGCTCGCCAGATCAGAGGCTGCCAGCCAGGCTATTAGTGCGGGTGGTGTAGCAGCCAGTTCTGTAGCCAGCTCGTCTGCAGGCCCAGCCGTCGCCTCCAACAGCACCACTACTAGCGCCTCTGGCACCACCAGCACTGGCCGACCGCACCGCAACTACAAGGTGTCTGCCCAGTCGGCGCTGCAGGACGAGATCAAGCAGGCAGGAGGCAGTCTGGGCGGAGCGCCAGCAGACAAAGACGCCAAGAAGGAGAACTGGAAGCAGTATCTGGACGTGCAGCTCCAGAAACCAGGCCGGATGGGCTATCTGGGCCCCAGCACCCATATGAACCTGGTGCTCGACAACATCCCCGAGTCGGAGGGCTACTATTTCGCAGCAGCAGTCGCCAACAGCGGGGCGCTAGGCGGCGGACGCATCCAGCAGCTGGAGCGCGAGGAGATCGAGGTGCTCAAGATCAAAGGCGCGTTCATGCTGCCTGCCCAGGACCTGTGCGACGACCTCATCGAGTGCTTTTTCGACCGGATCCACCCGTACCTGCCCATCGTCAACAGAGCCCAGTTCATGCGCCAGTACAGCCACTCCACGACCCCTCCATCGCTGCTGCTGCGCCAGGCTATTCTGGTAGCAGGCTCGCGCGTGTGCACCCATCCGTCGCTGCTCGACGAGAACGGGTCGTCCAAACTGGCGGCGGCGACGTTCTACAAGCGAGCCAAGGCGCTGTTCGACGCCAACTACGAGACGGATCGCGTGGTGCTCATCCAGAGTGCGCTGCTCATGGCGTGGTACCAGGCAGGTCCCGATACCGTCACCGACAACGTGTTCTACTGGACGCGGATCGCCATCACCATCGCCCAGAGCATCGGCATGCACCGCAGCGTCGAGAAGTCGTCGATGGCTGCCAGCGACAAGCGCATCTGGAAACGCATCTGGTGGGGCCTGTTTGTGCGCGACCGGTCGGTGGCTGCTGCGATGGGACGTCCTGTCATGATCAACCTCGACGACACCGACGTGGCTATGATCACGGTGGACGACTTCGTGGAGGACGACGACCCTGGCGCAGGAGTGTCGCCGTACCCGTTCAATCGCGAGCACGCGCTGCTGTTCATCGCCCAGGTCAAGCTGTCGGAGATCATGGGCCTCACCATCAAGGAGCAGTACTCGATCGCGTCCGAGAACTCGCGGCGCCAGAACAAGCTGCTCGACGTCAACCAGTGCGACATGGCCATGGCTGCCTGGATGGGCACGCTGCCCGACGAGCTCAAGTACTCGCTCAAGGACAAGCGCAACCACAGCTTCTTCAAGGCCATTCTGCACGCCCAGTACTACACTGTGCTGTGCCTGGTCCACCGCAACAACATCCTGTACCAGTCTGGCACTGCGCGGTCGACTGGCAAGGTGCCTTCGTACCCGTCGTGGGGCATCGCGTTCCAGGCAGCCCATATGATTGTCAAGATCGCCGAGAACCTCCAGGCGTTCAACGAGCTGCGGTTCTGTCCGGCGTTCATGGTGTACACGGTGTTCTCTGCCATGATCATGCTCACCTACCAGACTGCATCTCCCTCCCAGTCGGTCGTGGCCAGTGCTAGAAAGGCGCTTGCCTCGTGCACTAACATTCTGGAGGGAATGGGTGCTGTATGGGACATTGCAGGCCAGATCTCGAAAACAGCACGGTTCCTGGCCACCGACCCGCGCATTCGCCAGAAGATCGTGCGGTCCGCCAAGCGCCTGATCGCGTCTGCTGACGACGCCAGCGGGCAGAGCAGTGGCCAGGCGACTGGCGGCAACTCGGGCATGCCGTCGCCGCCACAGCTCGACCAAACAGTCCCGCAGAAGCGCTCGCTGGCCGACGACGTCGCCGCGTATGGCGCTGGGCCCGACTTGCTTCACCAGCAGCAGCCACTCCAGCAGCAGCCTCTCCAACAGCATCCGCTGGCCCAGGAGTCGCTGCCACAGCAGCATCACCATCAGCAGCATCACCCCCAGCAGAATCACCAGCAGAACCTCCAGCAAAACCACCCACAAAACCTCCAGCAAAACCTCCCACAAAACCACCCACAAAACATGCAGCAAAACCACCATCAACAGCCACCTCCAGCACCACATTTTGGCGAAAACTACCAGGTCCACCCGCAGCCAGGCATCACCCAGGGAATGGACTTTGCGCCTGACTTCTACCTCGTCACCAACACATCGCCCAACGTGCAGTTCTTTGAGAACTTCCAGCCCTCGCAGCTGTTCCCAGAGCACACGCGCCCAGGCAGCCACCAGCACTCGTCGCCGGACATGCCGTCAGACAGGAGTGCAGGCATGCCCGAGTCGCTGTACGCAGCCCAGGAGAGCATGTTTGGCGACGCATTTGGCGACTACAACTCGCCTCCCGACGAAGTTGGCGGAGGCGCTCCCAACACGCTCAACCTGGGAGACTGGTACAAGTTTCTGCTCTCCAACACCTCAGTCAGCCAGTTCACAGACATGCACGGGTTTGCTGTCAAACAGGAGGGCAGTTGATGTACAGTAGCTAATGAACGAATGTATTTATGGACAGTTATGACCAGTAAACTGAAGATAAGCATCAGTGCAATGTCTTGCGACTCCGTCGCGCTGTGGCAACTGCTGCGCAGTTGAGTCATGGACACTGGTAATTAGTCGAGCATGTAGAATTTCCGCATTTCAACAGGACTGTCTCCACCACAACTGCCCACCACAGCTGCGCAGCAGTTTCCACAGCGCGACGGCGTCGTGAAAACTTGGTTTGTTGGCATCTATTTTGATCTACTCTGGTGGTACATGTGAAGGTACATATTGGACTGCATTTGCTGCACCGGACCTGCATTGACATCTGCCGGAACATGCATTGTCCAGCTATAATGCACACTACTCATACTAAAAATGCATTGTAAGTTACCACTAATAATCAACTTACTATTGTTACGAATTCATCGCCAACTGCGCAGCAGTTGCTACAGCGCGACGGAGTCGCAAGATATATGCTGTATTGCGGTACTGAGTATCGTATAGGGATGACTACTGACGACTCGAAGAAACGAAAGACAGATATTAACATTTAGTTGCAGCATAAAAATGGCTTATTGCAGATGCTCAGAGGTGGTGGTCCCTGAACCACTCCAGCATCACCTCGGGGTGCTTTCCGAAGTAGTTGTACCCATCAAACCGCCGGCTGGTGCCCTCAATCCAATGAAGCTTCTTGTCTTTAGACGATAAGTTGGCAAAGATGGTTTCGACATCAGACGGAGTTGTCAGGACGTCGTCGTGGACCTGGGCAACCAGAGTCGGAACAGTGACCGCATGGGCATATGCAGGCGGCGACTGGTCGTCGATGTGGAAGCCGGACTTGTTGAAAAGCACCTCGTCGAAAATCTTGGGTCCATCTTCGAATCCGTTGGTCTTTGCGCTGGTTTCAATAAACGCTCGGGTCGAGATGGGCTGCAGCGTAACCATCGACTTGATGTGTTTAAAGTCTTCTGGATGCTTTGCCATCGCAACAAGCGTAGAGTTGGCGCCCAGGCAGATGCTGAGAAGGTATACGTCCATACTGGCAGTGTCTTTCCTGGACTTTGCGTATCGCACCGACCCAACAACGTCCCTGTACTCGAAGAGGCCGATTCCCACCAGCCCACCGTTGCCACTGCCACTGCGACCGTGGTTTCGGAAGTCGTAGCAGATGATGTTGTAGCCAGCATCATGGAGCGCTTTGTAGTGGGGCATCATGTTGACTTCGAACCCGCCAAAGTCGTCGTAGCCGGGCAGGTGCCCAGGATAACCACAGCGGTTGCCAGGCATAAAGTGGTTGCAGATTACCAGCCGGCTGCTGTTGGCGGCAGGAATAAACCACCCGTCAATCGGCACCCCGTCAATGGACGGGAAGAAAATGTCTTCATAGTCCATGCCATATTCCTTGGGGTTATGAAGAAGAGGCGACCGCTTGCTTTGGGTCCAGAACTCGGCCATACCAGCCATAGCGGCTTGCACCTGCTCAGACTTCTCAGTATTAGACATAGCTGATAAAAATATCGACTGGAAACACGCTTGCAATAGTTTTGAAACTATTTACTGGGCTCTTGGCAAGACAGATCCCCGCCTTTTATACTTAGCTTCGGCGTTTAGCAACCTAGATTTATTTCCGAACTGGTATGGTTTTCAGGAGGGTAATGGCTAATCCCCGATCGGAGATAACCACCGCCGACAACGATTTTTCCACCACTTTGATACCCTTTTCCGAGCTACTCACTTTCTGCTGATCTGAATATTGACATGTAGCATAGCCAACGCGGGTTTTGGGGCCCGTTACTGAGTTGTTATTGGCGGTCGGGCGTAACCGGAGATAGCGATGCGTGGGCCGCATGCTCATCGCTGACAGTTAAGTCCGGCTTTAAGGGTAACGCTTGAACTAACTGCGTGCAAAGTAACGCCTGAGATAGCCCTATACAGAGCCGCATGCACATCGCTCGAAGTTAAGTCCGTCTTGGAGGGTAATACATGAAGTAACTGAGGGGTAACGCCTTAGATAATGCTTAAGGGTAACGTTTAAGGTAACTTATAACCGAAGTCCTTAACACCTAGCGTAACTTCAGACCGAGATGGAAATGAGAAGCCTTAGCTCAAAAATAGAAGCGAAAAAGCCGTTTACTGTGCATTCTAGCCTAATTACAGAGTTTAACTAAAAGCTGACATCTGTGCTTGAGGCTACACTTTTCACAGCCTTTGATTGGGAGATATTTCTACAGAAGGGCATCTGGAGATGGCAATAGTCATATTTTAATATCGACTGCAACGTGAACAACTATTGACGATTTTACTTCCGTGAACAAGTCTGTCAACAACCCACCATGCTGCGGCAAGACTGCCGGGCCAGTGAAGATATTACAGGTGCCGTCAATGGCATCATCACCGCGCTTGATGATGTTGCAGTTGCAGCCAAGGACATGATGAACCTTACGATTTATTATTTATGGTAAACTCTCAAATATGGCTCACAATCAAATTACTACTGACCACTGACAAGCATCGATATATATCTTGCGACTCCATCTCGCTATGGCAACTGCTGCGCAGTTGATTTAGAATGATATACCGTGAGATTGATGTTTCAAGAGAAAAACACAGATCCAGGAATCAACTGCGCAGCAGTTGCCACAGCGCGAGGGAGTCGCAAGAATTGGCAGCTCAATTGCACACCTGGCATAGACCCAGTATATATCATGCGATTCCACCAACTTTAGCTGGTAAATAATTACTTCTTCCTTCGTTTTGTTCGTCGCATGCCTGTGTTTTCAGTTGCGTAATTGTTCTCCTTCTTGATCATTTCTGCTGGCTCTTCGCGGTGCTCGCCCGCTATCCCAGCAACCGTTTCAACAGTTCTTTCAGATGCTTCCAGTCGATCCTTGTCTACTCCAACATCTTGCTTAATAGCCGTGTCCGTAGGAACTGGTTGGAGGTCCTCCGCCTTAATCCTAGAATTACAGGCAAAGAAAGGTTTACAGAATTGTAAAAACTCATTTTCTGTAAACTGGATTGTTCTGTAAATAAGCCCCTTCAGTTCTATTTTATTTCTGGATGGATCCTCCCTATTGTTCAATGATCCGTCGAAAACAAATTCTTTTCGCACAGGGATGTCTGAATAATAGTCCTTTCCAATAATAATAAGCGTCAGAAGATTGCTTGGAAGATCAGCCACCACCATCACTACCGACGAGAGAGTATTATAATTAGATGCAAACAATCCACGTGCTATTCGATAGAATTGTTGTCTTCCGGTCTTGTGGGAAACAAAAATAGCACAGCATTTGGGATGTTCCCTTTGACTTTGAAGCAGCACATCAGTATGAATACGTAACCCATTACACTTTAACGTGCCCCGGTTCATGGCTATTAAAGGTCCTTCATCTACCGGTCTATTGTCGCCTGTCATAGAATTGTCAAGGATGAGGTTTTTCAGTCCCTCAGTCAATACGCAAAGAGTTTTGCCAAGTAACTTCAGTATCACGAGGTTATGTCCTATTGATACCACCGTGCAATGCACGTCTTCAGGCATTTCCAGTCGCCTGAAACGTGCAGCTTCAATACCTTCAACGCATACCCACTGGTTGTTTGGTTCCTCAGTCAGTGATAGTGACTTTTCCCTAAGAAACTTCTTCAACCCCTCTAAATCGCCATATCTGTACACTGAACCGGGCTGAACATTGAAATTAGCCTTAATAGTTTCAGAAGACGACTTCGCAAGGACGTAGTCACAAAAGTTTATCAATTCGTTCGGCGTGAAACGAAACTGCTCATCAGAAATCTCAAATGGAACCATGTAGAATAGCAACGAGGCTGGAATATGTAGTTTCCCGTTGCTGATATTCTGGTCGAATAAATGGTGGGTGAACTCACTTACACATTTGCTGTCGTCAAAGCTGCGCCACACTTCAAAGGTCACTGTAGAGTTACCAACAGAAATCACTAATGCTCCGTATTTTCCCATCACATATTTTTTGCTCAGACTACTGAATTTGTTGAAGACAGTTGTTCGAAGCGCTTTTATGTTACTGCCTCCAACCTCAATAAAAAAACGAGGCTCATGCGTGTAACATTCAGTAAACTGCTCATCACATTCGACATGTAGTGATAATTTGTTACTATCATCATCTTCCTCATCATACCTGTCATAATTATCGGTAAAATAAAATAACTTATAAGGGGATTGGATGCCGAACGATATCATTTTTTCAAAGATTAGCTGACTAAATTGACGGCTCGCAACTTCGCTGATCCAAGACACAAACTTCAGTATAATGATGCTCCTCTCAGGGTCGTTATACACAATATGAAACTGCGGACTCAGTCCTCTGGTGCCTGTTTGTCGTCCAAAGTGTCTGCCAGAAAAATTTCTGATAGCAACATACCTCAGGTTCCTGTTATGTTGAAATTCCCAATACCTGTCTTTTAGAAACTCATTGAAAGCAGAGTTGTCCGAGTAATTATGAATAGCGTCATCCTGTACACCGAAGTCAGATAACAGCTCACTCACAAACTTTCTTGACATTGATGTAACTGACGAAAAGTAATAAAGGGTCTGAAATGATACGTTTGTTATGCAATAATATATTTGGAAGCCTAAAACGATTAACTTAACTGACCTGCGCCCCAAGTTATGTGTATGTTACGCCTGCAGTTGCCATTCTCTGCTGTACTGGAATAACCTAAATCATACGTATAATCAAAATAAATCTTAGTGCTAAAAACATCGTCTTTCAGTGTCGATTATAGCTTATAATTTCGATTGTTGTTTTCAGTTCTATACGATGCTTTTATATGGTGTCGGTTGCGCTCAGTCTGGGGATACCTCTGCTGATCACTCTAACTAGTATATCACACAATGGCATAGACCAAACGGTCAAGACCCATGGTCTAACCACGTTTGCCAGATCCACACTCAACTGCGCAGCAGTTGCCCCAGCGCGACGGAGTCGCAAGACAACTTCGTATTTCCCAAAATGGGGTTTATTCAGACGTGTCAGAATTTTGAAGTCCCAACTGAACAGAACAGTAGCCTTAGTTTAGCAACGTTGGCTTTTGAAACATTTCAGCATTTGGCGGTGATCTACAGTAATCTTTCCCAAAATGGGTTTATCTAGCCGTGCAAAAGTTGAAAATTCGTGAATTTCGATGTTTTTGTGAAAACTCATAAATTTCACATCAGACATGCAAACAGTCAATTAGCGAAGGTCATTGCCTAAAATAGGTTTAATCAGCCGTGCCATATTGAAGACATCATTGAAATCCATGAAAGTTGGAGCTTTCCGAGAAATACTATTTCTTGAATAATTTCTTTCAGCTTGTTGTAATGTAGGAAACTTTGTATAATTGGCCCTGTTTGTAAGCTGGAGGTGATAAAAATTATTTGGAAAATCACGATGAGCATTTCCTAAAATGGGTTTATTCAGCCGTACGCTATCAAATCATAGATGTGGAATCAGATCTGCGTACAACCGCATATCAATTAAAAGAATAGGCCTGTTACAATATTCGTCTAACAGGATATATTATCATAGATGGCAAATAAAACAAATCAAGATGGATCGAAATGCAATTTGTCAAACACACCAGACTCATCACAGCAGATCTACCATGAACAGACTTCTACACAGCTTAGCACGAACATAACTCTGAGTGCAGTTCTGAGTGCAGTTTTAAGCACTATTTTGAGTGCAACGGAGTGCAATTCTGAGTATTTGCGACTCGGTCTCGCTGTGGCAACTGCTGCGCAGTTGATGCATGAATACCAACAACGAGGTGTTCTTGGTATACAGTGAGCAAGTACGGTATTCGTTGCATCGCCGGGTGCAATTCTGAGTGCAATTCTAAGTACAAGTATATACAATGCCTAACCAGCTCATGGTCAGACTATATCTTCTGGCCATCGCGGCGGTCCCGAACCTTCAGCTTGTTGATGTTCTTGCCCCGACGAGTCTTGTAGCCACTCTTCGAAGGCGTACCCCACGGAGACACGGGGATTTTGTTACCCTTGGACTTGCCTCTGCCTCCTCCCAACGGATGGTCGATCTTGTTCATGGCAACTCCTCGCACGCGTGGTCGAATGCCAAAATTCCGCGACCGACCTGCCTTACCAAACGACCGATGCTGGTGGTCCGGGTTGCTGACCACTCCGAGTGTAGCACAGGCATCGAGCGCAACGTAGCGGTATTCTCCGCTCTGGAGACGGATCACCGCCCGTTTCTTGTCGGGAAGCTTCTCGTAGAGCCTGCCGTAGGTGCCTGCTGCTCTGCAGAACTTGGCAGGCCCGATTTTGGAGATGCCAATGTTGTGGATGATGGATCCCAGAGGGATGATGCTCAACGGCATGCAGTTGCCCTTCTTTGCGACGTGGTTGGCCAGAATGCCCGGGTCGTTTTCGCCTCCCAGCCTGTCGATGATGCGCTGGGGAATGCCGTTGCGGAACGACTCCACCTTGTCACCCGCTCGCAGACCCACACAGGCCGTCATGTACGACAGCGCATTGGTGTCTTCGTTGCGAATGAGCGCAATGTGCGCGCTGCGGTTGGGATCGTACTCGATGCGCACCACTTCGTGAGATCCACCCTCGAACCGGTAAAAGTCGATCAGCCTCAGTCGACGCTTGGCACCACCACCTCGATGGCGCACCGTGATCTTGCCGTGATGGTTGCGCCCCGAATGCTTCTTGCGAGGCACCGTCAGCGCCTTGACAGGCCCTCCCTTGTGCAAATACGGGTATATGGGCCACCGGTACCACCTCAGAGACGGCGAGATGGGCTTAGGAGCCTTCATTTTCACCGCAGTCTTGAACAGCTTGAGCTGGCGCTTGACTTCGTTGTCCTGCTGCTCGAGCTCCGTGAGATTGGCCTTCTGGCCAAACGGCACGATGTCCAGATTGGCCAGTTCGTTTTGCAGCCGGCTCGCGTCGCTGGGATCATGTTTTCGCGGTGGTCTGCTGGTGGTGCCGGCACTGCCAGAGCTGCTGAACCGTGCCAGCCGCGGGAAAAACGACTGTACAGCCAGCCGTCGTCCGAGCATTGTTGGTGAACCTACAGGTACTGCTGCTCGACCGCAATGCTGACAACAACTGTGGTTCGTGCTACAAAAGGCACAACCACTGAAAGTAGATGAAATATGCCAATGTGAAATTTCAGCACACTGATCCCCCTGCCCCGTACGGCTGAATGCCAGGCCCTTGACCAGAGCGGTTTCTCGCCCCGTCCCTGGCCCTATCCTTGTAGCAGCCGGCACCGCTCTCGTAGGCGCCAGTGCCGCTCTCTCTTTTCTGATTTGTCGGACCCGCGGTTTTCTCCTTCTACAAAACCTGCGACGCATATTTCCAATGTTTGTGAGAACGGCTCGACGAGCGCTGGCCACCGGCGCTGGCAGTGCCAGCCTAAGGCGATTCGCATCCGCCAATGCCTCGGCGGTTCCTCCGGTGCAGCTGTTTGGAATTGACGGATCCTACGCCTCGGCTCTGTACTCGGCGTCTGCCAAAGATTCGTCCATTGAGGCCACCGAGAAGTCGCTCAGCGCGCTCAAGACGCTCATCAACGGCGACAAGAAGCTGTCAGAGATCCTCGCCAACCCGGCGCTTTCATCGGCTGAGAAAAAGACCGTCGTGTCCACCATTGTGCAGAATGCAGGTGTCGACAAAACGGTAGGCAACTTCCTCTCGGTGCTGGCCGACAACAACCGCCTGGGACTGCTGGGTGAGGTCATTTCCAAGTTCGAGGTGCTCAGCAATGCGTACCACGGATTTGTGGACGCTACTGTGACGTCGGTGAGTCCGCTCGACGAAAAAGTGCTGGGACGACTCAAGACTGCCATTTCCAAGTCTGAGTTTGTTGGTGCTGGCAAGCAGCTGCGGATCACCAACGATGTCAAGCCCGACATCCTGGGTGGCCTTGTGGTGGAGATTGGCGACCGTACCGTCGACCTGAGTGTCTCCAACAAGATTGCCCGCCTCAACAAGCTGCTGACGGACGCTGTTTAGGAGTTGCATGTGTTGCTACCAATAGAAATCACATTTTGCCATCAGAAAGTGCAATTGCGTAGTTTTGGTCGATTTTCGTAGATTTTTGAAAGAAACAAGCTGGTGTGATGTCGTTATGAGCTATAATGCCATCCACCCGGCACCAGCAGGTTACTGCTATTACTATCCAGTTTTGTACCGGTTCAGTACCGGTTCAGCAATTGCCCCGAATAAAAATGATGCACTACTCTTGCAATGAAATGTCCATATCGTCATTTAGTTTTCTTCCGAAAAGTCGTCATCGGAAATCGTTATTTTCCTATCAATAACTTTTTTATAGCTAACGTTGTTCTAAGCTATGCTACTACGTCATCAGTATGTAGTTGCATGGAATACATGACGACTACCAGCGGAAATATATATTTTCCAACGCTTTATGCAGCAGCTCTTTTAGGCTGCAAGCTTGTCACTTCGAATAATATAGCTCCAGTGCCAATGCTGTTTGCAAATCTTTGAATTAATTACAGCACTTCAATTAGCACTGCCAGCAGCAATAAGAAAAGTAAAATATTTCGTCAGATATAGCATACTCTGTACCGGAGAAGATAGGTGCGACCTCAACTACTATACATAGCATTTCTGACGTACCTAATCTGACCCCAACCTGCATATTGACATCTCTTATTCGCAACTGGCAGCCCAACCAGTGGATTTCGGGATGGAAATCCCCAAATCGTCCTACACGGCACTGCGGCTATACAATGAAACACCCAGCCAGGTCGACCACTCGTCGCGGGTGCTCTTCGTGGGCCCTATTCCCTACGACTGGATGCTAGCAAACAAAAAGTCCTGGGGGTCGTGGACCCGCATGAAAGAGCTGTTTCCAAGATCGTATTCCAAGATGTTCCGGTCCGAACCCCACAAGAATGGCAACGCTAGTGGCAGCAACGAAATGGGCGGAGACGTGGTCAGGCAGCTCAATAATCTGACAATTGCGGACCAGCTTCCTGAGATATCCCAGCTTGCTGAAGAGGCTGGAGACGCGGAGGAGGCTATCGACGACAGTGCTGACGACGACTGGATGGTCCACGAGCAGTACCCTTCAATGGCGAACATTTCGTTGGAGCCAGCAGGGTCGGTGGCAGACCTCCAAAAGCTGTCGGCAGATGAAGGGTTCTACGAAGGTCCAGAGTCGGTGCTGGACGAGGTCGATGGTCAGACTGCCCAGCAGTCGTCAGGAACCATTATCTTGAACGGTGCATCACGATCTTTAAACTCGACGACACTATTGCTCGACGACGAGGATGATGCCAGCGATGCAGACGATCACACAGCGACAAATCAGCGACCACTAGGCAGCATTGCCCAGCATTCGCAGCATTCGCAGAATTCACAGCATTCGCATTCTCCTTCCGATGACTTGCGTTCCAAGCAGCAGCAGCAGCAACAGCAGCTGCAAATATCTGCTGAGAATGCACCGGGTGGTGTCAACCCGGACAGACCTTTATGGTCTCCATCTTCGGATGAGGATTTGTATTCTAGGCGGCATCAGCAGCAGCAGGGTGATAATGCTGATGCCGATGCTGAGCACACTCCGGACGGTTTAGATTCAGGCACACCACGGACAGTTCCACTCGAGGATTCTGTACTCGGGGATTCAATGTTATCGTTTGTCACAGCCCCAGAAAGCCAGGCCTCAGACTCTGCTGGAAATCCACCTCCCCAGACGGAGGCTTCGAGAACCAGCGCCAACGCTGCCTCAAGCAGTGCCATCGGTGAAGTTGATTCGTCATCTCTTTTGACTGTCCGGCCTTCGCGATTTCGGGAAACGAAAGCCTTTTTGAATGGCATTATAGAGCGCGACAATGATGCTCGTAGACAGAACCAACAAAAGCTTTCCGTCAAAGTCGCTGAAGAAACTCCTATACAGCCCCGCAGGACTTTGCGATCTCGAACTAGGAGTCGTTACAACCATCTGAAAACCCGCACCAAGCGATCTAGGCTTGTTTTCAACACAGAGAAGCTGCTGCGTCGCAAACGCCTGGGCGAGGTGGTGATGGTTGAAAAGCTGCTGGTGTTGGTCAAAGTCACCGACGAGCCAGCCAGTCACATTCCTAACCGGTTCAATGAGATCGAGAGCTGCGATACCCGGATATCTCAGCAGTGGAGAGAATATGTGGTGGTTGCGCGAAAAAGTGGTAACCCACACACTCCCATTCTACTGGAATTCTACAGTTCCCGCCACGTCGAAAAGATAAAGAAAAGCGACGCCAGTTCCCCGAAATCAAAGCTCGATGTCGCTATCGGGAGACACTTCCAGGTCAACCTCTACTCGTCTCTAGACAAAACAATTGCATTCTGGGACAAGCACTCAACGAAGCAAACGCAGATCTATATCTTGCGTTCGAAATCGTGGGTGTCTGCATTGAACTGGCTGTCGTTTCTTGCCACTGTGGCCGGAGTTGACACTACCAACGTCGTGTCAGTTCGAGTCCCAGATCTGGGAGTCACTGTAGACGTTACTCTGCCCTTGGAAACACTGGTGGCGTCTTCTCTTCAGGACCACACCACTGAAGTGACGGTGCCCGAATTAATGAACATCACGTCAGCTCCAAATGGCATCGTGTCTCATATCGTTGAGAAGGTGATGGAGAGCATCAATAATGTCGAGGCATTGCAGACAATTGTCAATGAGCATTGGAGCGACCGCATCAAAATAGGGCTTGTGTGGAGAAGATATGACCGTCTTGAATGGTTTCATGACTATAGTGGTGCCGAGTTGCAGACATCATGGGCTATGTTGCGAACACACGAGCTAGAATTGCGACCGAAACTACCGTCATCTCTGCCAGTGACACTTGGAGACGGCACCATGATTGCAGAGCCAAATCCTATCGAAGGATTCATGACTCGTCTCACTACTTGGTCTGGTGATGCCCGCAAGCAACAGCTTCTTAACAAGACATATCTGCATAGCCACGACAATCTTCTGTTTTACTCACTCCCCTTCAGGGCACTGCCACCATATTTGGGCCAGAATCCGATCGAGTCAAACCACCAGTTACAGGATCTGGTCAACCAGCTGCCACTAGTGAGCGAGATCGCTCCTTTTAGTGTCAATACCAGCACTGGAAGTGTTGGATGGCTGGAAGAAGTGGGCAACTTGGACGAGTTTAATGAACACGATCAACGGGCAGTTTTCGAAATGGAAAGAAGGCTGCTGTCGATTTCCAAAGCAGATGGCTTCATCGATTTAACACATATAGACAAGGTGGTCGCCAGCGTGAGCCCAGCAAAACTGCATCTTGTATTTACATCTGGCAAAGTCATTGACCTACAGGCCCACAACCAGACAGCCAGAGATACATGGGTCAGTAGACTGGACGAGTTAATTATTTATTGGAAACAACGGGTGAAAGAAGATGTTCGGCGCATCAACGCAGTGCGACGCCAGAATCTCAACATACTGCACATCGACGAAGACGCGGAAGCTTTTGTTGGCGAAGCAGCTTCCAAGTGGGAAACAGACCGTGGTATCGCGGATCCCTATTGCTACAACATCTCTGGAGTATCGTGCAGCAGGAGCGTATTTATGAAGGGCTTTCTGTATCAGAAGCCTACCAAATTTGCGTCTTTCCGCAAATACTACGTGGTGCAGACGCTGACGGAAATCATCTTGTACGAGCCAGCCGCCAAAAACAGAGTCAACTTTTCAAAAGCAAGCATTGTCTATTTGCCAGATTGCTATGTGTACTCGGGTCCGGTGACGTCAGGCGACCTTCTGAACCGCGACAAAACGTTCAACAAGGACAATCCTGGCCGCCATGCACTGCCGCGAGCATACCCAGATGGATGGCGCTCTGCAGAAGAGGAGTCGCTGCGATGTTTTGTCCTGTGGTTTGGTCGCAAGAGGCCCTACGGCAAAGTAGACTCGCGCGAGAACAGCAGGCATGTCAAAGTGGTGAACCGGCTTGGCGTGGGTGGCACCTCGATGGTGTTCCTGGCCAGATCAAGGCACGAGCGAGACATGTGGGTAATTTCGTTGAACACAGTGCTCAATAAGCTGGCACGGGACTCGTACGACGATATCGAGCTTACAGGCGAAGCCTGACTGACAAACAGACAGACAGACAGACAGACCACAGCCAGCCACAGTTGTTGTTACTTGTTGCGCCAACAGCAAATTTTTTTATATAAATTAGTGTTGAAAGAAGATAACTTCATCAAAAGTCTAGCATCTAAAAGCATCTAAGCAAGGTAACGGTACTTGTTGCCTTGTCCTTCCACTCGCTGTAGGTATTCTCTCTCGATGAGCTCGTCTATGCATTTTTTGATTTCCGGCACTTTAGGACTGAACCTCTTGGACTGATCTATGACCTCTTGCACAAGCTGTACATGCAACAGCTCCTTGCGAGCCTTCATGATCCGAACAATAATGGCCTGTAGAAACAGCTGCCTGTCCTCTTCAATTTTCTTTTGGGTTTCCTCGGTATCTTGGCGCTGCTCCGACTTCAGAGGCAGGTTGAGGTTGACTCGCACTTTTTTGTTTTTGAAGTCGAAATTGAGCGCGTAGCTGGTCCCGTCGCTGCCCACTGCAACGTTGGAGGGCGTCTGCAGCAGGACGCGGGCCTTGAGAAGAAAAGTCAGCGAGTTGGCCAAGATATCGGTGGGCAGCCCAGTCATGTCGAGCAGCTCTTGGTATGCATATGAGTCTGCAGTATTATATGGCAGCAGTATGGCCATCTGGTACACCGACACCTGGAAAGTATAGCCGATCCTGGACGACGCAGCAAAGTTGGCCTTGATCTCGCCCTTTGAGAAGTTCCACAGCCAGATCAGCTTCCTTCCCGAATGCTTGGTGCCATAATAGGCCTGGAATTTGTTGAACGAGCTGGTGAGCTCGCCAGGAAGGTTGAACTGCGTTTTGGAGTTGGGTAGAGGCCAGAAGCTCTCTGCCAGCACGTAGGGAGCAAAGTCGGGGTCGTCTTTGGACAGCATGGCTCGAAAGTCGTTCTGCATTTCGGTCGAGGTGGCCATGTCTTGGAACATGCGCTGGAGCTTGTTGGTGTACTCGAACCCACAAGCTTCCCGCAGCCGGATCACCATGTTTGTCTCGGCATCCTCTGACACAGACGTCCCGTACACGAGACGCTTCGACAGTAGTCGCGAGTAGTACTTCTCAAACACGTCTTTCGAGTCGACGTACTTGAAGATGGTCATGATGCCGTTGAAGCACGCGTCCAGGTCGTCTGCCTCGATGTTTTTCGTGGACTTTTTGAGCAGCGAGTCACTGTAGCGCGCCAGCAGCTCGGGTGTCTTGGAATCGTGCGATTTTGGCGGTCGCGCCACCTTGTTGTTGTTGATGAACGACCGACACCCCGTGTCGAGCGCCTGCACCACTCCAGTGTTGTTCTTGAACGCCTTGGCCACCATGGCTGAGTACTTGGAATGCACTGCCAGCAGGGCGTTCACGTAGGCCCTGGGGTCCACCACGGAGCCCTCAGTCTCCGCAACCAGCTTGTCGACAGCCTCGACACCCTGCTTGGTCACGTAGTCGCGCAGCACGTTGCGGATGGGCGCCAGTCCGTCCTTGACCCGGTTGAGCAGCATGTACATGCGGTAGACGTCATCCTCTCTGTCCTGGGCCACCAGCGCCTGGAACTCGTCCTGCATCACCGTCGCATGGTCCTCAATGAGCACATTGTCCAGCACAGCCATCAGAGGTGCTTCGGTTGTCGCATGCATATACATTTTGAGTCGCGACACCTCCTCGTTGAGGCGGGTGCCAGCCTTCTTCATATACTCGACGACCGAGTTGGCAGCCAGGAAGCTCGTGGACTCGGCCTGGTAGAACTCGTACGTCATGCTGATGAACCGGTTCTCGAAGTAGGTGCGGTACACCTCGAGGTCGGTGGCTCGCTTGTCCTGGCTGAGGCCCAGCGACACAAACGACTGGATGGCCCGCTTGATGTAGGTGGTCGACACGATGGCACCCATACGCTGGCGCTCGATGGCGTTGAGCAGCGACTGCACCAGCGGCCCACTGATGTTCTTGAACAGGTGGTCGCGCCAGCAGATGTAGGCCATGGTGTTGACGTCGTGGACGTGGTTCTTGTGCTCGTCGCGCTCTCGCTTGACCCAGTGGCGGTTCAGATAGTTGAACAGGTGGTTCAGATAGCGTGCACCCACCGTGTAACGGTCCCAGCACTTGGAGTAGAACTGGATCAACGAGTCGCCCGAATGGGCCTCGCACTGGTGAAGCAGGTCCTCCAGATGTCCTCGCAGGTAGCTCTCGAGCCGCCGATACAGCTCCTCGCCACTGAACTTGGGCCGCGTGTTGGATGCAGTGGTCACCTTGGTCATGCGCGACTCATGACCAACGCAGAAGTTGTGGATGACGGTGTAGATGTTCATGTAGGCAGCCGGAGTCATGACGGTGCCACCCTTATTGAGGTCCTCGCACATGACCACGTCAATGCCATCTTGGATGTAGTTCCATCTGGGTTAGCTTTATGCACTCGCGTCGCCAAGCAGTGCTGGCTGGTGCCTACGTTGCTGTGAGGTCTCCCGGTCTCGGGAGCTGGCTCTGGAGCGACATGGTGAAGTTGTGAGCTAAGTCCAAACCCACCCTGCAAAGCAGATAAGCACGGTTGCGACTGCGCACTACTGTTGGCGTGCGATGGGGCCTAACCGGTTCCAGTGCGGGTATTTGCGCTGGCCCGACTCGAAATTAGCGCCCCTGTCGGCTGTATATAGCAGCTATTATTGTCAGATACTATTATAGTACTTTTTGTTATTTTTTGCAAAACAATTACCTTACAGGAGGTACTGCAGTGGGTTGCACACGGCACTATAGAGACAGCATATTGCAGTACATTATTGTTAAGGCTGGGTTGGAGAATATTAATATGAAGATGCACACATTGCACAACAAGACTAAGGTAAAGAGAAAACTAGCATATATACACACCGAAGCAAATGCGAGACAGCTGCATTTAAAATGGAATTTATCTGGTAGCAAATCCCGCTATTGAGGTCGGTTGCCCTGGGTCTCAACCCGCACAGTCCACGCCCAACTGCGCAGCAGTTGCCCCAGCGCGACGGAGTCGCAACATGTGACGTGGAATTGTCTTGAAGTGGAATTGTCTTGCGACTCCGTCGCGCTGGGGCAACTGCTGCGCAGTTGGTCCTCGACATTGTTGTCGCAGTTTGACAGTCTGTGATATGAAACTTATCTTGAGACTTAGAGGATCAATGCAGTTCTTGTCGAAGACTGCTGGTTATGTCTACAAAGAAAGAAATTTTGTAGCTTTAGTGACATTGATATTCCAGATGGCTAGTTGCTCTACTGATCAATCTCTAATGGCAAAGGAGATTGGCATGATGCGTCATACAGCAGAATAGGTACATCGTCCAATCAAGAAACGTCATATATGTCATTATGAACAAAAATATCTGATACGAAAAACGACCATCAGAATTGGTTCAATAATGAGCAAATTTTGATCATGGCTGCACCTCTGCTCTTTGTTTTGAGGTGCTTTTGTTTTGACGTGGTGCTCTCCTGCATGATACGTGCGCTAGCGCGGCTGATCATGTAGAGTTTATTTTGACAGCTGTAATGATGACCCTTGACAGAGCTGTGCGAACCATAAAACAGTTTGCCCACTACAACAGACAAAATAAGAAAAAGACACGAAACAGTGTGCCTTGGCTAGAAGCCAGAATGAGTAGCTACTTCGTCTGATGCGAGTTATAAGCACAATAGGGCAAAAGCCTTAAATATTGAAGCAAGATACTATTACATCCAAACCCCGCACCTTGGTAACCATGTATCAAGATGTTCCTGTAAAGCAAGTCTGAATTCCTCCTATATGTTTTCGATGCTGTATAGGCGGTCCTACATGTGCGTGGTTTCGTTGCCTGAATATGCAGTGCCCCACAATTTGAAAAATCCATCAGGACGTCTGCAGTATCATTGAACACTTGCATAGATTAGACTTGTATCAGCCTAAGAAAAAAAACGCGAAACAGAAGGCACACAATACCAGAAACAATTTTCTCACTGGAATGTAGCATGTCTGGAACCGATGCGAGGTGCAGATTTTCCACGCTCTAAGAAGGTGGTCTGGTCATTTGCCAAGTAGTTGATTCCCAAGTGGTTGATTCCCAAGTGGTTGATTCCCAAGTGGTTGATTCCCATTTGGTTATTTTCGACGATCCACAATAGTAGAGTGCAGAATCTCCATCATGCTGAACTGACCCTCTCGACAAGCCGGAATATGCTAATTGTAAAGGTCGCAACCCACATCACCAGAACCATAAATAAAAACGATGCTAAAGCCTTCTGACGACTACAAATGTCGCTGCTATACGGCACATTCAAGCTCTCGGGAATGCCTGCCCCAGATTGGCACGCCCAGGTGGCATCGTAGAGGGTGCCAAACGTCAGCGATAAGTTGGCTGACGAGAAAATAATAAATAAAAGATCCAGCATGATCAATCGCATCTTTGCTTTTGCGTCTCGCAGTCCTAACGGCTTGCCAGAGTACTCGTCGTAGGTAATGTACACCAGGTACAAAAGCGCAGTGGCCTGGACTGTGAGCGCCATGATAGTCGACGGCTCCTGGTTAATGGGATTCGGATTGGCATCTCGAGAGTGCACGTAAATGGAGCATGCCAGCGCCAGCGCAGCGATGGATATAATAAATATGATAGTCCGCAGCGTCAGGGGGACGTAGGGATTATTAAGAAGCACTCTAGTCAAGTGGATCTTGTATTTCGTTCTTGACTCCTGGGCCAGCCAGTTTTTGGGGTTCGACATGGACTCGAGGTTGTTGTTGGTGGGAGTCGATGCGGTGGCAGTTCGCTGCGACGTCGAATCAAATTCCGAGCTCGTATCGCCCGACCGCGATCCAGGCAGCCAGAACTTGCGTTTGGGCCTTGACTGCTGCTGACGCAGTGCCATCTCCTGCTGGTAACCGATCCATACTCCGTCCAAGTCGCCCAGCTGTTCCAGAACACCGTCGTCGACCCGACCGGCACTCGACATCTCGGACCGCGCCGTGGCTTCTATAAATGCATTCCACCGCTCGCCGCCACTGCTCGACGACTGCCGCTGGCGCATATTCAGCACCCATACTGGCGTAGGGCGTGCTACCAGATGGTAACTATCGTCCATTATGCACAACCAGCTGTCGGAGCACCGTAGCGTCTAATATAAAGACTCGATAAATCCCCTTTTCAGCGTCTGTTTGCAAGGCCAGTGTGTTTCAAGTGTACTGAATGCCCTGGGTATTGTTGCGAAACACACAAGAACTGCAATGCTCAACAAAGAACGTGCAATACAGCTAATGCCACAAGAAACCAAGCCAAACTAGCACAAAATAATTAGTTACTGCTGCTGAAACTCAACCGAAAACTATATTTCTATTCAGCAGCCTTAGACAAATATAGTATTCCAGAAATACACCAGTATATATATATATATATATACACCGGTATATGCTGTTCCAGTAATTGCTACCACAGTGGTGGTTTGTGGTGGGGAGGGTGTGGTGAAGATGCAGCTATGCGGCAGACCACTCTCTGCAATGCGACTCGTGGTGGTGCCTCTGACCGCCACCAGGTCATTGATTTACTGCCAGCGTGGCGCCGCGACGGCACTCAAAAGCAACAAACGCATAGATGACAGGCTTGCGGATCGGGCAGCCAAAACTTGGACGGCCTGGAATAAATCGGACTCGACGTTCAAGAAGACCATTGTCGGATGGGCCAATATGGCGCTCGAGCGCATCAGCTACGAGGAGTGGAGCCTGAAAAGCATCCCAGCTCGTACTGCAGTGCTGCGCCAGCGTATACAGGCCACCAGCACCGATAATGTCGACCACGTCAGCCACGAGCAGTACGTGGACGAGCAGCTGGCGCCTACAGATGTGGCGACGATTCCAGTGCTGTATCCGTCGACTGTTCTGTCGCACGCTCAGGCAATTGAGCAGCTGCGAGCCCTCGCACTGCGTGGCACTTCACATCACTATCGGTACTTCTGGGCCAGTCTGCTAGGCGCTCCTCTTACACTGCCAATCGCGGTGCTGCCGGTGATTCCCAACCTGCCAGGCTTTTACTTGCTATACCGAGCCTGGTCCAACTGGAAGGCATATGAAGGTGGGAAACACCTGCTTGGCTTGCTGAACGAGGGTCACTTGCGACTGCATCAGTCTGACAAGCTGGATAGCTTCTACAGGGAGATCGAGGGCCCGTCGTTGCATCTGAAGGACGAGCATGTTGACGAGCTCGTAGAGCTTTTGGACGCCAAGGAGATTGCTTCCGAGGTGCACAGGGCACTGAGACAGATCACGGCAGGTAAAGATGGTCAAGCTGGTCAGGGAGGCCGAGGAAGTGGAGACAGACGACCAGACAGACGTCTAGAACCGAAGGAGAAAGTCGAGATCAAGACCGACGGAGCCAATACCAAGTCAGGCGACACCAATCAATGACCAGCTCCAAGTCAACAGTGTCTCCGCCAACTGCGAAGCAGTTGCTACAGCGCGACGGAGTCGCAAGACTAGTCTGTGTCTAAGTCAACACCATGTCAATACCAAGTCAGTACCAAGTCAAGATCAAGTTATTCAGGATCACGACAAGCCAACAAAGTCACAACAAAATAAACAGCCGAGGCTAGACGTGCTACCTGATCTTGCTTGTATTGGCAATAGATGTAAATATATACATTGGCCCAGCTGTATACGCTTCGGCTACGAGGACATGCCAACATGACTCAGCTATTTATATTAATTTTTATATCATTGCACAGTTCAACTTGCTGCCAGAAACTGGTCACTAGAAACCTCATCACAACATAGCTGGCTAGTCCTTATCCAACGGCTTGATGTTAGGCAGCGGTCCCGCAGCAGTGATGCCGTAGGGGTTGTACTTGACGTGGCTCTTGGTGTAGTGGTACTTGATGTGCTCAAAGTTGGTGGTGCTGGTGAACGCAGGGTTCTTCCAGTACAGCTGGCGCAGCCATTTGTGGATGGCTGGATAGCCAGTGCGGATCATTTCGATGTTGCACTTGAAATGCTGCACGTACACCGGGTCAAACCGCACAATGGTGGGGTATAGCCGAATGTCGGCCTCGGTGAGACGGTCGCCAAGCAGGTAGGGGCCTTTAGACTCTGCGAGGATCTTTTCGACTCTGTCCAGCGCCTCAAAGACCTTGTACACCTGCTCATCGTACGCCTCCTGAGTGGTCGCGAAGCCTGTTTTGTACACCCCGTTGTTGATGTTGTCGTACACCCACGAATTGATGCTGTCAATGTCGGCTCGCAGGTCCTCGGGGTAGATATCGACCTGCTGATACTTTGGCTCGAGCTGGTCGTTGAACGCCGTGTTGAGGATGCGGATAATTTCCGACGACTCGTTGTTCACAATGGTCGACGTCTTCTTGTCCCACAACACCGGCACCGTGAAGCGTGCACTATAGTCCGGATTGGCCTTGAAGTAGATCTCGCGCAAGTAGTTGGCGCCAATGTGGGGTTCTGGCTCGGTGAACTTCCATCCCTCGTCCTGCAGCAGCCAGTCCACCACCGTCACGCTGATAAAGTCGGTCAATCCCTTGAGCTCGCGAGTAATGAGCGTCCTGTGCGCCCAAGGGCATGCGTACGACACGTACAGGTGGTATCTGCCCTTCTCAGGCGGGAACCTGGCGCCTGGGGCGCTCGAGATGGAGTCGCGAAACGACGACTCCTGGCGGCGGAACCGCCCGTCTTTGTCTGACCACTGCTTGGTCGCCATTGTTCGAAATAGGGTCTTTTTCCAGCTGATTTGCACTCCACGGCTTAGCAGTCGAGTCGGAGAAACTACAGTGAACATCAAATTAGACATCTCCACACCGCTACTTTATAGTACTTTACGTTGCGCGCGGCTGAAACCTACCTCCGCACCTCCGCATGGGTAATCGTTTGGTAATGCTTATAAGCTGCAGGTGACGCCGTTGGTTACTAAGACCGTGTAAAAGTTGTACCGGGACAACAATCGATGAGCTAGCCTGTTCTGATGGCAGCCTGCTGCTGACAAATGATGGTTTCACCGTAGCCACAGTGTGGAATGGCATTACTGATGAATTGCGTCGATGTATTACCGATAAATTGATAAACTCGGCGGATAAATGCGGATAAATGCTGATGAGATGTGTCAGATGCTGCTGATCCTTACTGCCTGCTCAGATGTCGAAGTCCCATATCGGATATATCATACTCAGTTCAAACACGCAACATTAAGGTGGCTTGAGTGATTCGGTGATATAACTATCCTTGAGTCACCAGTTGCTTGCATTATTGAAGATGTATATCTGGAGTAGGATGTGGATATGGACATGCTTCGGGACAGGTAATTCGGGCTGCCACCACGTACAGCAGAGAACTGCATATGCAGCTGCATGCAGAGTTAAAATCTAGAGTCCATCATCAACTGCGCAGCAGTTGCCACAGCGCGACGGAGTCGCAAGATGAGTAATTGACTCGAGAGTGACTACAGAATTGTCTTGCGACTCCGTCGCGCTGTGGCAACTGCTGCGCAGTTGGTTGCTGGATCTGTGTTTTCCGTTTGTGACAATTTGTCGGTCACACTGGTGCCGGAACCCCAATTCGACGCCAATTCACATCTTATAAACAAAATATTACAACCACAACTTCAAAATCGAACAAGCCTAGATGTAAGTCAAGTCATGCAACGGAATCTCGATCGAGCATTTACCCCTGAGTTGCCCTTTCGAGAATATCACCCGCCTTGATTCAATACCGAAACCACTGGAAAAATCCAATAAATGGGTATAAAACGAATTGCATGCATAGACAAACAGATGCCATTTGATTATGTGTTGTTTCGTTCCGATATAAGCCAAATAATCAGATGCATGAGTGAAGCATGAGAGAAGAAGCTAAGCCTCTCACCGGAGTTAATAGCTGCACCATCTTAGCATTAACTCCTGTCAACACATTTCACACTACCTCACACCATTGAAAACGGGTTTGATTTTTTCAAGTCTTATACTGGCCATATCACAATTTGAAACCCGCAAATCTTTGTCATCTAGACTAAAAAAGAACACGCGCACCCTCAACATCTGATAAGTTGTAACTCAACCGCCTCGAGTCTATATTTACGAAACAAACCCTGGTGCCCGGACAATCTTTTCTGACGTCCCGGGTTAGGCCTTCTAGTTTCTTCTTCATGTCCTTGGGCCGGGACTTGGAATGCGAGTAAACGTAAGTATCCAGCCGGAACTGCCTCTGTTCTGACCTCCAGAACGCCCCAGTCTTGCTATTGGCACCAATGGTCGTGGCGTGGCTGTGGCTGGTCGCCTCTGTGGCGGCAGTGTGGCCACAACAACACCGGTCGGCCAACCCAGCAACCACAAGCGCTCTGGCGCCAAAAGTCGCCGAAACCGTGTATGCCAGCGCCTACGAGCCCCAGTACTCGGTCGTCAGCGCAGTGGGCACAAGCGACGCGCTTCAGGTCCCGCTGCGGTCACTCGACAACTGGAGCTTGACGGACATTGTGATTCTGTCGTCAATAAACGGGTCGCTACAGGCTCGCGACAGGAAAACGGGCATTGAGATGTGGTCCATCACCGGCACTGGGCCACTCGTATCGGTATCGACGGCTGAAGATATGCTGACCGACTCCACGAAGTCGGACGAGGACAAGGAGATAACCTGGCTCGTCGAGCCTCTAGGCGACGGCACGCTGTACTACTTCATGCCTTCGTCAGGGCTCCAGAAACTGCCGGTAAGCATCAAGGAGCTGGTACTGAAGTCGCCATTCAGCATCCCAGGCGACGACAAGATCTACGTGGGTAGTTTCCGCTCGACTTTCTACACCATCAATGCCACTACTGGTGAAGTGCTCAAGGTATATGGCGATAAAGGCGACACTCCAGCCGACCACTCGACATGGCGGTCTCGTCCTGCGCAGTACTACGACGACATGGACGACATAGACGACGAGTATGGACCGGACGACTACGACCACCCGCTGCTGGGTGTCACAGGCTCCTTTATGATTGGACGAACCGACTACAGGCTCGAGATCCATGGCAGAGACGACGCCATTTGGAACGTCACCTACTCCACATGGGGCCCCAACAACATGGACGGTGGGCTTGCTGCGCAGCATATATCGTCCAAGGACGAGCTCTATGTGACCCCGCTTCACGACAGCTCGGTGGTGGCACTCTCGACCGACAAATCGTCTCGAAATCCGGCTCGCTGGATTGGCTATGTGTCTTCGGTGGTTGTGCGGGTGTTTGACATTCTCACTGCATCTTCTGCAGACGAGTCTGAGTCGCTGGTGCTGGTTCCTCAGCCCCGCTATCCGTTTCACCAGCAGGATTCTACTGCCACCAAATCCGACACCGAACAAACTGTGGGGACTTTTGTCGACAGGACTGTAGATGGCGGCTGGTTTGCATTATCCGGGAAAAACTTCCCGTCCCTCGTTAGCAGCGCACCAGAAGCAGAGTGGTGTTCACGTCCAGGCACCGCATATGCCTCAAAAGACGACATGTACAAGTCCATCGTGGGCGTACATCCTGTGTACGAGAATCCATATCACAACTACTACTTTGGCAGCCAGGAAACGAAACAGATCCAACAGCTCCAGACTGTGCGTAACAACGCTGTTGCCCCGTATTACGGGCCCAATGTTCTGGGGCTGCCAATGAGCCCGCATATTCAACACCCTCCTCCAGCATTCACTGCACCGTCACTGCCCGGAAACCAACTGCCTCCGACGCTGCCTCCTCAGGCGCTTCCCGGTTGGGGATCTTTTGTGCTGCGACTTGTGGAGAATGTTGTCACCGTTTTCATTATTGTTGTAATAATTGTGGTTGCAACTAGGCTCGGATGGTTCCCCCAGTTTGTGGAAATCCTCGAGTCCATTCTTCTCGTGCTCACTAGGAAGACTGGCGAAGACACTGCTGCACAGGAGATCTTAAAGGTGGCAAACAACGAGCTGCAAGATGACATCAAAGCTGAACCATTACAGAGGATTGCTGATGATGAAAGCGCTACTGAGAAATTGACGACGATAATATCCGAACAGCCTCTCGTAGAGGTAGCTGAGAGCAACAACAACAGCAACAACAACAACAACAACAACAACAACAACAACAACAACAACAACAACAACAACAACAACAACAAGACAGTTGATGGATCTAGTCGCGATATTGATGTTATTGATACCAAAGGCTTAGAAAAAGAAGAAGAGGAAGAAGAAGAAGCTCAGAAGGGACAAGCAGCTAACGGATCAGCAGACGAACCGCAGTTGTCAAATGACGGCTCTGTGCCTGGTCAAGTCAAAAAGCGGAAGCGAGGCAATAGAGGTGGTAGAAAGAATGCTGCTGCTCGAGAAGCTGCAAAAGAAGCAGTGCCAGAACTTTCGAGCTCAGTCACGGAGGACGAAGAATTATCAGAGGGCGTTGTTGTTGCCAAAGTGCAATCCCTGCAACAGCCGTCAGTCATCCCAGAGTCAGCAGGGCTTCAGTCATGTCCTTTCACAGTGTCTGAAGCCATTATCGGCTACGGCAGTCAGGGAACCGTTGTATACGAGGGAGTGTTTGAGAACAGAGCTGTCGCCGTCAAGCGAATGCTGCTCAACTTTTACGACATTGCTTCTCAAGAAGTCACCTTGTTGCAGGAAAGTGACGACCATCCCAACGTCATACGTTATTATTGCAAGTACGAGACGGACCAATTCCTATACATTGCCTTGGAGCTGTGTCCAGGAACGCTAGAGGACGTGATAGAAAAGCCATTCAAGTTCGAGGAGCTGGTCGGGCGCATGAACCCCATCCAAGTCCTCTACCAAATTGCTAGCGGTATGAACCATTTGCATTCGCTCAAAATTGTGCATCGCGACATCAAGCCTCAAAACATTCTGGTGGCTCCTCCGAAGAAATTCCACCGCAAGCACAATGGCAGCAAATCCAAAGAAGAGTACGCTCCAGTTCGGATGTTGATATCTGATTTTGGCCTCTGCAAAAAGCTGGAGGGTGATCAATCGAGTTTCCGACCCACCACTGCGCAACCAGCAGGAACCGCTGGATGGACTGCTCCCGAAATTTCGATGGGCTCGAGATATCCAAATGCGCTGGAAGATTCTACTTCAGATTTAGTCATGATGCGCGACCAATCCGGCCGTCGTCTCACGCGAGCAGTCGACATTTTCTCGCTCGGGTGTGTCTTTTATTACATTCTGACAAATGGCGAACATCCGTTCGGCGCTAATTCAAAGAGAGAGAGCAACATCGAGGAGAACAAGTTTTCACTCGACGGATTGGGGGCATTTTCGGACGTGGATGTCCCAGAAGCTACAGACTTGATATCGCGCATGATATCGTTCAATCCAAAGGCCAGACCAGACGCATCGCAGGTGCTTATGCATCCTCTGTTTTGGCACCCTCAGAAGCGACTGGATTTCCTTTTAAAGATATCTGACCGGTTCGAGGCTGACACCAGAGAAGAGTATAGCGAGCTGTTGGCACGACTTGAGGAGCACGCTTTGGATGTTGTTGGGACCGACTGGCATACGAGGCTGGACAAGCATTTTGTCGAGAATCTTGGCAAATACAGAAAATACCATGGAGATCGAATCATCGACTTACTACGAGCAATGCGAAACAAATGCCATCATTTCAACGACATGCCGCCTGTCCTACAAGCCAGCATGGGTCCTTTGCCCGAGGGCTTTCTCCGATATTTCACAAGGAGATTCCCCAATCTTCTGATGACGATTTATTATTTTGCCAAGAAGCACTTGGCTGAAGAAGTGGTATTCCAACCGTTTTTCAGGACTGGAGAGCCGTGAACATACAACACACACATAAACACACTCAAAAGAAAAGATAAAGAACAATGAATGAACGACGAAACGAAATCATCTTGTGGTTGGAGAATAAAAGACTACTGTCACTGTTTCATATACTATAGTAAATAGTGAATATTAATGCATGTTATTTTTACACACTTTGCACACTTCGATTTACAATTTGGCACCTGTCTCCAAGTAGGCAGACAAATCTGTCAATGGTACGGGAGCTTCAGACAACGGTAGCATGGATTTAAACGCTCCAACATCATCGATTCTCTCTCCATCGGGGTAGGCACTCAGCGACGAATCGCCCTGCGTGACAATCTGCTGAATCTCAGTTACAAAGGCGCTGGCCTCTGAAGCTGTAGACCCCTTGCTCACGAGTCGATTCTCAATAACCGATAATACCGATAGAACGTCCTTGCCTTCGCACGCTGCTGCGAGCTCAACCATATCGCTCTGGTTGAAGTCAATTTTCTGCTTAAGTGCAACATTCACCACCGCAGACGTCAGCAGACTCTCAGCAGACTGCTGTAAGGGAGACTGGGATTGTAGATGCACCACAAGCTTTGCACGGTTCTGCGACGAAGGAGCGATGAACTGTCTATATAACGCTAAAACATCGTCTTTCTTAACAGTCTTTAACAATTCTGCATCCGTCATGTGTTTCAAGAAGTCATAGTAGCCCGATTGAATATGAGTCCAGAATCGGTTGGCTTCTTCGCTGAGGTTTTTCCTCTTCTCGAGCTTTCGCGAAATGAGGGCCTCTACATGGCTCTGGTAGTCAGACTCAGGCAGCTCTTCAATAATTTCGCCCAAGCGAGTAAGAAAGTTGTCAATTCGTGATTCCAAGTAGTCTGTAGTCCGCTCACTTTGGACCAACACGCGGTATCCCATTGTGGTGCGTGTGCTACGGACACCCCCAAATACAACATATCCCAACTGCTCTTTGGTCCGCAGCTGATTAAACACTGGCTCCGACGCGATTTGAGCCAGCATTTCCAATGTGACTCTAGTCTTGGCATCATTGATCAGGCCCACCTGCAGAGAGTAATCAATACACGAATTTATATTCTCTTTATCCTTGAGATCCAACGTATAGTTATGGCTGGTTCCAACAGGTAAGATGAACGACCTTCCGAGGACCCGTTGAGAGGCCGCCAGCGGCTTTGCCTTGAGAATATCACACGTTATATCCGAAATCGTCAATGCCTCTTCCTTGGTGACGTTTCCAAAAGCAAGAATCTCGATCTGAAATTGCCTCAGGAATTCCAACCTGAACGCCTCCAAGTCTTCTAATTCAAGGTTGTCGAGTTCCACACTCTTCTCATCCACATGCCAAACATTCTCGTTCAGCAGAAAGTAAGAATATTGTCCAATTTGGTTGTAAGGAACACTGTATCCAAAGTTGTGGTTGGCCTTCTGTGCCTTTTCCTTCAAGATCTGGAATCGACTAGGATCAATTTTGTAGCTTTTGATCTTTTCCAAAATCTTTTCAATAAGAACAATCAGCTTGTGGTTGTATCCACTAACGGTGATTTCAATCCCGCCTCGAGAAGTAGCCACCTCATATCGCAGACCTGCAACTTCAGCATTGTAGGCAAACTCGACGAGTGCATCGTTCACGAGTTCAACAAACATACTGGTCTTGACGGAATTAGCAGGTGTCATGTTCGAAAAGGGATTTGTCAGCTTGATATACACACGAGCCTTGGGGACCCAAAATGTGTCGTCCTTCTTGTGCCACACTCGAAGCTGGTCATTACGTTTGATGAGGTTGGGTCTTTTCAGCGGTTCATCCACGTCTTTCTTCATAACGTCGAAATTTGTAGGGATAAAGTCATTCTTTGCCGGCAGATGGTACACATTATTGGGCTTGGCATTCTCAAGCCTGACAAGCAACTCACCAGGTAGATCTTGAACAGAGTATTCCGTGCCGTACCATTTTTCCTTGAGATTAAGGTCGGCAAGTGTCTGACTTGTCAATACGATTCTGAAGTTTGATGGCACCAGATAGGATACAAATTCCTCAATGAGCTTTGGGTCGTAATCCCGTATAAGCGAGTGCGACAGAAGATGTTCCCTTGGAAGATAGGGCCGCTGCATAACAGAAGCCAACCTAGAAGTTACATCTGATGCGTCGACCTTTTGACGGAACTTGAAGTCTGCTTCACTGACGTCTCTCAGCTCGTCGAAAACCCACTTCTGAGGTGGGGTTATCGACAGCATCTTAAGATATTCAAATACACCAACCAAAACCTCCGAGTAGTTGTCGAGTCCAGAGCTCGTCAGCTCCACATCCACTATAAAGAAGTCGGTCTCATCAGCAACATGCTCAGATCCAGCAGACAAGCTATTTGCCCAGCCTCTAATTTTGAAGTAGTGCAAAAGCGAGCCGGGACCCTCGTGGCCAATGAGATGCGAAAAATAATGGCTCGGCTTGATTGTATAGACAGGTCGCTGGTCTGGTACCGGGAAAGTAAGAACCAAATGCTTCTTATCCATAACCGGTTTGGCCCTTATAATCTTCCCCAATTCCTTGGACGTCAGCGGCTTGCCGTCATAGACAGTACGCTCACGGTCGATATTACGAACTGCTGAAAACATAGAAACCACCCAGTCTTCGAGGATATCAAGATCTTCACGACCAATTACAACTAATCGCATCAGGTTTGCCGAGTAATGTTTGTTGTAGAACTCAAGGAGTTCGTCACGAACATTAACCCCTCTAGAAACGGGGTCGTGGTGAAGCGTCTCTAGATTACCAGTACTGAATTTGTTATAAGGATGGTCCGGATTCGACAGCGAGCGATCCAATTGATGAAGTCGCCAGCTATCGTTCTGGAGATTCTTCTTGTTTTCAGAATCTACTGCCCTGATCTCTCTGTCCTTGCAATCAGCAGAGAACAGCGGTGATATGAAAAACTGTGCAAATCTGTCCAGGGCACCCTCCAGGTACTCATGGGACACATCAAAGAAATAATTGGTTTCCTCCGAAGAGGTATAGGCGTTCGAGTGTCCAGAATGTTCAGACAGGTACTGGCTATATTCGTTTTCAGACGGATACTTCTCGGTGCCCATAAACAGGAGGTGCTCGCAGAAATGCGCCAGTCCATACAAATCGTGGGGATCTGAATACGATCCAACGTTGACATCGAGAGCAGCAGACGCCCTGTCAGTTGTGGCATCGTGAATCAACAAAGCTTCCAGCTTGTTTGGCAAAGTTACGACCCGATACTGTCTATCATCCAGCAACGGCCGCTCCAGATTGGAAGCTACTAGCTGCGCCGTTACACTGCGACCTTCCTGTTCCGACATTGCGTTGTTGTGTTGATACGAGGTAAAAGTAAAAGTCCTGTGTCGAAATACACGCTGTGATTTGAAAATTGGTTTCTGGGGGCGTCAGCACACAGTCGGACGACGCTTATTCAGTCTAGATGTAGCTTACCAATGGATTGCCACGGACGACGCCAAATAGACTGGGCGATTGATATCTGAGAAGAGTCCGAGTCGCACAAAACGTCACGTTGAGCATCCAGGTGAATCCGGCTTTTTTCAAATCACCTCTCCGACTCTCCTAAATAATGGAAAGTTATGATTCCAAGATAGATTCCGCCTCAAAATGATGAAATGCTGTCGGCTCGGTTCCTCATTCAGGTCCCTACCCTGCACCTTATCAGTACCTGATTACAGATCAGGTAAAAGCCGCTGAAATTTCTAGGGAAATTTCCATGAAACTTCCCCTGAGAAATATATCGTTTTGCAAATTGGTACAAAGTTAAACATTCCAGTTTCGAGGGATCCAAGAGATTTGGTAGGGAAATGTGGTGATTATTATAACCAGAATGAAGAGATGGAGTCTGAGACCTGTCCAGCTATATAATGGCGCAACTTCAAGGCAGCTTGGACAGCCTGGGCAGCTGTTTCGCAAATTGCATTCATACGTCGACAGAACTCCACAAGATGGAGACGAAGTATTTGTTGCGATGTCGTCAGGGGTGGATTCGTCTACCACGGCTGCGCTCATGGCACAACAATATCGGGGACGTGTCAACGGGATCTATATGGCGAATTGGAGTTCGAGCGCCAAATGTACTGAAGATGAATGGAACGACGTTCAGAAAGTGTGTAAAACTATTGATATCCCGTGCTACCGAGTGAATTTTGAAAAGGACTACTGGACTCGGGTGTTTGAGCCTATGATTGATGACTATCGCAGAGGAATCACACCCAACCCGGACGTGAGCTGTAACAGATACATCAAGTTTGGATCGCTTCTGGATCACATTTCAAGGAAAGCCAAGAGTTCCCGTTGGTGGCTGGCCACAGGACACTATGTTCGCATCGCTCAAGCAGGCAACGATGACAGCAATATTCATTTGCTGCGGCCTAGAGATCTGAGCAAAGACCAGAGTTATTATTTGTCGACTGTCATGCCAGAATCATTACATCGAATCCTGTTCCCGCTGGCTAAATTTGCCAAGGGCGAAATAAGAGAAATGGCACATAAGTTTGGCCTGCCTACTGCTTCAAAGCCGGATTCACAGGGATTGTGTTTTGTATCGCAGGAACACAACCATTTTCGTGACTTTTTGGCAGAGTATGTTGTGCCAATGCCGGGAGAAATCGTCACTGAGCAAGGACGAGTTGTAGGCCAACACCAAGGACTGTGGCAGGCAACTATTGGTCAGAGAAGCGGAGTGTCAATGCCACAAGGTGACCCTGATTGTAAAGGCGTATGGTATGTGAGTGATAAGCTCATTGACAAAAACCAGCTGGTAATAGTGCGCGGTTCAGACCACCCGTCGCTGTACTCTGCTGGAGCATCATGCAGTAGTTTTCGGTGGCTGGGCTCGGATATTGATTTGTCTGACCTCAAAAGCTTGCGAGTGCAGTATCGATCGCTGCAAAACCAGGGTCTCCTTGTGAGCTCTGTAGCTGCCTCAGGTGTTCCTGGAAGGGATACGGTGACTGATTTATCTGTTTCGTTTTCTGATTCTGCTCGTGCTGTTGCGCCAGGCCAATACTTGGTTCTATATCAAGGTGATAGAGTGCTTGGAAGTGGGGTTATTGATCGGATACACAAAAGCACAGCGTGAATGGTTTCCAGAAAACCAAATGTACATTACATTATTTATATTTCATTTTATTTCTGTATGAAATAGAGCGAAATCACGCATAACAAAACCATATAATTCTAGTAGCATTTATGTAGCTTTGCCAAAAGTGGAAAAGCACGTCCTCAGGACTTGAACTTGGCTAACAATATTTGATTCACACCATGTCGAATGTCGTTGCCAGTGTCCACGCATCAACTGCGCAGCAGTTGCAACAGCGCGACGGAGTCGCAAGGAGCAACTTGCAAACCAAGTTCATTGCGACTCTGTCGCGCTGTTGCAACTGCTGCGCAGTTGGAGCGTGGACACTGGCAGTAAGTTCGACAGGAAGTACTATTGTAAGCATTACATATAAATATACCTGTATGTACTGCACTTAAAGAAAATTACATCTCATTTACCATTGCTTTCATGTTGAGTTACATATATCTATCTATGAATTGTCGACTCGTCATCAATAGTTTTTCTACAGCTGAATTGGTTCAGTTCAACCCGGTATGAAATTTGTTCGTAGAATAATTCGACCCTTCTCATCGACATATGCGTATAACGTTGCATGCATGTCTCCAGGCTAGAGTTTGACAGAATGCATACTCAAGATTAATAGCAATCTACGGATAGTCTCGTCGCTGAAAATGGCTTTTTATATACTTTGATTTATTGATAAATGAGTTGAAACCCCATATTTCCGTAAGGAAGATCACTCTACCAATATTTTTTCACCAACGAACAACACCTTGGGTAGTGATTAGGTAATACACACCGCTTACCTCACAATCTTGCTGCTGTCTCTCAAAACCCAGCGTAAATCTATTGTTAGGTGCATGATTGTCCATCCCGGGACTTATATTCGCCATGGCCACTGTGGATACTGCGAAAGCGACTCGACGGCGGTTCATTATGGACTCAGAATCGACAAGCTTACAGTGGATGATTATCAGACGCTTATAAACCGAGGGTTTAGAAGGAGTGGCACATACTTTTATAAACCAGATCTTCGTCACACTTGCTGTCCTCAGTACGCAATTCGCCTAGATGTCAACGAATTTGTACCTACAAAAGAACATCGCCAACTTCTTAATAGATTTCGCCGGTTTTCACGGGCTGAGAAGACTCCAAAAAGGCACAAGGGAGCAGACAATGGTTTCGATCTTTTGTCGGTTGTAGCATCTTCGGAGGATGGGCGTGATTTGCGAGTAGTGCTTGATCCGAATACATATAGCGACGAGAAGTTTCAACTATACAAAAAATATCAGACAACAGTCCACAATGACGACGAGGAAGACATTGACAAGCAAGGATTTACCCGATTTCTGTGCTCTAACCCGTTTGAAGATGCTCAAGACGGATTCGGAGCTTTTCACCAATTGTATTACTATCAGGATAGATTGATTGCTTTTGCAGTCATTGATATACTTCCAGAAGGAGTGTCTTCGGTGTATTTCGTGTGGGACGTTGATTTTGCGAATCTTGGCCTTGGTAAGGTCGGCGCACTTCGTGAAATTGCACTCACAGCACAACTGCAGCTGCCATACTATTTCCTAGGATTTTATATCCATGAATGCCCGAAGATGAACTATAAGGCGAACTATGCACCTAGCTATTTATTAGACCCTGAATCATCTCCATTGCGAGGGTCTCAGTGGTTTCCTATCACCAGATTCATTGATAGGTTCAAACACGGAGAGAGACTTGTTAGTTTTCTAGCATCACACACACCAGATGCACCAATGGGTGCTATCCCATTAGATGGTGAAATTGAGGAATGTTTACAGATGGATTCCATGCCAGGGGTGCTTCATGTGAGTGAAGTGAAGCAGCTGCTTGAAGAGGCGGACAGCTGTTTACAGGGCATTCCGTATATAATCGCACCGCCATCTTCGACAGACATGGATCTTACAATAGGATTTGACGATCTTCGCGAAGAGTCGAAATCTGTTGCTCTAGAGATATTAGAAACCATTGCGAGAGTCATTGGAGTCGACCTGATTCTCAACTGTCTTGTTGCATTATACTAATATAAGACTGTAAGTTATATATAACGCTTTTGAGTTTATGTTGGTCATGCTATCGCCATAAAGCTGCGTAATCGTTTAATGGCCCTACCAATATGCTGTTAAATCCATGCAAAAAAAAGAATAATCATAAATCGTCACCTCGAAGTGCAGCAATACTGACTACTTCGCCCGGCTTGAAAGGTGGGAGACCCAAGTATGGGCATCCATCGCAACGGAATGCATCACCCAGTGCACAACTTCCACATCCTCCGACCGCTTTTCCAGGGACGGTGAAGTCCACCTCAGCCATGTCATCTGAAGTCAAAGTAACTACGGTACTCTGGCGTTCCTGCTGCACGTTGAGCTCCTGTTCTTCGAGCTCCTTGAGCCCACAGGTGCAATCCTTGCAGGCTCGTCTTCTCTTTCTCCCAGGTCCAGGATCACATTTTGGCGGTAGAACAATAGCAGGCGTCAGCGATGAGCCATCCTCCATAAGATCATTCTCGTCAATAAGTTCGTCGTCGTCATCGTCATCTAGATTGAGCGTGACTACACCCAAACTCACGCTCGAAGAAGCAACTGTATTGGCAGACTGTGACGCACTAAGTCGCTTGAATTTGGGAAGCTTGTTAGCGTTTGAACCAGTCGTTTTCTTCTTTAGCGAAGCAGCTGTCTGCACCACAGCAGGCTTGGAGAAGCTTCCACTAGCGTCTTTTACAAATCCTGCCAGCAAAAATGGCAATGACGACTCTGAATCTGAGACATCTATTTGTCCTTCAACATGACCACCAGGTATCAGAGAAGCAAACAGAGCATCAGCAGTGTTTTGGTCCAGCTTCACAACACTTCCAGGCGTATCAGCCACGAACACTAGAGAATACGAGCCAGCAGCAAGCTCAACAGCGCCGACACTCACTCTCTCTATGAGCTGATGGTGGACCGATCCCGAAGCTGAAGCCAACTTAGACACCTGCTCTTCGACGAGCTTGGGGATCTTTACGATATCAGATGACAGTAGCAAAAGCACGTCTGACTGGGCAGTCATAATGGGCAATAGTTCGCGAATAAAACCAAAAAAGTACTGATAAGCTGGGCTATTAAGTCCAGAAATGCCTCCTCGAAATAACCACAAGCGAAATATTCAGAAGTTTTCGGAAGTTTTCGCTTTTTAAGTTAACAGGCTTTGTAATTGCTTTCCTAAAAATGCTGGGGACAAACTCGGATAGCTATGCGAAGATCTAGTTTGCTGACCTAAGGTAGTCCAGTATCACCAGTAGTAACACACTCCAGAGTAGCCAGTCGCTGAAAACACAAAAGCAAAGCACACCCCAGGAAAAGTTTCGAAATAAATAGTTGGATACTAATGACCAAATGCAACTGATACATTAGTAATTTTTTGGTGCGGCACAGCTCCGATACCGCTTCAACGTTTCTCCGACGGAGCCAAAAACGGTCGTTAATTACCTTAACAGTCGAGCTCGCTTCAAGCTGCATTGCGCTCACGTGAAAAGGCTACTGATGAAAGTAATAAACTATTGACTTGGCTTGACCTCGCTTGATTAGACAAAATAGATACAAATGCAAATGTAAGTAATTTTTCTAGAACAATGGTCCATCTGTTAAAATACTACGGTTACTGGACATGTATTGCAGTCTGAGGCTGTCTAAGAATGAGCTGTCTAAGTATGGTGGCATTCAACTACATATCAAAATATGTACAATACGAAACCTCAGAAGGATGGCAAAAATAGCTCAAGCATTGATCATGGTGTTCTTAAGCAATCGCAGAATCAGTCCTTTTTGTTTTCTCCTGCGTATTTGACGCCAGTTTGGGTATCTTCCGTGTTCCATCGAATTCGTAATCAACAGCTAAAAAACCGCACGGCTGACTATATAAGCACCGGCATCGCGGGGAACTAATCTTGAGAACATTAATACGAGAAGTCTCCTCGCTTTCATCAGTTGAATCATAGAAAATGTCTGACCACGAATATCAGTTCAAGGTGGCTATGAGCTGTTCTGGTGAGTGTTATTGTTCTTGCGAGAGAGTGCCATACTAACACAGGATGCTCGAATGCCGTCAACCGGGTGCTTACAAAGCTGGATGGGGTCAAGGATATCGATATTTCTCTTGAGAAGCAGTCGGTGAATGTCAAGACCGCATCAGCTCTCGACTATGACACTGTACTAGCTACCATCAAGAAGACTGGAAAGCAGGTGCTGGAGGGCAAAGTTGCTGCATAGACTTCTGTTTGGTTTCATTGTCTAGCCTTCATTATTCACTATTGCACATAACTATTGCTAATTTACGCCAGTAAACGTTATTATTGCTAATCTTTATTCAATGCAATTCTTTATTCGTATTAAAATTTTCAGCGTGAAGCGTGAAGCTATGCTTTTGACAGCTGCGAGTTTGAACTGTTGAGACAGATTTCTACAGCGTTTGTCTATACGACTGTACAAGCTAGCTAAATTGAGCTCCAACCACTGATGAACCACATTGCCAGCATCCACGCTTCAACTGCGCAGCAGTTGCCATAGCGCGACGGAGTCGCAATATGTCAGATGTGCAATTGAGTTGAGAGCTAATTGTTTCGCTTTTGCAATCTGTCTCTTCAATCAGTTCTCACAAATTAACCAGACAATCATGCGACGTTTTGTCATAATTTCATATAGTTATACGATCTACAATCATGCGTGGTTTATAACTGGTCTATTGTATGGCATCAGCAGTTGACACAACAAGCACAGCTTGGCACATATATATACATATGTGCATTAAATATAATAATAAGTTAAGAACGACCTCTTCAGTCAGTCATCGCCGAGGTCGATGTTGCCCACCCAGTGCTCGATATTGCTGAAGATAGCCTCCTTCACAAGCTCTCCATGGCCTGCTGCCACTCGAAGAACCAGCTCATTGAGTTCTGCGCGACCGAGAATATCCACATGTTCAGCGGTCTTCGCACCACCTCGGATGTCTAACCTGTCTGGCTGATGCAACATCTCCACCACCTTTACCTCACTGCCACCAGGATTGAACTTTGAATTTTCATCTTTCCACCGGTGACACATGGCGTGAGTGACCAAGGAAATCGTGCCGTCGCCCTGGGCCATGACAACTGCGTTTCTATCATTCTGGACTATAGACACATTGAGATTGGAGATATTCTTGTTGAGTTCCTCCTGATAGTAGTAGCTTCTCTCGGTGGGCTTTCCAACCCCGTAAAAGCAGTAGATCTTCATGTCTGGAGCGTTCGGAAGCGCCACCTCCAACGGATTGATCCACTTGCTGGGATCCGACTCATTTGCCTCTACTTCCTGCCTCGACTTTGCGATCCCATGAGAATAGTAGCTTTTGATTCTCTTGTTGAACCACTCCGGAGTTTGAGAGAACAAGAACTCCAATGAGGTCTCAATGGTCAAGTTGCGTGACGACAGCTCCGACAGCGGGTTCTTGAATCGAATGAAGTTGCCGTAGGAAACATCAGATTCGCTACTGGTGATATTGGCGCCAACTTCGAGTGATATATTGGCCGCTTCGACGTTGAACGGGAGCAGAGAGATTTGATCATCAGGCGCTGCGTCGAGATTGCCCCACACTGCGTCTCCACCCTTAGGAAGCATGCTTGCAATCCCAGCAAACGTCCGCAGCAGATCAGCCCTCTCTCGTCTCGAAAAGAACTTTTCCAACCCGTATACAGCCAGCGCATTAAGTTGTACCGTATCCTTCATCTCGCCACTGAGAAGAGCTACCACAGCCTTCGGGGTCCCAAGACTCGATCCAGAGATGTCGACATAAGCCTCTATGTGGTCATTGACCCAGGATTTACCTCCATTGCCATATCCTTCGGCCTCGACCCACTTCAGGAAATAGAATATAAGCTGCGATCCCATGGAGTGGCCTACAAGCACCGTCTTTTCCCCAGATATAGCCGAGTAATCTTCAATTGTAGCCTTGAGCTTTGAAAAGTATCTGTCACGCTTCTCGAGGTCCGGATATCCCAGTCGCCAATCATAGGATGCCACCGTCATGGTGTTGACGTCGTAGCCCATTGCTGCCAAGTTCTCCAGTATCTTGTTCCAGATCCAATACCCAGCCACAAAGAAATCTGCCGCTTCCATTCCTTGAGCAGCTCGCAACTTGAACTGAGGAGGATCCAGGCCCGTCTCCGGGTCGAGCATCACATGCTGGAGCCAGCAGCTTGTGTCAAGCAACATAGCTCGTAGCATATGCCAGCTGCCCCACAATCGCCTGCGGAAGTAAGGCTGTGATGGGCATTCCGCAGTCCCTTCAAGACCCCACGACTCGAGACCCGTCGAAATAACCCCGGGAATAAGCACAACAGGATGTTTGACACGAAGCCCTTCACGTTTCAGCTGGTTACCCACCGCGAACGACTCGGATCGGATAGCATGGTGACTCTCGATATCGCGTGCTTCGCGAAGAATCCCAGCTGGAAGCATATCGCGGAAATCCTCTAAAAGCGAATCCAACGACAGATCGCTGAGAAGATCGAGCGGAACCAGATCCTGCGATTGAGCCGTGTAGCCGGCCAACAAGACACCGAGCAGGATTCCTATCGTGAACATGAACCTCTTGGTCCGGAACAAACGCCAGGACTTGGGTTTGTTGTCGTCTCCAACGTGCGACCGCGTGGCCCTTCGCGAATCCTGGCGATGGCTGTGCTGAGGAACAGCATCAGGGCTGCTATCTGAAGTCGAAACCCCTTCGTGGATTTCGTTATCGTTTTCGAACCCTTCGTCGCCCTCGTCGTTGCGACGTCGACCTGTGCTGCGATGCCTGACTACCATGTGTGTCAAGCGGCTGGGTTCTCGGAGTCGAGAAAATGACAGAGAGCTGACGACGACGCCGACCAAAACATCCATTGCAAATATCCACGCCCCAACTGCGCAGCAGTTGCTACAGCGCGACGGAGTCGCAATACGTATGATTGAGTTGAGAATTGATTGTTAATTGCAGCTAGGCTCATCTCGCGACTTTGTCGCGCTGCGGCAACGAGGGAACGAGCGAGCTAGCGAGTTGCAGCTTCAATTTTTGTAGCAATGCTTCGGAAATGAACTAAATCGGTATAAAACGACGGTTGTCCGATCGAGAAAGACATGTCCTCGGTCGTGTTTATTTTGTAAAGTTGTGGACACAGCATGGCAGTCAGTATTGAACTGGATCCAGTTAGCTGACAGCAGTAACAACACAAGTAGTGCGCTGTGTATTGATCTACTTGATGAGACAGGAGAATTGCACAACGTACCAGCCAAACTGCACTCCAAAGTGCACAAGACCAAGTTGGCTGGAATACCGGGAATAGCAAGAATAGCAAAAATTGTCTGATATATTGAGAGGTTGCATAAAACTACATATCGACTAGATCTCCCATGCATGCATCAATGCATGTCAATGCATGTAGATGTGCGTGGGCCTCTTATTGAGATGCCGTAGACTTACAGATATATAATTAAAATGACTCTAAATGATGCATGGGACCGGATATAGTATCTCCAGTAATTCCAGCAAACCTTTGACAACTGTTACTGCGACGACAAGGCTCCTACGGGAAAAGGCTGAACTGAACTTTCCTTATCAAAAACTCGACTGATGACGAGTCGCACCATAATATCCCAGAAACGGGAGACCTCCAACAAACCCACAAATTCCAGAGGAACTCCGCCAGATCAATACAGCTCTCTTTCGAAGCAGTTCTGGGGTCATCCAGAACAGGTGAATATATCAGAGAGTGACCGGATAATTCGATTCAATGACTTCGCCGTTTGCGACTGCGAGGGGATCTTTGTTCAGAGAACGTATGAGCAAGCAGAGGCGGAATTACACCTCACAAGTCAAATTAAAAAGAGGTTCATCATAACGGGTCAGCCTGGCATAGGCATTGACTCTGGGTTGAAGGGCCTTAAAAGGTTTAAGGCTAAGGGAAGGCGTATTCCGTTTGATGAGTGGTCAGGTGGAAATGATTTGCGAACAGATCTTCTCAGTCTATCTTGCCGGAATGCTTTGACCGATGTTTAGAGCTCAGCGGTTTAGGTCTAAAAACTCAGGGGTAAACTGTGGTAGCTAGTAATGCATGATGAGATAGACGAGGCTTGCCAGTGAATTACCCACTTCTTGCTGTCCACGAGATATCCGAAGGCTCTAACGGGTAATTAGTTATTCGCTAGGCACATATATGCTATTCTGAGGCTATCTAGAAGATTGAACGTGAACGGCGTTTGGCTGTGCTGCATCTGTATTTTAGGGGCGTTTTGAAATATGTCGAAAATCCACTGCAGCCGAAAAAATGAATTCAGATCGGATTAAAGCTTTAAATGAGCCGAAAACTATAACAAAAGATTTGAATAGCATAAAAAGCAAGCTCTATGACGCCGGTTTCTGGAATGAGTTCGCTTTGGATAGGCGTGAAAGATCTCACAGTCATGTCGGGACCACCCTTGCCCTCGGTTAATAACGATCATCGCGGGTTAAAAGTTTATTTCATACATGGGGTTTTTTCAATCGTACTCTGGAACCCGCAGACGAAAACGAACAAGCAGCGAGGAACCGAAGAATGAGATAAAGAGAGTGCGATTGTCTTATTCGCAGCAACATCAAGTGCCATCGGTGCGTTCATCTATAGAAAAACTGCCACCGGAAATTGTCCAGGAGATCTTTTGCTTATCGTCAGAACTGTCTCTACCACTTGTCTGCAAATGGTCACTCTACTGCTTGAACGACTTTGTATTGCACAAACGGTTTCTGTTATCAAATATTGCAGTTGTGGATGGCACTCGATGTTTACCTATAGAGCTCTGTAACAGGTCTTTCGTGACTCGACAGCTTTTAGAGGAGACTGGCGTCCAGGCATTCATTAAGAGGACCCCTTCAAAGAAAAAGCCTGCTGTGATTAAAAGCATTCACATTCCCACACACTTAGAAGAGACAGCCATCAAAGGGGATAAGCCAAAAAGCCAGCTGATAGATATCATTGTCTTCATGTTGCAGCAAAATTGTATATGCCGGAGGCCGCAAGAACTGATGTTGAAGGTGTGCATGGCAAACGACATGGAGCATATACAGAAACTGCTAGATGTGAAGGTCAAGTTTGACTTCCGCGCTGTGGCTGCTATATTTCATCATGGTCATTTTGATATGGCCCGAACCATGTTGCGTCAAGACTGTATTGATCTCAAAAAAGACAAGTCAGTGTGGACATACGTCTTAGACCACCAGGATATATCATTGTTCAACTTGCTGCGTGAAGAAGCTGGCGGAGTTTCGTCAGCAGTTTTTGCTTGAATATTTATTTACTCATTTGCATCTAATAATACTAGTTCTGCTATTATTACTACTACCATTGTTGGTTCATGCTCCAATATTTAAGACAACAGTTAACAGTACCAGCCACTAAGCACCAATATTTTAACTGTAATATCGAGATTTGCAAGTAATATGGCTAAGTTGAGGCGCTGCCTCGGATTTAGAGCGCTTCGTCAGCGATTACTGGTAGATCATGCCGTCGTGGACGTTGAACTCGGCAAACCACGCGTGCTGGAGAGCCCGCTGGGCAGAAATCCGATTCTCAGGCTTCATCTGTAGTAGCGACATCAAAAGATCATACGCCAACGGCTCTATTTGGGGAATCACTGTTCTGAGGTCCTGTGGAGGATAAACGGTGAAGGTTGGTCGCCAGTGGGGCAGACTCGAGACGCCAGGCCACGTCGTCTCATTAGGTGTGCCCATTAGCTTGAAAATCTTTTGCAACTGGTCGTCGTTCGATCCACCTGGAAACAATGGGCGCCCTGTAAACATCTCTGCTAGGATGCACCCAGCAGACCAGATGTCTATTGAAGTAGAATACGCCCGCGATCCAAGAAGCACGTCGGGTGCTCTGTACCACAAGGTGACGACCTCGTTCGAGAAGGTGTTGACGGGAATGCCAAACGCGCGAGCGAGCCCAAAATCGCCTAGCTTCAGCACTCCCTTGCTGTTGATGAGCAGGTTCTGAGGCTTTAAGTCCCTGTGCAGCACCCTGTTCTCGTGGCAAAACAGGATCCCTTTCAGCAGCTGGTACATGAAAGGCTTGACCTCCTTGACGTCGAGTGCGCCCTTGTTGCCCTGCGAGTCCATGTATCTCTTGAGATCCTTGTCCATATACTCAAACACGAGGTTGAGCTTGTTCTCGGTGTGGATCACGTCATACAGCGTCACCACGTTCTCGTGCTTGAGCTCCTTCATCAACGAGATCTCTCGGATGGCTGTAGATGGCGTACCCTCTTCGCTGTCGAGATTGATCTCCTTCAGAGCCACCAGCTGGCCCGTGGCCCTGTTGCGGCCCTTATACACCGTCGCATAAGTGCCTTCTCCGAGCTTCTCGAGCTGCTGGAATCTACAGTTAGGCCAGATCGCCACAATTGCAGGTCACCTACTGAGAAGACGTGCTCATTGCACAAGGACGCTGCTGGCAGTGAACGTTACAAGGGTGTCTGGCGAGTTCCAGCTCAGTCGTAACAAACACACCGCAAGCGCGCGGCTGACGGGAGACGGTGCGGCTGGCGCATTGCACGGCTGATGAGGCTAAACGAGACTGGAAAAAAAAAATAGGAATCTGAAATTATAGTGAAAAAAATAAATATACAGTCCCAACTGAACGGTATCGGTGGGTGCTGTCAGCTGGGGACTTAAAGCTATGAGCGTCGAGGATATACGCGATCAGAAGTCGCCAATTGGTGCGCAGTGGTGCCCGGTTTATGAGCAGGATGTCGAGTTCTCGGCCCACCATTTTGAGACTGCCATGCTGAACATCATAAGACACCCCAATGTGAACTCGACCGTCATTATGAGGGCAGACATTTTGGGCGAGATAGTGGATGGACAAGTCATATCCGATGAAAAGCAGGTGCCAGAAATCGACACGAAAGCTATGCCTCTTGGTCTTAATGTCGACGATATACGTCCTCGGTATGGTACTGTTGATGAGCAGTTTGCAACGCTCCACAGAACTATAATTCGCCGGATTATCCCACGAAACCCTCTCCGAGATCCAGTGGTCAACCAGTCGTGCTTGATCTATAAAAAAACCAGCGATGGTGATGAGACTATCTTGGTAGTGTACATCCCTCATCTGCTGTCATTGGAAGACTGCCCCTACTACTTCCCGCCCGCCGATGCGGTAGGCATCTTGCTCCACAAGCGGAAGCTGTCTGTGCACTATATCTTTGCAGAGCCATACATGACGGCGAGTTCTTTTGCTGCGCTGAGTGACTCGGATCGCATTATTCGAATTGCCCTGCATCTGCTGCAGACGTCCTACAAGCACTCGAATGGTGTAATGAATGGCTACAAGAAGAGAGTCATACACGACGTGGTGGTGGACAAAGTTACATTTCAGGATAAGTACATTGAGCTGAAACACAAGTATGCGAAGGAATTGGTGTCGGGATGGGTGGAAAGCACGGATCCAAAGAAGCATGTGTTTGAAGACTTGTCCATAGCAGCGTTCCTGATTGTCCTGTGGAACTCTATGTACAATACCAAGGCGGAATTTTCGTTTTGCGACGTCGGGTGCGGAAACGGGCTTTTGGTGTATCTGCTGGTCAGCGAAGGTTTCCAAGGAACTGGCATCGACGCGCGAGCAAGAAAATCGTGGGCCACGTACCCTTCTCACGTACAATCACAGCTTTTGGAGCAGGTGATTATTCCAAAACCAGTGCTGAATGCATTCCCTGGTAGCAATTCGCATCAGAGCCTGGCGGAGGACCCGTCAGTCAGTTTTCTGGACTTGCCATCTAATACATTTATCATAGGAAACCATTCTGACGAGCTGACTGTCTGGATACCGCTGCTAGGATATCCTTTCATGGTCGTCCCGTGTTGCTCTCATGCATTATCTGGAGCAAAGCACCGGTTTCCTCAGGTCAGCCCTGATGTTAAATCCACATACGCGTCTCTGGTTGACCATGTCGAGAAAACAGCAAGAGATGCTGGCTGGAGTGTAGAAAAGGAGATGCTTCGAATCCCAAGTACCCGCAACACAGCGATTATCGGCAGGTCACGCACCGATCCGAAAAAGTCCGTTGACCAGATCATTAACGAGAATGGAGGAACCGATGGCTGGATAGAGCGTACAATTGCATTACGATCAAAGACTCCCCGAGATCATTGACAATATATTTATTAATTAATTTAATTCAGCATGCAAAATCAAAAGTGTTATATTATGTAAGTTACGGCCAAAAAAATACTTCACTTGGAGCGCTTCTTGAGTTTTCGCTTCTTTCCAATAATATGCTGAGCTCTCTTATCAGGTTCTTCCTCCCGGGAGCGCTTGTTGCTTTTGTTGTCTTCAGTTTGTTGTTGTTGGACCTTCTCTTGTTCAGTGTTGACCCTCGTTTGCTGTGCCTTTGCCCGTTCAATAGTGTCATGGCGGCGCTTCACCACTTGAGCATTCTCAATGGCAAACTCCACCACTAAGCGACGCCTCATACTTTCAGCAAAGTCGATGTTGTCCTCAGCATCATGTCCTGCGAGGATCTCTTCCTTGGTCACCAAGTGAGCATTGAGCCATCTCAGACCCATGAGTGCAGACTTGTGGTTTCTAAACTCGACGAATCCGTAACCACGACTTCTTCCCAACTCGCCAGATGCCTTATGCTCCGTAATGACTTTGGACTGTCTTATAACCCCCTTGGACGACTTGTTACCATGGAGCTGCTGGAACTTAGAAGAGCGAGTGATCTCTTCCTGAGTTAACGGCTGTCGTTTACCCTCAGCAACCTCTTTGGCAAACTCAACCACCGCATGTCGAGCTAGAGCTTTGAGGCCCTTCTCATTCATAGCTCGAGGAAGATTCCTTATAGCGAGACGAGTCAGACTCAAATGCAAAGTTGGAGTTTTAGTTAGCTGTTGTTTTCGGAGGTCGAACGACTTTTGACGGATTTCCAGCTCTGATGCAGGCATCGTTGCCGCGAGCTTGGAATCTGATGTTATTCTTCCTTCATTCAACAAAAACAAATTGCGTCTGTCCTGTTTGCCAAAGTCCCTGCCTGTAATCTTTTGTCTTTCCTTTGCACTAGCGTTTGCCAACTTATCAGCAGTTTCTCGCTCGACCGCCTTCGACAGTGACAATATCCGGCCCTCAAATACGTATCGAGGGTCTGCGTCATCAGCAATGAGAATCGACGCATTGGCTCCCGAAGTATTCGGCGCGTCTCGAAGGCATGCATCACAGTCAGACTCATTCCTGAAAGCAACGAATGCAGTCCCCTTTGGCTGGTTGAGTACTTTATCCATAACAGGTAGCGCATACTGTACAGCGCCAAAGTTCTCAAAATGCTCTTTCAGCCTCTCAGCGGTTGCATCGTACGGGATATTCCGTACGAAAATAGTAAATGAGTTTGGCGCGGGACGGTACCTCGGCTTCACGACTTCCTCCTCTTCTTCCTCATCATCATCTTCATCATCTTCAAAATCGTCATCATCGTCATCATCATCATCCCCCTCATCATCGCTTATGCTTTCAGCGCTATTAGATTTTGCTTTACCACCGTTGATGCTCTTCTCGTGCACTTCGTCATCTTCACCATCATCATCTTCGTCTTCATCATCGTCGTCATCATCGTCGTCGTCTTCGCTAGCAGCTTCCTCTTCCTTGTCACCAGTAAGCCACTTGTTCTTTTCAACTGCGAAATCTACAGCTACTGGACGGTTGTCGATTTTAAGCTCTTTGCAGTCTGCGATGGCATTCTCGGCGGCACTCTTCTTGCGCATCGTCACAAACGCAAAGCCACTCATTCGACCACCAGCCTGACGGGGTATAATTGCATCCTCCACTTTTCCATACTTGCTGAAGATCTTTACAAGCTCTTTGGTATCGCGAACCGACCATGGGAGATTTCGAATAATCAATCTCGGGCGTCGTTTCTCCACTTTAACAGCTTGGCTGACATTTTCAGCAGGTTCAGCGTCCGTTCCCTCCGTTCCCCGTCGAGAACGAGGCTTGGCGTAGTCAATATTCAGTATACGACCCTGGAACTTCAATTTTTTAGACGATTCAAGTGCGGTTTTGGCATCTTCAGGTTCTGCAAAACTCACGAATCCAAATCCTTTGCACAAACCCGTCAGCGAGTCTTTGACTACCACAGCATGCTTGACAGGTGCAACATCGGAAAAAAAAGTTGTCAGCTCCTCAGAAGTAGCTGATTCCGGCAGATGCCGAACAAACAGCTCAGCTCGAGGCTTGGAAACCTCTGGAGCAGACATGTATGTTGGTGAACAATTATATATTTTCAGTGAATAAATTTAATTTAGCATTTCTTTTTTACTGTGCGGCTAATGCATGCACGTCAGAACGACGAGATTCCGACACTCAAGCTCCCAGAGCGATGCTTAATTAGGTATGATGACGCTTTACCATCGTCTATTTACCCTCAAAAATTGCGACAGAAATTGAGTGGTTTGAAAATCTTCCTATGATGACAAGCTGCTCTTATGATAGCCACCCAACAAGCAACATCAATTACAAAGTTCAACTTCGGCACTGCCAGAATACCAGGAGTAGCATCTCACTAGAGGAAAGTCGGAATGCAAATGCTCATTGTTGCAAAAAACGATTGATACGAGGGTCCATATATATAAGGTGGTTACATCAAGTTAAAAAAGGTATGCAAAATATGTAACTTTAGATCTCATTTTTTTGCTTTCGGTTGAAAGGCATAGCAGTCGAAATATCAGTCATAGGAGATATGCAACTTTGCGACAACAATTTTGAATGGATAGTTAAATAAAGCTAAAACACTATTTTGTGCCTGACGTTGTAGTTTATTATGTACAAGGTTGAATGAGCAAAAGAGACTGACTGCTTAAGCGTTGACGTCGATCGCACGGCTGCATACTTAATACATATAAAGCCCCATGAAGTAACATGAGAAGTAAACAAACTCATACTCAGGCATGGCACAGAGTTCGGTACTCACTCTACCGGATAATTATATACATAGTGGACTTTCACAAAAGGGAGTCTCGATACTCAAGAGGCTGTCAAAGGCTCAGGTCTTGGAACTGGTCGACATATGGCTGTTATCAGCAGTGACTTCTCCACCATTGACTATCCAAGAGGGTGAGGGTGATCCCCCGTCTGAGGAGCAGAGTTCCAGGCAGCAGAATGAACGGCTGGCTCAGGTAGTGCGGGAAGAGCTGGAATCATCCGGAGTAGTTCAGAGGGCGAAGTTAGATGTTGTCAGGAGTTTGCTTGCCGATTATTGGTATGATGGCTTTAACGTACTGCAAACTGCACAAATAGAAACCAAATGTAAGAAACAAAACGAATGACTGGGCTTTTATTGAGCTGTGCTGACATCTAGATATTTTGGAAGCAAAAAGGGACCGAATTTCATGGTCATATTCGACGTTTTACTTGCGAGGACAAGGTGAGTTGATTTTGATGCTAGTGGTGATGGTAGGACTAACATCTAGAGTACATTCCTGTGATAGAACCAAGTACGTTTGTCAATACGTTACAAAAGGCACTGTATCCATTGGTATTGGGGGTATGCAACATGTTTTCTTATTTGTTTTTTGTACAGAATCTGACAACAGCATATCTTTGCGACTGAACATGAGTCGCTGGTCATTGTACGGCTGCAGATTTGCGAGCCGAGTCCTCGGGAAAGATCCTTGTCAACGGTGACAGCGCTGCGTCCAATATTTTTGGCATTCCCGCCATCTACCCCATACGTGATTCACAGTGCAACAGCAGCTGGGACTTACTTAAAGACTGCATTGCTGGCGCTGGTTTCAAGCATATCGGATGCCAACAACTTGGTGTCTATCGTCCCTAGTAAGGACATACCATGCAGGTCGCTATCGTCAATCCGCATATTAAAGGGCAGTAGTCGACAAGCATCAGCTCTGGGTCCATGGTCGATATATGCGCGTGGGGTTGTCGACATGTCGCCATTAAACCCATTTCTGGCCAAAAACCGCCCTCAACGCGCCAAGAGGAAACGGAACGGTGCCGAAGAGCGCAAGAGGATTGCCAATTTGATGTTCACAGGTCTGCCAGACGACCCAGAACCCCCATATAGATCTCTGGCACCGCTGGAAATAGCAGAGTTCAAGTTACAGGAGCAGTTCGTCAGTGGAGACGACACATTCACCCCAAACATAACACTCCGACTCGACGGAGAGGATGTGTTTGCTGGAGTCTATCGCATGGCGGTGGACGGACCTCTGGACGTTACAAAAATGCCGGGGTGGTTGACAGGCGACCATGGAACCACCACAGCCATCATTCAAAATGGACGTGTACTATGACCCCATTATTTTTATTTATTTTACTAGTTTACTTAGTTATGCATTTAAAAACGTCAAAATCCTTTTTTACATTATTGTCGTAGAGAGGCAATTGACGAGTCAATTTCCGCTGCCAGGCTTTCGGGTGCCCTGTCTCGAAGTGTGTGCAATAGCACCACATCTTTTGCCTTTGTCGCTTCGTCTGCTGCTCTTCGCACGTCGTCGACTTGAAGATACATGTCGACTCTTTTGTCGTAGGTGAGATTTGTGCACATGGCTACGTAAAGCACTGCGTTCCTCTTGCTTCGTGCTTTGAGACACTCCCTGTAAAACGGTTCGTAACCAATGGGTGACTTTTTGGATTGTGCAAACTTGTACAACTCCTCCCAATCCCTGCGGGCCACCAGCACTTGAAGCCGAAGATACCAAAACCGCTTGTCGGATATATGAAACTCGTCTTTTACCTTGAGTGCCCTCTGGGTCTGAGACATCTTCAGCAGCGAATTGATCGTCTCTGTAACTGTGAATCCAATAAACGGCTGGTCATAGCTCTGCTCTAGTTGTTTCTGTAGCTTGATGAGTCGCAATTGCTCGTCGACCGCCCATACTTCTAACTGACGGTCTTTGAGGCCCTGAAACAGCTTCTTGACTTCCTGGAGCTCTTCTAGCTGGGCATCAATATCATCCCGCAACGTATCCGCATTAGCGTACCTGAGCTGTGCTGTCTTGAGGCGCCGGTCATCCTGGTAATAAAAGCTTTTCAGGAGCTCTTTGTCGTTGTGGTCGCATATCTTCTCAAAACACCGCGAGGCTGCCGGTTTGTCGTTGATTAACCGGAAGAAACCCGCAAGAGGCAGTTTGCGGTGGAGCACAAGAACAACGTACGAGATGAGATTGGAGTTGCCACTCCGTATTGCTTCAGATAACGCCAGATCGTGCTGCTGCATATCGAGGAGAAGAGGAACCTGCTTTTCTGATCTTGGTTCTCGCTCTATAAGCATCACTGCCAGCTTGCTCCGCCCCTCATCGAAAGCTGTGCGAGCAATCTGCTCATACGAAACGCCCTGCACATGCTCGAGACGCGCCAAAATCTCGTTTCCCAGCGTCTCATCCTCGTCCTGTGACCTTTGTAGCTTCGTACAGGCCCAATGGACGTATATTTTCTCGGTAGGCAAGTGAAGATACTCGGCGCACTTGAATGCCAACTGGTGCATTCCGCGCAGTAAGAGCCGGTCAATAAGGCTCTGGGTACCCAGCTTCAGCAGCTGGTTATAGCTGATGAGGATCCCCACATTGTACTGGCGCACGTTATTAAGCACTCGCAGATACTCGCTGATTCGCATATACTTGTCGCTGCTGTACAGATCAATGGCTGCTTTGCCAAACGCAGCAGCCCTCAGCAGCCGTTTCTGCCACAGCGAGTCGAACTCGAGACTGGCAGCCAGAATGCAGTTGTCGACGGCCTCAGGAAGCCTGTCGCCAATAATCAGAAGGTTTTCATCCGCCTTGGGCGACCTCCTATCGAGCTGTTCTATACAGTCGCGCAGAATGGCAGCAGGCGACGTCGACCCCAGTCGGAATATATCGACCACCACCTCTGGCACCTTACTGAAAAAGTCGTGCTTGTCGCCAGTGAGCGTCCGAAACCCGTCTGTTTCGCCGAAGACGACCACTTTGCTGTCAAAGTACAGGGGCAGCACTCCACCCATCCGACCTACCAACGTAATCTCATCGTCCCACACAACCGCAACTGCATCGTCGCCACACCATTCCAGCTGCTGTGGAGAAATCATCGACTTGGTGTCATGCTCGTGCTGTTTGGTGTGCATATCAAACGACATGATCCCAACAGTGCCAGCTGCCGTATAGTAGGCAATGTATTCGCCACCAGGAGACATCGAGGTGCAAATTATGGGCTTTTCCGACACTGACGGAACCACCTGGCTCGACTCGGAGTCGATGATAACCAGCGAAGTGTCTCTTGCTGCCACTACCATCAACGAGCGTCCCAGGGAAGTGTCTGGACTGACAATACTCCACGCCAGGAACCCAGTGACCGGCAAAGAGCTCTTGGAAGCCGGTGCAGGCTCTTTAGCGGATCGTGCATTTGATTTGGAACCGATTACACTTTCGTGGCCGCGGTCTTCGGGTGCAGTAGCAGAGTCGGATCCAAGCAGTACTACGCGTGGGTTGTCGTAGTCACTCACCGACACGAACTGGTCGTTCGCAAGCAAAGCTACAAACCCATCGTTATAGAAGCGGCATTCGGCAATGCCTTCAGTCTCAGCCATCTTGCCCAACGTAAACTGGTTGAAATTGCCATTGAAGTCATAATAGCGCCGGGCAGTCCCATTCTCTGAGATCACCAGAAGCTCCTCGCGTGCCGACCATCCCAATCCCCTGATCTGCCCCTGAGCATTGCTATCCCAGGGCAGCGAGCATATCAGCTGGCCGGTGCCGTTATAAATAGAAATAGCCTTTGATTTGGCAGTTGCAGCTCGGGTAGACAGCGACATGTCCACCATGTGGGAAGGGTCCCTGGTGACTGCAATTGCCCCTCCGTAAGGAGCACTGGCGACCAGCGTCATCGACAGATCCACATCCCACTGCATCGGATACCCGTCCATGCTGCGGTAGAATTTGTCCTGCAACCGCTCCCATCGCAGCGTCGGATTGGATGTCATGATTGACGACAGCTTGAGTGCTACTCTCAGTTAAAGTTCATGGGGCTGCGTGCTTCATGGGGCGCGACACCACCTTGGATCAACGTTGCCCAGTTGACTACTATGAGCGACAGCGAGTTTGTCACACTCATTTCGTCAGATGGCCACCGGTTCGTGATCACCCGCGAGGCAGCCAAGATCTCGGGCACCCTGAGTGGTATGCTGGGTGCTACCAGCTTTGAGGAGGGTCGCAGTGGGCGGGTGCGACTGCCCAATATCAGTGGAGTGCTGCTTGACAAAATATGCGACTATCTCAATTACAACCTCAAATACAGGGACCGCCCCGACGTGCCTGATTTCGACATCCCGCCTGAAATGGCGCTGGAGCTGCTGGTGGCAGCTGATTTTCTCGATGGTAAGTTGCATCAGAATGCACGAAACTGACACAGCATGAGCATTCTATAGTAGCCTCAGAAATATCAATCAGCTGCCTTACCGATGACCAATTGCAGCTATGTTGTTAGCTAAATTTGCAGCTACATTTGCACAACGTTTAACTTACGCTGATACTACTGTTTGTACTCGATCTGGCATTATTGTTAAAGCTGAAGTTGATGCTAAAGTTGCAGTTGATGCTAGAACATGAGTTTCATAAGTTTCAATAACTGATGCAACTGATGCAACGTCCGTGATCTGGTATTAATATCAATTTTTCCAGTGACGACAATTGTAGCTGTTCTTCGTGGAGCTGAAAAATATTAAACAATGTTTATGGTAGATGTAGTACGTTAGTGTCTCTTAAGCTTGTTTCTCTGCAGCTGTTTCTCTACAGCTTGTTTCCTCTGCATTGCTGAGATCTCTCTGCACATACACTGCATGAGCACTGCATGAGAACTGCGACTGATCAGCATTTCTGGTCTCATGCCTACGCGAGATGTCTACCACGATTGTAGGAATGTACTCACGCACACAATATAGTAATATAGCAGTTAGCTGGATGCAATAAATTAGAAAAACACCCGTTTCGCCTGGGTGTAGTTGGTCTCCATGGGACAGTAGGGACATTTGAACAGGTGGGTCGGGTTGTTCTTACACAAACTCTGGACCGTGTTGTTCGCCAGAACATGGCCACATGGCAGCATCATAGGCGGGTTCGTATCGGTGGTCTGCTCCTTGGACACTGGGCATACAAAAACAGAGTGGAACTGCATTGATTCCGGCAGCTCGATCTCTACTGGCAGCTCCTGGGTCGTTGTCCATTCAGCTCCCCGCTGCTTCATCATAGACTCGATCTTGGTGAGCACTGGCAGCGCAATGGCACCTGCTGTCACTGCTAGGTACAATGGCGACTCTGGCGGGTAGCCCATGAGCGCGCAGTACTCGGACGCAAACATGTGTCGCAGGTCCTCGTAGGTCGGACTGTCAAACTCGTCCTTGTATGGGAACTTGCCAGTGGGCCACTCGTGCAGGTACAAAATGGACGTCATGAGCTTGGATATCTCGGGCAAGTAGCGGTCTCCGTACACCGCAAAGTACCGCTGTGCAAACTGGCGCGCCTTGACTACGTCGTGGTCATTGCGCAGGTAGTCGATGAACTGGCGCTTGAGCAGATAGAACTCCAAATTGCTGCCTCGGCGCAGCAGCCAGTCCCGCTGCGAGCTGGCCCATCCAATGGCGGGGCCTAGATCAGACTGGTCGATGCTATGGACGATGCTGTTCATGTTGGCAAAGTCCTCGAGCAGCCGGCTGTTGAGCTGGATGTCTGCCTCCTTCATGAATGCCGACACCACCTTGAACTCGCCTATTCGCGCCAGATACATCAGGATGGCATGGTTGATGTGGTCTTTGGACGACGCCATGTCAGCGAACCGTGGACTTCTGGTCCGACCTTTGTCCGACCCTGACTTGAACGTCTTGTCAATGCTGCGCCCGAACTTGTTCAACGAGCTGTGTATCTCCTTTTCGTCGCTGGTGATCTTCTTCTGGATCTGGCTGATGCGGTCCTTGACATGGCTCACAATCACTGTTGCTCTCGATGGGTCTATGGTTAGCCTCGCCTACTGAGTGCCATTGCTCCGTTTGTTACTTACCAGCATCTAACGCCCTCTGAGCACTTTCCAGCGTCTGGATAAGCTGGTCGACATCTTCAATACACTTATCGTAGGCCCCGGACCTAATGAGACGGTCCAGTTCTTTACGAATCCCGTCCATGTTAGGGTGATAAGGTGAAGTGCATAATAATGCATACGCTATGTACCGGGAAAATGGAGCTAGAGAGCATATAGTGCTGATGACTAAAATGAGGTATATGACCGGCTATATATTGTATAATTAATATAAATGTACAGATAGCTGTATAGTATCGCAGTATGAACTCGAACGTATATCGTATGCCAGATAGCAAGCAATGTCTGATTGCACTACATTATACATGACAAGGCTCCTGTACACATCGTATGTGCGGGTGAATATATGAACACTTGCAGGGATATCAGATGACTTGTAGAAAAAAGCTAGTATATTAGCTCAACGATGCATTGGAACAATAATAGATATTAGAACAGTATTTTATAGCTAATGATTGCTTTTTCAAGTTTAGTTTCAGCTTGACCCTGTCTATTGTATTGGGTGAAGTGAGTTCTATCCCGCTATGGGAACTAAGGGGGTCGATAAGAAAATAGCTGGATACAAAGGACATAAATAACAATAGACCGTGAATACTATTGGGGGAACATTTCCAGCCTATTTCAAGTCAGTTGAGGTGGTTCGAGTGAAGTAGTGCAAATAGTACCATTCATATGGTTATCTGGCTGTTACGTAATTGTGTCCCAACAGACAAAATGCTGCAGTGTTCAGCGGGGAGGGAAGTCCGTAAAACAGCATTCAAAATCACAGAACAGTCAAAGATACCAGTCAAAAATATAAATGTCAGTGTTTTATAACGCAAACACTTTCTTCATGCGAGTATTAAATACCAAGAGAGATAAGTCAAACAATTTTCTAGTTCATCTTCTGACCTTATATTGATAATATCACACAATACTACGTCCAATAGCAAAACTCTTTGAGTCAGTGATAAATTTGACACATATAGAATACTAGATATAACCAGTGAGATCTATTACATTCCAATAGCGGGTCAATGACAGCGTGAGCCTTAAAATGGGAACGCACGCATTGTCATAGGTCGTAGATGAATGCTCTCAGTTATATTACTATATGAGCTATCTACAATTGGAAACTAAAATGGACTTCATCAGCGTAGCTTGGTCCAAATTGCTCAACTGCGCAGCAGTTGCAACAGCGCGACGATTCTGGCAGTTAGGACATAAGTGTGAGGGGTGGATTTTCTAGCTCTGATTCTCTTCCGAGCACTTGTTCACCTGTTTTCTGCCAGCAATCCCCCCGCGTTATGAGCGAAACCCTAAACAGAAGACGCTTGAATATATGCAGAGCCAGACGGAAATATGCATATTAACCAATGGATTCAAGTCTGCAAAAAGATCAGAGCCAAGGCAGGAGAAATATTTCGAATGAGACATTACCTTCAGCTCAGTCTACTCATTCCGGACCATCTGGAGATTTACCAACCGCCGCGTTCAGTCGACCTGTTGACGGATCATCAACGGATTTTTCTTCCAAACGACCGCTCGATGACAACGCAGGTAATTCCGATTCCAAGAAAGTGCATATTGGAGGTATTATTGATGAGATTTTAAATGACTTGGAACACATGGATGAAACAGGAGTTGCCGAGGATGGGTCGACACAATTAGGACAAGCAGTTTCGGCAGCATACTGGATATCTGGATGTGGACGTGTTTCTGCGCCATCTATTTATTATACTGCGGAGTCGCTGGCCGCTGAAATTGCGCGTCGTCATCAGAACGAGTTGGATTGATAAATCTAACAACAGAAGTATATTTCATTATACCTATCAAGTTAAAAATGCACTCAATTGGCTTTTTGAAGAGTCTCCGCAGTGGATAATTTACTGCTTTAGAGAATTATCTCCCTCAGTAGCTTTGGTTCCGTGTCCACCGACTTGTCAATTCTTCTCCAAGAAGAGAAGAGTGGTAGATGTATTATAATTTCTTATATCAATGGAGAAAGGAACATCTAAAATGCTTTTTTAATGAGACGTGTGAGTTGTTCGACTCAGCCAAAAATCCCAAAAATAAAAAGTTCGATAAAACATAGCCCGGTAGCATCTCTTGTCATCAGTAGACATGCTGTTCTAACTAGGAAGGGCATCATATAAGCTACAGTACTTTGGAGATCCGATAAAAAAGGCGATATATTATTCAACATTTCTACCTCGTGTATGCTCAACTCACTGAATAAATACTAACGGGCACTGCCGCGAAAAGCTGCGACAATGTCTGATTTCGTGAACTCGATGATAGACTCGCCAGGTCCATAGTACTGCGACTCAAATTTGGCCAAATTGCTATAAGTCAGCGAGTACTCGGCCTGGATGGCCTGCCATACCTTGTCAACGAGCTTTTTATTGTGTTCAGGTAGCTCCTCATCGCCAAAATGCTTCTCCACCCGTTTGCGTAGTGTCTCGACTCCCTTGCGCACTTCTCTGGAATCGTGACCTATCACCACCTTGCGGAAATTGGCCTTGCTATATCCATGTCGGTGAGTGGGGTCCACAGCTGGGTCTTTATTAATCATGGTAGTGACGCCCTGCACAAAGTCCAGAATCTTTCCTAGAGGCCGGTGAAGCACTGACTGAATATACAAGTCCATTTGTTTGCGATACACCGTCTGCGCATTGAATACCACAGTCTCGAGCGCGGGGTTTCTGTCCAGATCTCCACTAGTGAGCCCGTCAATAAGGAACGACATATTCTCGATCATCATAATATGGTAATTTAACAATTCCTTGTCTTCGTAATCACTATTCAAGTCCATCACCGCCAGGCTGTTGGCGCTCGAGTTTGGAGATGGACCGCCAGAGTCTGGCTCCTTTGCAATGCGCTGTAGGTTCTGAAACATGGCTCGACTGATTTTGTCGTATGCACCGTCAACAATGCCTCGAACTCCCAACTCCTGTACAATATTGTAGTTCGAAGCCACTACCAGACTATGCATGTCTGCCTCCACTGACCTACAAAAGACAGGAAACAGTCGAATGAACTGGATAATACCACCACGTTTCTTGCTAGACACCAGTGTGCGGTCAATATTCACCACTTGCTGGTCCACAAAGCTCTTGATGTTGGTGGAAACTTTGTCCCTCAGCTTTTTCAGTGACTGAATCAAGAAATCCTGGTTGGTTGAGTCAAAGCTGCGGATATACAGTTCGATCAGCCCAAGAATAAACGCAAAGCCGATATTGTAGCTTGACAGGTAAAAGTCGACGAGATTAACAATTTCATCGAGCCAACTCGAGAATATACTGCTGACATTGCCAATCATATCCTGAGCAGACGCATAATTGGTGTCGATTTCTCGCTGGGGGATCTCGGCAAAATCACTCTCAGTCCTGAATCGGCTGTTCACTGGACTGACTTTGGCAAAGTCAGAAAACCCAGAAGCGCCAAATGATGACAGTTGGAACACTCTGATAAGCACCTCCTGTTCGGCACGGACAACCGTTGTCATTGCGTCAAATACAAAGTTAAATATTCGTTCGACCTGCCGCCTGTCAGCGTTATCCAGAATAAGCTTGTCGTCATTGCCTCCATTTGGAACCGACCCTGTACTGCTGCGATCAGCGCGTTCTCGAGAAGACAGCTCCTGGGCAGAGCTTCGAAGCTTCGCCAACGTTCCCGTCCGCTTCAGAGACTTGGCCCTCTCAGCACTCGACTGCACGCCAAGTAGATGGTTGGTACGATACGAAAACTTGTCATATTTGCTGACCGAATTCTTCAGCTGAACTTTCCATTTAGCCATGAACGCCGGTATGGCAGTATCGTAGTATAATTTGACGGTCGACTCATAGGTTCTGAGCAGCGAACCATACGAAAGCCCATCTAGTTCCTTCACAAACAACACTAGACCGCAAAATGGATACAACTGGCTCATAACGACAGTATCAATGCGCTCCAAATGCGGTTCAGTATCGCCAGCCGTCGTCTGACGTCTTGACAAAGCTCGACTCTCGGCCAACTTGACAGTTTTCTTGACCTTCACATCCAGGTGCTGCTTGACTCTAGAAATAAACTCTATGGATGCCTGCTCGTAGGTGTTTTTCTTCTCGGAGAGTGCCCTCATCCGTCCTAGAGACTCCATACCAGACTTCGATTCCGAACCAGACGATGTCCTTACTGCCAACACAGCCTTGTACAGACTCACAGCTGCCGCTTCGGTGGCTTCCAAGTCGTTGGCGTTTTCAAACTCACCACCCTTTAGAACTTGGAGCGTACTTTCTGGCAATGCCACCGTCCTCAATATGCTGTTAAGCTCGTTCCATAGGATTTTCTGGTTCGTGGTCTGCAGTTGGAGACCTTGTCCCTGGCTCTCGATGTGAGCAATTCCCCCGCTCAGACTGCCCAGCTGTTGGCCAAATACTTCGAACGCCTTGAACAGGCTGTCGCATTCGAAAATGGCCGAATCGAGACTATGATCCAACTCGTCCAGCCTGTCGTCGAGATCCACAACGCTGTGGACGTTGGCAGCTTCCAGTCTTCCGAGCTCTTTATTGATATCAATTTCCAGTGATCTGGCGTCGCCACGCCCGCTCCAGTTGAACTCAGCCAGAGTTTCTTCCACAGCTGAAGCGCTAGACAAAACAGACAATCTGCGTCGCGACCCTCTTGAGCCCGTCGACGACGCCGACGGCTGTTTGGGCTTGTGCGATTTGGTTTTCCTGGCTATTTGCGACGCAGTCTCGTCAAAGTCGACACCATTGTTCTGCTCAGCAGCTTGCTGTTGCTCTGCCAGATGTTCCTGCGCTGCTTTAGAACTGTGAGTGAATATCTTGACATTCTGTGCAATATGATGATGGCTATCTGCACCATTTGCATCTTGGACGTTGTTGTTTCCAGTTGGCAAATGGGGTGGCACTGTAGCAACTGGACTGGGCGAGAACGACTTAGACGACTGTTTTGGTGATGCACTGCCGCTTTGCTGTCGACTTGGTGGCCCACTTGGCCTTCTCGTGCTCGAGGCAGATGAATCGCTGTTCTTGGCCTGGTAACTTGGCTGTTGCTGTTGTGGTTGCTGTTGCTGCTGCTGCCTGCCAATATTTGGGTTTGATCGCTTGGTTTGCAGCGCAGGCGGAAGCTTTGGTGATCCTGGAGTTTGCGACGGACGTCGAGGAGGCTGCATGTTTGAGCCTGTTACAGCAGCTGAAGCAGCCAATGCTGCAGCAGTACGTGACGACGACAGACTTGACGAGGTTGAAGACGACGACTTGATAGACGACTCCGACATCTTGCGCGACTGCTGGGAAGAGCCAGATGTAGCTTGAATGGGTGGTCCTGTCTTTGCAGTAGACACAGCCTGCGGTGTCGAAGAAGCTGGAGATACCCTCGTTTGGCTCTTTGACGAGGTCAGCGGACGCAAAATCGGACCTGTTTTAGCGCTTGACACCGGAACAGGCTCCCCAGTCTCTCCAGGCTGTAGAGATTGAATTTGAGGTCCAGTCTTAGCCGACGCAGCCATCTGGCCTAAAGCTTGACGGCCCTGAGCGGAACTAGAACTAGCAGTGGACTGGAGAGGCCGTAACACAGGCCCAGTTTTGGCGGATGAGGTCGGGCTGGGCGGTTCTGGGCCACCATGTGCGACTGCCTGACCCATCTGAGGTGCTGACTTGGACAGTTCAGCAACTCTGGCAGCAACGCTGCCAGCTGAACCCGCAACGACTCGGGCAGTTGATGGCTGCTGTCCAGAATGGGTCTGAGCCTGAGCCTGACCTTGTGTTGGTCGGGTTCGAGTCTGAGCCTGGGCCTGAAATTGAGCCTGAGATTGAGCCTGAGCTTGAGCCTGAGCCTGAACTTGAGCTTGAGCCTGAACTTGTGTCTGAGCCTGAGCCTTGGCCTGATCCTGGGCCTGAGTCTGAGGCAGGGTCTGAGGATGGCTTGTTCCTGGTCCAGTGAAAGCACTTGGTTGAGATTGAGACTGAGAAATGCCGGTTGTTTGGGCAGTCGCTGATGGTCCAGCTGGTTCTGGCGCTGGCGACTTGTCTTCAAGCTGGTCCAGCCCAACAAGTTCAGGAGAACGACCATTCGTGTACTTGCGGTAGATCTTCAAAATGCTGTTGATTATGGTCGCTTTCTCGCGTGGTGACTGGGTCTCCCAATAGTACAGCTTGCCCAGGTGGATGGTGAATCCTACAGGGCTCGGCACGTCGTTCTCGATTCGGGTCAGCTCATCGAGATTCCAGGTTTTGCCAATCTGAAAGCTGCCATTGGGATTCTCCCTCGCTTTGTGCATCCGCACCCGGCCTGATTTCCGCACTGCTAGGATCACCACCCGATGCTTCTTGGCAGACTCTGGCGAATTCGCTGCTGGTCGGGACGACGGATAGTGCGAGTCTTCTATTATCCGGACGTGAGTAATGTAGCTTTCGAGTACTGGAGGTTAGCCATGTATATCGTGACAGAAACAACACTTACAAACACCATTTTCGTCGACTTTGGAGAAGCATGAGCTGATAATTCCTGCTTTGTCTTTGTCGTACTGCTCTTTCAGCGGCAGCGCGTCGCTGCGCACCGCTGATACCGGACTTGGCGTTACGGGTGATTTCTGGTCAGAGCCTGCCGAGCTCTTTTGCCGACTATGTTTGTTGTGGCCAGGAAACGACGGAAGGTGGTTCATGGCTAGAGAACACGGCGTGTCGCCAATATGCCTTCCTACTGAGTACGTCTGGCTTTGACAAATACGTCTGTGTCAATGTCGAGGTGAGGCTGTAAAGCTCAGGGGGCACGCACGTTAAGGCAGCTAGACAGTACAGAGCAGATATAAAACACAACTCAATTTAATTTTTTTTTACACCAATAATGCTTTGCAAATATATTTTTTCAGGTGATATATGGCTCTTGCAATTGGCACACTATTTCGAAAATTGGAACCATATTCTCAGTACAGAACAGAAGAGGGAACTTGACAGCTAAATAGCTGCTAAGTTATATCAATATACGTTAAATACGTTACTGCATATGCATTAAAGCTTCATCCGTGACATAACGTCAATTGGCTATTCACTTATGGAGTTTGATAAGGCGATCCCTGCATGCGATTCTGCCGTCACACTCTAAGAGCTGAGGACGGGACTATGTACGAACAGGGCGAATTTTTGTTCTCAGCTGCAATTTTGAGTTATAAATACTTTTTTGAAAATCTTATGCACACTACATTTCTAATCCCCAAGTTCAAAGCTAGAGTCACCTCATAACAAAGGCGGGGATCTCTCATTCATTATTCCCTTGTGGCTCTTGGTTGTGTCTGGCACGTAACTGACGATGGAAATCGTCCAGTATAGTTCGAAGAGCATCCGAATCCTGCTCATCAAATAATGGGTCTTGCATGATCCTCCTCTGCATGATCTGCAAATCATTATCATCTGCTTCGCCTTGATCCTGTTCTGCTTCACCTTGACTTTCAGCTGCTTCGTCTTGACTTTCAGCTGCTTCGTCTTGACCTTCAGCTGCTTCACCTTGACTTTCAGCTGCTTCGTCTTGACCGTCAGCTACTACATCTTGATCTTCATCTGTTCCGTCTTGGTCTTCATCTGTTTCGTCTTGATCTTCATCTGCCTGAATTAGACCTCGAATTTCGATATTAAACCGTCTGGCAGCTCGTGTTGCTCTGGCAGTATCCGGAGCAAATGTTCTCATACCAACGAGCTTCAATGCTCTGCTGCTGAACTCAATGAATCGAGGTGCATTCCTCCTCCGGTTTGGACCAAATATAAGTGCGGCTGGGAATTGGAGACTAGGATTGCGAGCATCACCTCCGACTCCACTACGATCAACTTCATCATCAACTATCAGCGCTTGTCTCGCGTGCCTATATGTGATGTGAGCGATTTCATCACGGCAAAACGGATCTGAATGAAATTGGCGTTGATACGGTTGGTCCTCGTTATTTCGTCTTGGCGGCGGCCGATATCCTGCCCGCTCAGCTTGTTGGTACAGCCGGAATTCAATTTTGTGGTCCGTTCTGTTCACGTCAACTGTTAATACGAGCTTTGTCCTTCCTCGACTGAGTCTGATCCACCTATCGGCATTAGAAAGAAGCTGATTTGAGGTCTCTGCAACACCGATTTTAACGACGAATGAAGGATAGTTCATACCTGTAGAGCGGTAAGACAGATCTGGCTCGTTGAATCTGTTGCCGAGTCCAGTAAAAGGTCTCCTTGCTTGACCTGATCCAATCAGATCACCCATCCGAGGATAAATATATGGAAGGCTTGACATAACAAACCCAATAGCGTCTTTCGCACGCTCATGCTCCGGTGATGCCAGTTTGATAATTGTAACCCGCTGATCGTTAAAGATATCAGCGGTGAATGGAGGACGTCTGCGTGACTTTCTATCTTTCTCGTCTAATTCAGTAGTTGTGAAATTGGTTATCTTCAAATACTGGTTGTTAGACCCGTTAATGAACTTATTGTAGGAGTTCCTTAAGAATTTTGATAGTTCTCGAGGTTCTGTGAAATTATGCTCGCAATCGGTAGAAATGTGATATGATTCAATGTACCTTGAATCAGACATGCCACTCTGCGTGTTAGCAGCATTATCTTCTGATGCCATGACTGAATTTGTTTGATATGCTGTTCAATGTCGACAAGTTCGTTCTTGTACGTACCCCTCCCTCTGGCCCAAAATCAGGGTAAAATAAACCACTGCTCGGCGCCTCTGGTGAATAGCTTGTATTCGACGGAGCGCGGGATTTCTGACTTTATAGACAAATTCAACTTGGGCATGAGCCTATGTGATACAATATTAGCGAGTTTCAGTAAGTTCTGCTTAGCCACATGCCGGGAGCCCCATTTTGTAAGCCACATTTCTCAAGCTTGGCTACATTGAATTGTGGAGAAGGCCACGTCTCTTCGTCATGTATGTCGATGTGAAACAATGGAATTATAATTCCATGCAGCATATGTATCAAGTGGAGAAGATTGCAGTTGATCTGAAGGTATGGCTCCCTGTTGTATGAGAATCATCAACAATGGACGCACTCTTAGGCTTGTAATTCACACGAAAGGAAATGCCACGCGATAAAATCATTGCGATCGGCTGCGCTAACTTTATGTTTCGAATAAATCGGAACAGATGATACACTTCGGCCAGAACGGGCAGATGCACGCTGGAAATCATGTATAAACAGTCTAAGCCCTCATGTTGTTATGACCTGCTGGGAGCTCAATCATATATGCCGTTCTTAAATAACACCATTATATTACGCCATTCAGAGAAATCTCTCAGTTTAACGTATTTAACATATGATCAGCCCCTACAATTAGAATGGCCCATATAGGCCGGGTAACTACAATGGGTGGAAACAAGACTAACAGGGAATTAATGAGATTAAAGTTCAGAGGAATGAGATCAAAGTTGACAGTTAACTCGTCTCCACCCATTGTAGTTACCCGGTACCCGGTCTATATGGGCCATTCTAATTGTAGGGGCTGTTCATATGTTAAATACGTTACATGCTTATGACAATTGCAAGTCCCACTGAACGGAAAACAGCGTGAGAAAGGCAGGTACTAAAAATATGTTAGTCTATTCATTTTAAAATAAACTTGACATTACGATGTAAGTAATTGCGAAAGAAATGCCTCAGTAGATGCAGCTCTGTTGACTATTACCCAACGGTTCGTGCCATTTTGTCAATCTGGTTATTTTATTTGCTTTCTTCATTCTTTCCAAGCCAATTTCCAGCTCTGATTTTCTAATCATCGAGCTTCTCTGGGATGGAAAAATCATTAAATTATATCCAACTGTAAATCGGCTGCGTCCTCCAGCACACCTCACAGAATAAACTGACGCGCCAGCAGAATTCAGTATGCGAGACTTTAAGAGACAGAACCAAATAGGTCAAGTGATTCGAAGGTCAATCGATTCGAAGTTCTTTCCAATTGGACCGTTTATAAAGATGCAAAAAAAAGCTGTTAATTTCGGATATCCAAGTCCTAAGATAAGATTAGCTATAGTCCAAAACGCAGGTCCCTTGCTGCCAGCCACAAAACTCAGATATCTTTCTTTTGTTAGGCTCCGTTAGATAGCCACATAGGTGATGCCAAGCAAAATATCGAGCCTATTCAAAATATATCTTAATCCAATTGCCAGTCAATATAGTAACGGTGATAGTTGAGGTCTGAGGGTCTCACTACATCAGTAGCTTCGAGATACCGGAACTGGAATCCCATCACAAGATAAGTAGTGCCAGATTTGAAGTCCCCAAAAGGAATGTTGCGGTACTGTTACTGGTGCTGCTGCATCAGGAACGCATAGGCGACGTCGCATTTACCCGCCAAACTCGGCCAAGCGGAGATCTGGGGCATCCACTATGGGTTGGCGCTTCTTATCATGCGTGAGCGCGGCAGCGATGTTCCGTGTGATGCCAGACGAGACGCAATGTCCACAATTTTGACAGCAGCTGATACTGTCCCAAGCAGTGATTCTCCCTGATTAGGTACTATCGTGCAGCTCTATGCATGCAGCCAAGTTATTGCTGCCTTTTTAAGTCCAGCAACTGCAGCCCCATTCTGTTAGTCGAGCCATCGTTATCAATGAGACAACAGCAAAACTAGCCACTGAAATAAACAATTCACGGACCTCCACACCCGCTATTGGTGGAAAGTTTAGAGTACAGGGGTTGCTGTCAACGATCGACGGCCGTATTGCTGCAATAATCCAGTCCTGGAGATCAGCGCTCGGGGTGCCTTGCTGTACAGGAGCGCTGCCTTATCACCACCAGCAGATATCGGTTGAGCACCCGCAAGACGTCTCAGTTATCGCATGGGTAGCAGTTTTCAGACATGCCGCAAATCCCGCTGCTGTCGTGGGTTTATAAACGCGGGTGGGGCCTGTTCTCGCCCAGCTACCTACGAATGACAGAGTCTAAGGAAGACAAGACTGTATATGCCATCGAGCCTGCCGAGGAAGGCCAAATCACGGCAGTGGTCGTCCCCAAGCACTATGGCGAGTCCACTGATATCGCCATGGCTATTGCCTTGGAATCACAGGGCTTGGAACTGGACGAGGCCACCGACAGGCGGCTGCTCCGCAAAATCGACATCTACATCTGTCCCATCATGTGCGTAGTGTATGCCATCCAGTTCATGGATAAGCTGTCCAATTCGTACGCATCAATCATGGGATTACGTACAGATCTGGCCATGTCGGGTTTGGAGTATAGCTGGGTTGGCAGCGCGTTCTACCTCGGATACATGATATTTGAAATCCCCACCTCTTACAGCCTGCAGCGATTCCCCATTGCAAAAGCGCTGGGTGCTTTTGTCATCACATGGGGGCTTGTTCTGGCGCTGACGTCACAGGCACAGACCTATAACGGGTTCATCACCACTCGAGTGGTGTTGGGCATATTAGAGTCTGCCGTGACGCCAGGATTTGTGCTGCTGACTGCTCAATGGTATCGCCGTGAGGAGCAGTTCATGCGCACCTCACTGTGGGTGGCATTCAACGGGGTTGGCACTATAATTGGAAGCCTTACTGCTCATGCTCTGGCGAAGAGAGACGCTGACGGATCGCTGCCTATGGCAGGATGGAGGCTTTTGTTCGTGATTATTGGAGTAGTGACTATATTTCTGGGCATTGTATTCATACTCCATGTGCCTGACACCCCTTCCACGGCGTGGTTTTTAACCAAAAACGAGCGACTGCTGGTCGTGGAGCGAATTCGAACTAACAAGCAAGGATTTGGAAACCGTCATTTCAAGTGGTACCAGGTGGTAGAGGCGTTCACCGACATACGGACCTATCTCATGTTCTTCATCATGCTGGCCATGGACATCCCTAATGGAGGAATCACAAACTTCGGAAGCATTCTACTCACTGGGATGGGCTATGACAGCACCAGAGCACTAATTATGGGAGCTCCCATGGGCGCAGTGGAACTCGTAGGTGTCAGCCTAGCTGGCTTTCTGGCTCAGAAAACCCAGCAGAGGATGCTTGTGGGAATCTTGGGCTGCGTATACAATATATTGGCCAGCTGCCTTCTTGCATTCCCGTCTACCACCGCTCCGCAGCTGGTGGGCTATTATTTGTTTGGCGCCTCAGCCATCACTTTTGTATGCCTGCTCAGTTGTGTGTCTTCAAATTCTGCAGGTCATACTAAAAAAGTTGTTGTCGGTGCTATGAATCTGGTTGGCTACTGCGTTGGAAACTTGATAGGTCCCCAGACATTTGTCGCTGCCGAGGCACCCACCTACTCGTCGGCAAAGATATCCATTGTGGTGTGCTATGTCGTGGGTCTCGTCCTGACTGCAGCACTATACTATGTTAACCGACGGGCAAACCGAATTCGCGATAGCAGGGGTGAGAAGCTACCGCCAGAATTGGCAAACGCTGAGTTTGCTGACCTGACTGATTTTGAGAACCCGGAATTCAGATATGCCCTCTAGTTGTTCAATCTATATACCAATTTCTCAATTTCTCAATTTCTCAATTTCTCAATTTCTCAATTTCTCAATTTCTCAATACCCAATTTCTCAATTGTTCCTGGAAAGCTGCGTTGCTCAGGAGTTAGTTATGCATGCAGCGCTTATATGGCTGTTCTATGCGTTGAATTGATTTCAATGCATGAGCACATATTGAACAAGATAATTGCTGATCACTCACGGAAGATTTGGAATTGTAACTAGACGACTATCAAAGATGCTGATTTATCACAAGTACGGACAATTGCTTTGAAACTCCGTTTGGGATAACTCTAGAACTGACTTCTTCAATAGTAGATGCTACGGCCCGTAACCTCGATATGAATTTCACTCACCCTCCTTTTCTATGATTCACACCATTTCGCTGTATTTATATAAGAATGTTTTTTCATTATTGTTGGGGAGGAAACTACAGTTGAGATAACATTATCATGCCTACTATTAAGTCACTCCCAGCTTACTTAAGCCACCGCTGTACAGCTAAATCCGGAACCCGGTATAGGCAGGTAGCCGCGCGTAAAGCTAAAACTGTCATCTTACGATCAGATGGAGTGTTCCAAGATGCCGTTAATTTTGGCTTCTGGAAATACCTTACATGGCCAGCGACTGGCGGAGACGGTGCCCAGCCTGTCAGATAGATTGGAATGTAGCATAGTTGGGTGGAAATCAGCCAATCCAAGTGTCGATTTGGCTGCCAATCAGGTTATTCCTCCCCTTGCATCGCTCACCAGACCAGCAGGCCCTGAGAGCAGTATCGATATCACCGGTGAGTCAATATGAACTACCATAATGATTGTATCGTAATCTAACTTGTAGCCAAGCTGTTCTTGCCAAATGGGGTGTGTGTTGACGTTGTTGACGCCTATACTCGGGAGGCTCTACAACTATTTCACAGTTATCTGGGAGCGACCACAAGCATCAAGCTGTTCATTCTGTCACTAGAAGGGATTTCATTCAGTGATGACGATGAACAGGGACAGACAGGCTGTGACTCGAGGTCCAATGGTGTGTTACCGACGTACAGCAATATCTACGAGCTGTGGAAATCGTTTACAAAAGCCGGTTCCTCCTCTGCAGATATAACAACATTTGGAATCGCCGAGCTTTCGAGTGATCGATTAAGACAGCTGGTTGCTGCTTCTCAGCAGCATCATGAAGTTGTTCCCACTGTTGACCATATCAATGCATCAGATTGTTGTGCGCTGCCTCCTGGGCTGTTGTCGTATGCCAAGGCTGAAGGAATCCGACTTTTAGCCCATCATGACCCAGACGAGATGTTTCCTGCAGAGGAATTGGCACAGTTAGAACAGCAGGTAGCCTCAAAGCTAAAATGGCGATGGGTTCTGCGATTGACAAGTATCGTCAATGACAGACAGGTCCTGGTGGGAAACGAATACTTTGCAGCGTTTGACAAGAAGCAGCATTAGAAAATCCAAAGACAACAACAGCAACAACAGCAGCAGCAACAACGAAGCATCGCGATAATGTGTACAAGAAATAAAGCCAATTTAAAATTAATCATACACAATGCCATTAAATACTCTAGTCGGCCGCGAAATAGTCGACAAGCACGTTGACCAGCGCCACGAGAATCTCGACGGCGATAAGCACAATCACAATAAACTCCAGATACTCCTCTACAGTTAGATACCATAAACGTATAAATGCAAATACTCACCATGGGCATGACCAAGCTGTTCTTTGAGCATCTGAAGCAAGTCAGATATCACCTCCAGCCGCGTGTTGAGTAGCTGGACCCGCTGATTTATCTCCAAATATCCTCTTGTCGCCTGATATATTGGCTCTAGATGTGGTTCTGACCACATGAGCTCTGGTGAATCCAGGATAGATCCATGGAGATTGATATCTTGTTTGTTAGCTTCCGCGGCGCTACTACGATCAAACAAACTTACTGATGCGCAATATGAAAAGCTCTCCTATACTCATCATGATGTTCTTCCTATTCATATTGATCTTCCCAGTGAGAGCTACTTCCTGGGGAAAGTCCTGGGTGGCATCGATAGTATTATCGACCAGTTCTTCAAACAGAGAGATCTTGGCCGACTGGGCGATAGCATGGGAAATGGACACTTTTATCATGTAGTTCGTGTTGTCTCGGAGGGTGATGAAGTCGTTGTAGATGCGAGGTTGATAGCTTTTTGTCACATAATAATTGAATTCCTCAATTTGGACGTCTTCGTCCGCCAATTTCTCGTTCTCAAACCGAGCCAGCTCTTTGAGGAACCGTTTCTCCTCAGCCTCGGTGAATCCCCACAGAACCGCGACCCCGTAGTCAAACAAAAAGATCTCGCTCTGGTCCTTGTAGCTGAGGTCCAATTCTCCACCTTCGTCATCCAGTTTGATAAGAGTCTCTCCCGCCGATCCGGGATCTCGTCGATACCGATATGGCGTATATAGGCACTCGTCAAATAGCTTTGGCGACGCATGATGAGCTTTCCGACCCGCGAAGTACCGGCTCAATTCTGCGACTCGATAAGACCCAGCAGTGCAGTAGGCAGTGACTCGAGGCAGCATCGACCGATGCGCTTTCCCGAGCCTTTCAGCGTCTCGACGAGCAGGAGGATCGGTTATCCTCGTTACCTGGGAGTACACACCTTGGTCTCCGACATTATCGTCTAAAACAGGCTCATCGGGGAGCAGTTTGAGCTTTTGGGTGGTATATGATGTTCTCTGGGGACCGATCCGTCTCACTGGACCTTTGAAGTTTGGAGGATAGTCGGGCCTTGCTGGAGCCTTCTGGGGGCCAACTTGCTGTGGAACTGCCAACGGCGGCTGCTGGCCATTCCAGTGAGTTGCTGGAAGCAGTGGGGTTCTATCGGACATGGCGACAGCACACACTCCACCAGGTTCGAGACAGACGCAATCCTACAGATATGGATTGGTAAATAAATATTGGAGGGGCGTGGGTGAGAAACTCCAGCTGCTATATCGGGGGTCGCGCAGGTTACCGTTGCCATGTTGTGGTAGCGATATTCTATTATAGAGTGCATGCAGAGTCCGCATATTGGGATCACTTAATCGAAAAATATATGAGAATGCGTAGAAATAGGCTCTATGACATGATCCCAAGATATTTTAGTTGAAATGATGCATTTATCATCATTAGATCCAAGTCCTCAGTATATGGTGAAAGTGCTTTCCCCAAAAGTCAGGGAGCTCCCACAATAGAAGTATCTACAACAAATGAGCAGAGTATAATTTGAAGTCACACTATAGTATGCATATGTTCGATAGAAATGATCGAATATCTGTTAGACAAAAACATGGCATAAAACAAAAAAGGGAAACACGGTATCGCTTCTTGACAGTGTCCACGCCTCAACTGCGCAGCAGTTGCAACAGCGCGACGGAGTCGCAAGATATCAAATATCACAGAAAGGCGCGAGCAGGTCGATAGCATAAATCTTGCGACTCCGTCGCGCTGTGACAGCTGCTGCGCGGTTTTTCCATCGTAGGTAGCAGCCAATATGGGCCGCTGCACAGATAAATCGTATTCACATACTAATTGGATTGCCAAATTGCGCCTAGTTACCAGCAGCTGTCCAATAGGGGTAAAGTATATGTTAAAATAAGCATTCAAGTATACTGAGGGTGCATTGAATTGAATTGAATACAATGACCATTTGCATTGGCATCTACGTTAATTGGGGTAACCCCACCGGAACAATACCACCGCTCCTAGAGGAAACTTTGCCCTTTCTGTAACGTGAATAATTGCCTAGTGCTCTTTGTGATGCTTCATGTTCTTATGCAGGCTATCAGAAACGGTTGTTTGGATACGAGGGTAAACCGAATACGAGCATTAAAGTTAAGTTGCATGCATAACGGCAGCAAGGCTGAAATGTCTCCATCATTTGGCCGATCCCTGACGTTCAATATTTGGCTACAGAACTTGATTCGAGAAGATTCAAAGCACAACAGCGAAGTTGAAATGCCAAAAAGCAGCATTGGATCATTAGCGACGGATTTACACGATCCTACAAGACCGGCATCAGGAAAATGGAATACGACGATTTTTTAGCCCTAGACGGCTCACAACAAACTCGGAAAACTCGCTATGACACTGTGACGTTCCATGTTCGTTTCTGCAATCAGAAGCACGTCAAAAGTTCAACGTACAGGTACAGCTTTACCCCCACTCATTATTTACAACTAACGAACCCACGCCGTCGGCAACGCCACATCAACGCCACATCAACGCCACATTCATCTCGGACCGCCCATTGCCTACTATGGTAAGCTACATCTCACTAGTAATGGGCACAACCCATCTCACCATAAGGGCCATACTAATTCAATTCTCTATACAATTGCTTTCAGTAGCAGCATATGCACTTATCATCATAAACGTTTTTTTTCTTTTCTTTTCGAGTGCCAAGTCGAGCTTTATTGGCGTTATTCGCTGACGGTGCTGGATATTGCCACAAATTGATCATCGGCAGCCTTGCCGCATTGGGGCCTATTGTGTGTCATTGCATTGTACGGCTGACGGCAGCTAATTGTCCGGCGGGCAGATTCTGAGCCCGAATCCGACATGACCCCTAAAGCAGCTATATAGGGGGGAAGTTAGCCCCCAGAAGCTTCATTAGCGACTCAATGGACAAGACTACAGAAGCTGACGGCCTGAATGAAGGCGTTGTGGCGCCAACTCCATCTTCGCTGCATACTTCTGAATCCAACGATGGCGTCGCGGCTTCTCTAGGAGATGTTGACGGCGCTGCTTCACCAGAACAGGTTTCTGAAGAAGCCCCTTTCAAGATGAGCACACGTGCGTTTTTGGCGCTAGCAGAGTATATGCTGCTGACGGTTTTGGTGGCGGTCGATGCCACTTCAATTGGGGCTCCGCTGCCCAAAATCACCGACGAGCTCAAAGGCACGACTGTGCAAGCAGTATGGACTGGTAGCGCCTACCTGCTGTCAGCAGCAGTAGTGCAGCCGGTATTCGCGTCGTTGTCAGAGATTTTTGGCCGCATGCCTGTCACGATGGTTTCGACGGGTCTGTTTGCAGTGGGTTCGCTGATATGCGCACTGGCCAAGAATTTTGCAACCCTGATTTCGGGACGAACTGTTCAGGGACTTGGCGGTGGCGGCATTATAGTGCTTACGGAAATCATCATCACTGATCTGGTGCCGCTGCGCGAGCGAGGCAAGTATTTTGGGCTTTTGGGGGCCATGTGGGCGCTCGGGACGGTCGTAGGGCCTCTTCTGGGAGGAGGATTTGCGACCAGTGCCTCGTGGCGGTGGATATTCTATATCAACCTGCCTATCTGTGGTATTGGGCTCGCCACGACACCTGTGCTGGTACGCCTACACCGAGAAAAATCCACTATTCTCGACAAATTGGCGCAGATCGACTACATCGGAATCGCCGTTTTCACCGTGTCGACGACCTCGCTGCTGCTGGGAATCACGTTTGGCGGAGTGCTGTTCCCCTGGAAATCGTACCATGCGATTCTGCCGCTTGTTTTGGGGTTTGTAGGCGACGTTGTGTTCGTGCTGTACGAGTACTATTTCGCAAAACGCCCCATGATCAGGCTGGCAGTGTTCTCCAACAGAAGTGCTGCAGTCGCTTACATACAGGTGCTGCTCCATGGTCTTATTCTGTGGTGTGCAGTGTACTACCTGCCGCTGTACTACGAAGGTGTTAAAGGCTACAGTTCGCTGATATCCGGAGTTGCTGTGCTTCCAGAGACACTCACGGTGGCTCCTGCTGCCATCATGACAGGGCTGATCATTACAGCGACCGGCAAGTACGTGGTGCTCTCATGGATAGCGTGGGCGTTTGTCACGTTGGGTGTTGGACTGTTATATTTATTGAAGGTACACACTACTGTTGGCCAGTTTATTGGCCTCAATATCCCGTTCAGTATTGGCGCAGGCATCCTGTTCGCGTCACTCAACCTTTCAGTCATTGCGCCAAACACCAACGAGAACACGCCCTATGCAGCCTCCATGCTGGCATTTTTGCGAGAGATCGGCCAGGCTATAGGCGTGGCGATAGGCGGATCGATTTTTGCCAACCAGATCACCGCCAAAGTGGCTGCTAATCCTATTCTTGACCAATACAGCAGTTCTGGCAGCTTGCAGGCGATTGCGCTGATCCAGGAAATCAAGCTCGTCACCGACGAGACAGTCAAGAGTGCGCTGATACTGGCATTCGACGAGTCGCTTCGGATTGTATATATTGCGATGGTAGGCTTTGCCGGTGTTGGGTTCATTCTCAACGTGCTCGTCAAAGGCTACAGCCTGGATGTGGAGTACAAGTCCAAGCAGCGCATTCGCGAGAAGGAGCACGATGTCGAGGAGCTCGACACCGAGAAGTAGCCTACGATATTTATACTTACAACTGACGCATACCGCTACTATGTGTAATCTAGAACTTCACTCAAAAATAATGGTGCTAAACGGTTTACTCTACTGTTCATAATTGTATTTCCCATCCTATCTGATATTATAAATCGTCGTCAGACGTGTACAGTTGCTATGCATACACACAATGCGACATCAATTACACTGCAGAGGCAGTCTTGCGACTCCGTCGCGCTGTGGCAACTGCTGCGCAGTTGGGCGTGGAAACTGGCGATCTTGGGTCGACCACGGGGACACGGGCAGTTCAACTGCGCAGCAGTTGCTCCAGCGCGACAGAGTCGCGGAAACCGAGTCTTTGAAATGTAAACCATTGGATGTATGTAATTCGTATACACCACGAGTTATGAGATCGGGTTACTGAAAAGCCAGTATTTAACAGTTGTATTGCCATTCTTTCTGATATTTATTAGCGACCATCGGGAACGGGCAGATCAACTGCGCAGCAGTTGCTGCAGCGCGACAGAGTTGCAAAAACCGGGTCTTTGAAATGTATACAAACGCATGTAAAAAGACGTATACACCGCCAGTGATACGTATGAGTTACTGAAGTCAGTGATTCACAATTGAATTACCATCCTATCTGATATTAGAAACGGTCATCAGAAGAGTACAGTTGCTGCAATCAAATATAGGCCTGCTTCATATGCAGCTCTGATAAGCACATGTCGCATATATCAGAGACGGTATTTAGATAGATATAAATTAGGACAAAACAGTCGCACAAGTAATGCAGATGTGCACAAACTCTGTGCTTGATTTCCGGTCACATTTGGAGTTTTAGCTTTTCGTTTGTATATTTTAGAGTTCGGCGCTCATCTCACACGCGTCTGTGAGGATGGTCCTTGCAGATAGTCATGCACGGCGCGTTTTTGCCGGATTGGGAATACATAAATTTTTATTTCGCTGATTTCGTTTCTCTTTCCCGTTCTCGTGGCGAAGACTGGCATCCTCAAGTTCCAGGAACGCGGCACACATTCATCCAAGGGCAAAGCACACACACTGAAAATACCTGAATAGCTGTCATGAAGTACGTGGTTGTTTCTGGTGGTGTCATCAGCGGCATTGGCAAGGGTGTCATTGCGTCGTCGACCGGTCTGCTGCTCAAGACGATTGGACTCAAGGCGACTTCCATCAAGATCGACCCCTATATGAACATCGACGCCGGCACCATGTCGCCACTGGAGCACGGCGAGGTGTTTGTGCTGAACGACGGTGGAGAAGTGGACCTTGATCTGGGTAACTACGAGCGCTATCTCAACGTGACGCTCACCAAGGACCACAACATCACCACTGGCAAGGTGTACAGGCAGGTGATCGAGCGCGAGCGTCGTGGCGATTACCTGGGCAAAACCGTCCAGGTGGTGCCCCACTTGACCAACGCCATTCAGGACTGGATCGAACGCGTCGCGCAGATTCCTGTCGACGGCGACGACCAGACTCCCGACGTGTGTATCATCGAGCTGGGAGGGACGGTTGGCGACATCGAGTCTGCTCCGTTCGTGGAGGCGCTGCGCCAGTTCCAGTTCCGAGTGGGTCCCGAGAACTTCGCGCTCATCCACGTGTCGCTGGTGCCGGTGATTCACGGCGAGCAGAAGACCAAGCCGACCCAGGCAGCCATCAAGGACCTGCGAAGTCTTGGGCTGACTCCCGATATCATTGCGTGCCGGTGCTCGGAACGCCTCGACACGGGTGCTATCAGCAAGATCTCGATGTTCTGCCACGTGGGCCCTGACCAGGTGCTGGCCGTCCACGACGTCAACTCGACGTACCACGTCCCTGTGTTGCTGGAGCAGCAGAACCTGCTCAAGTTCTTCGTCAAGCGATTCAAGCTCGACAATCTCGACGTGTCCCAGGACATGAGGCTGCGAGGCGCCGATTTGTGGAGACGGTGGACTGATCTCACGCTCGCTCACGACCACAGCTTCGAGAGGGTGCGCATTGCCTTGGTCGGCAAGTACACCAATCTGCAGGACAGCTACATCTCGGTGGTCAAGGCGCTCGAGCACTCAGCGCTGCGGTGCCAGAAAAAGCTCGAGATCGTGTGGGTGGAGGCGACCGATCTGGAGGCCAAGAATGCCGAGACCAACAAAGCCGACTACCACAAGGCGTGGGGGAAAGTGTGCGACGCCGACGGAGTGCTGGTGCCTGGCGGGTTTGGCACACGAGGAACCGAGGGCATGATTGCTGCTTCCAAGTGGGCTCGCGAGAATAAGGTGCCGTACCTAGGCATCTGCCTGGGATTCCAGGTGGCCATCATCGACTACGCACGCCATGTGCTAGGAATGACCACCAACTCGATCGAGCTCGACGAGACGGTGACGGACCCTGTCATTGTGTACATGCCAGAGGTCGACAAGACCCAGATGGGCGGCACCATGCGACTGGGCATCCGTCCTGCCGTGTTCCAGCCTGGCTCCGAGTCGAGCTACCTGCGACGGCTGTATGGCGGTGCTGACATCGTCAACGAGCGTCACCGACACCGCTACGAAGTCAACCCGGAACATATCGCGCAGATCGAGGACTCGGGACTGTCCTTCATTGCCAAGGACGAGAAGGGTGAGCGTATGGAGGCGTTCGAGCTCACGGGCCACCCGTACTTTGTGGGCACTCAGTACCACCCTGAATACTTGTCGCGAGTTCTTGATCCGTCCAAACCTATCCTGGGCCTTGTGGCGGCCAGTTCTGGCAAGCTCGACATAATTGCCAACCAGACGTCGCTGGTCAATGGCAAGAAGGCTTCTGATTTCTGATCTGTCACTGTGTTTGGATCTGGGTCTGATTGTAGTTGTGATTTTGATTTTGATTATGACTACGATTGTGATTGAGATTGCGATTCATATTGCCTTCTAGATTCTAGATTTTTTGCTCTATTTTATATATAAAAACCACACCTGTATGTCTAGTTGCATGGTTTCGACCGCTAATATATTATTCAAAAGCCTGCATCTCGCTCTGCGCACGCACTCTTTCTAACTCTCCACAGAACAGCCGCATCTCATTGCATATCTCGGTGCGGCACAAAATATTTTATAAAACTGGAAATTTCAGGCACAAATATTTCTACCGATTTTGCCTTGAATCAACATGGGGAAGCCCAAGACAGGCACGGTTTCTGCCGTAAAAAAACACACAGTAAGTTGAAATAGCTGCTACAGTGGTTGTTTTGCTAACTTCAAGTTTGTTTCGTTTCGAGACAAAGTAGATGCGGTCAAGATCGACCCAGTGCGACGAGTTCGCCGACGAGTCGTCGACTACGATATCGAGAGCAGCTACTTTTTGACGGCTTTCAATCACTGGACGGAACTCAACTTGTCGATCAGTTTCAGCCAGTTCAGTGCTGAGTGCCACGACTATTGCCAGTCGCTTCCGCAGCTGATCCACTACCAGAAGGAGGTCATGGATCTGCTCCAGGTCTATATCTCCAAAAAGGACGAGCATTCGCTCGAGTCGCTTCTGGATTTGGTGACCCATTTCGCTCACGACCTGGGTCCCGACTTTGAGCCATATTTTGGAAATACGCTAACGATTCTGATGGATCTGGCATCGTCCGAGTCGAATCTTTCGATTCTGGAGTGGACTTTTAACTGCATCGCATATTTATTCAAGTATCTTTCACGGCTGCTGGTCACAGACCTGAGGCCAACTTACGACGTGATATCGCCACTGCTCGGGAAAGAGCACCAACGACAGTTTGTTTCACGGTTCACTGCAGAGGCACTGTCTTTTCTGATCCGCAAGTGTTCTGGAGATTCTTTGAAGCTCATCATCGATCATATTATCAGCGACGTGCTATCACAGCCAGATAACAAGGAATTCCACAATACGGTGGCGGCTTTGTTTGCTGATTCCCTTAAGAGTGCTGGGAACAACCTGCAATCCAAATCTATAACGTTGATTCCTCTTATAATCTCGTGCTGCGAGTCGACAGACAACATAATAGCCGTGGATTTGGTGAGCCAAGTTGTAACTGGACTACTCCATCATGCGAGGATGGAGACTGCTGAACCAGTCTATGAGTCAGTCTTCAAGTTCGTCGACGACTTCACTGCTGGAGTATATCCGCCTCGGCTGAGCACATCGATATTGGCAACTCGCTTGTTGTTTGATATTGCTGCCTTAAGAAAGGGTAGCAGAGTTACAGACTGGGACCCGATTCTTAAAAAGACTCATGGAATACTGGAGCTATTCAACAGTTCCAAAGACCTCGCCCAAAATGCCGACCTCATTTCGTCAGTTGTATCACTAGCGACGGCTCTCTTTTCGTTGTCGGATTTCCAGTCCACGGCCAAATCTTTTACTGCAGTGGTTAATCAGTTGTATATACTACTGGGCGCACAGTTCTTTCCTGTATTTTGCGAATGCCTGGCTTCATCAAATGCTGCTGTATTTGGTACTTACATGGTGCCATATTTCCAGAAATACATCACTCAATTTGGTACTGAGCACCAGCTATTGAGTGCACTCTGCTTGAATACATTGTTCCGTGCAGGACTTGTGAATAACACTGGAAGACCGACTTCAAACACAATAATACTATCCCGAGAATCTGCACTGGTCAAAGATGTCGAGCAATCTCTGGCCGAACCCAATAGTCTGGTTGAACTTTGGTGGAAACTTGATCTCCTACTTCTTTTAGGTCCGTCCAAACAGCCATTTGAGTGGCTCGAAATAGGTTTCCAGCGGGTTGTGCAGTTGCAAAATGACGACGCCAAATGGAAAGCTCCATTGCTGGGAAAGCTGTTGAAAATTATATCAAAATCGTCTTCCAATCAGATTCGGGTTCTTGACGTGATCCTTGAGTCTCTATCTGATCTCATCTGGTCAGAAGCATTCCTGGAGGGTTTTCTCGATTATCTCAAGTCACCCAATAGCGAGTCGCCTAAAGATATCGACCTTTACTCAATCAAGCTGTCGCAGTGCCTCCTCTCTTCGTCTCATGGAATAAGGTATTTGGCGATCCTTGTTATTCTGGAATTGTATTCCAAAAGTAGCTCGCCTCCACCGACGCTGGTTTCCGAATGCAAAACTATCGAAGAAAGTCCTCTCGATATTTCGAATAGCAGGAACTGGGCCATGCATATTCGCAATCTGGGGAATAACTATTCCAGTACCGGATCCGATGTCGTACTCGATGCTATTGTCCCGAAGTATCTATTTGGTCTCTTAACTATCAAGTTCCAGCCTGTATGGGAAGCATCTACAGATGCAATTGCAAAGATCAGCGAGAAAAATGAAAGCGATGTATGGAAGTTAGCATATGAGTGGCTGACTCTAGAAGGAAAGACGAACTTTTTGTTTTTTGATGACGTCTTACCATTGACGACCTTTTCAATTTCCTATGGGCAATGCCATCACTTGGCCTCTACAGTCAGTACGACGATGAATACTGTGGGAAAGTTCACCAATGCTGACAGCTATTTGAAGCTTCATATACAAGATTCTCTGGCGGAGATACAACTACCTGAGTCGGTGAGAATGCACTCTCTCAACGTTTTGATGAAGATTCCACGTGTTGCTGAGCGACACACCCGAGAACTGGTGCCATACTTGCTTTGGAATATTGATGATGAAGGAGCAGCCGACGAAGAAGAAGAAGATAATGAGCTCACAACGACGCCTCTTGCGGCCTCTTGGTCAGCGAAAGATAGAGTTAAATTGCTGGAGCTATTCTCTAATTTTTCCAATCCCAGGAGCTTTTATAAATCCGAGGAAGTGTATGACCGATATCTCTACCTGCTGGCAAATCGAAATGTGTCTGTTCAAAAGTTTGCTCTGAACTGCATTCTCTGCTATAAGGATCCGATTGTAAGGAAATATAAGGATAACTTGGGTGGATTATTGGATGATACCCGTTTCAAGGACGAGGTAACTTTGCTTGTACGACATTCTGGCGAAGAAGGTACAATACATCAAGATGACCGTACCAAAGTATTACCTCTGGTGGTCCGAATTCTCTTCGGGAGATCACAGATTTCAAAAGTCGGGGGAGTAAAACAGTCAAGGAGGTTTGCTATTATTAATTCCTTGAATAATGTGGAGCCGGAATTTGTAAACTTGTTCATTGAACTGGCGGCAAGTCGACTCAGCTTCAGGGGCTTTTTGAAGTGGGATGAAGGTGAAAATATCTTCAAGAAAACAGACGACGAGAGCTTTAACATGGCTTCCGCTGATAGTCTTAGACGAGAACTTGGATTTGTCACAATGTTACAAGAGGTTCTAGAAATCATAGGTGAGAAATGCAGCTCTTCCTTACACACTATAATGGAGGCACTGACGGTATCTCTATATCGTTGCGAAATATCGAGCGAGACTGGAGGTGATAGCATCACCCAACGGAATGTGAGATCAACTCGACAGATCGGCTTGAAGTGTTTGAGCTTGTTATTTGAAACGCTCCCAACGATAGACTGGTCCGAGTACTTCTATTTTATTTATGATGCATTGATCAAGCATCGACTGGAAAAGTTCGCAGAAGGGAATCTCCAGCAACCGTCTGCCCTTATGCGACTGTTTGCAACTCTATTTACAGATATCAGATTGCTGAAGCTGTTATGTTGGGACGAGGTCGCAATTGCGAAAGCTCTTTTTGCCTGTATAAGCTTTGACGAAGTTAAAGATTCTGTTATAGAGTTGATTCTGAGAAGTATGGAAAGCCTGCTGAAGATATCAAGCGAGAATCCTTCAGATGAATATACGTCTAAAGTTGCAGACATCGTTGTCAGCGTTTTATTGGATCGCATGCCATTCCTATTTGATCGGCCAAGCAGTCCTTCATTATTGGAGTTGGAGGCTACGGTTCTGGTTGATCTTCTAAAAGGTGGCTACGAGTCGTCTGATGACGTGAGAGCTCAGCTAGTTTCTGTTTCGCTCAAGGCATTGGAGAAGAATACTACTCAGATTCGACTGCCTGTCAGAATCGCCGTTTTAGATACGTTATCAGTTTTACTGTTGGATGGTAGATCCACTGTGGAAGAGATCACAGACGCTTATGAAACACTGTCAAAGCTATTTAGACAGTTCAGCAATCGACAAATCCGAGCTCATTTAGTTCAGCTTTTTGAAGTGTTTGGACGCCAATTCGATAAGTTTTCGACAGTGTCTCGTCTGATTGCTGATCTTAATTCCTACTCACCGAAAAGGATCGATTTGCCTGATTTTGATAGAAGACTCAGAGCGTTTGCGGAAATCAATGAAGGAGGTTCCAGGAACCTAACGCCACTTGACTGGAAGCCACTTCTCTACAATATGCTTTTCTTCATGAAGGATCCGGAAGAGCTTGCTTTGAGAGCAAACGCCACATACAGCATGAAACGGTTTGTCGAGGCAGCACTAAGTGTAGACAATAAGAATGACTCAGAAGCTTTCATTGAACTCCTTGAGACGATTCTTTTACCAGTATTAAAACAGTCACTGAGAGACCCATCTGAAGTGTTTCGTTCAGAGTTCATTGATGTTCTAGGTCATATTGTGAGGCACAACAAATGGTACAAACCTGTTGAAGATATGAATGCTCTGTTGTTTGATGGGGATGAAGAGGCTAATTTTTTTAACAATATTAGTCATATACAGATTCACCGTCAAAGAAGGGCTGTGAGAAGGTTGTCGAGCCTGGCTATTCAAGGAAAGTTCAGAGATACAACTATCGCACATTATCTGCTACCCATGATTGAGCACTTTGTAGGTGGTACGGAAGGAGATGCACATAACCTATCTAACGACACTATTAAATGTGTTGGTGTGTTGTTACGAAATGTTACGTGGAATCAATATCGGGCAATTACAAAGAGATACATTAATCGGTTGACAAATCCTAATGAGAAGCTAAAGACAGTGATAAGGCTCATCGAGGCATTTGCGGACGCTTTGATTGCACCGGAGGATGAAACCGAAGTCTCCGAGAATCGGCTTGAATGGTCGGTAAAATTAGGAAGCAACTTGCCCAGTATGGAGCGGTTGACGGCATTTATTACCGAGGACATTGTTCCAACTATGCAGAAATTTCTGTCTAAGCAGAACGACGACGATGATTTAGTTGAAAGAATCCCATTGATTATTCCCATTGTGAAATTTATGACTGCATTGAGTCAGGAGACAATTGAACTGAAGCTTCCTGGGATCCTCACTGGGATATGCCAGATATTGCGAACCAAATCCTTTGAACTTAGGGAGCATGTTCGAAAATCCTTAGGAAGAATCACAACAATCCTGGGCTCAAAATACTTTGTTTTCATTATCAAGGAGCTCAAAGGTGCATTGCGACGCGGTGCACAGTTACATGTGCTTGGTTTCACTTTACATACTCTGTTAACATGTATGAAGGACAGTCTCCAGCCTGGCGATCTTGATGAGTCTGCAAAGTTGATCATGGACATAGTGATGGAAGATACATTTGGGTCCACGGGCAGAGATAAGGATGAAGAAGCATACGTTTCAGAAGTCAAGGAAGTCAAACAACACAAGAGCTATGATACTGCACAGATTTTGTCCAGTAATGTGACACTTGGGAAGTTTACAGAGTTGATAGAGCCTGTAAAACTGCTGCTTTTATATGAGAAGCTTGGGTTGAAAACGGAGCGTAAAGTGGAAGAACTATTGCGCCGATTCGCTCTCGGGCTATATCACAACACAGACTCATCCAAACGTGAGGTATTGGTTATGTGTTATCAGCTCCATGAGCTGGTCTCTAACGTTGAGTCCGAGGTTCAGCAAGTGAATGAGAAGCGTGAATTGAGTATCAAGGAGCAACAGCAGCTTGATGTGGAAGAGCATTTCACAGTGGTACTTGATTCAAGACATTGGAATGAAAACGCAAACACGATTCGCGTTGGGAACTTACATATTCTTGTTCGATTCATTCTGGATACCGTAAGAACGGTACTGGGAAAGAATGAAAACCTCATGACGGCTGAAAATGTGGCTGGCTTTATTCCAATTCTCGAAAAGAGCTTAGGAGAGAATTATGAAGATGTTCAAATAGCATCACTTCGTCTCTTAACGTTCATTATCAAGCTGCCTATACCAGACATGAATGCAAAGATTATCTCGTTTGGAAGACGAGCATTGGCACTTATAAAGTCGTGCTCATCGACCAATAGCGAGTTGTGCCAAGGAAGTCTTCGATATCTGGCGACAGTTATGAGGCACACGAGCAAGTTTTCAATGAAAGACTCGGGACTGTCGTACATTCTGAATAGAATTAAACCAGATATCGAAGAGCCTGACAGGCAAGGAATTACGATCACTTTTTTGCGAGCAGTTTTGTCATCCAAGGTAATGATACCAGAGGTGTATGATATAATGGACGAGGTTGCAAAAGTGATGGTGACAAATCAATCTCGGGTAACGAGGGAGGCGTGCCGTGGGGCATATTTCCAATTCATGACAGAATACCCACAAGGTCGTGGAAAATTGAGCAAACAACTGAAATTTCTTGTTTCGAATCTCGAATATCCATCTCCAAGCGGCAGACTGTCGGTGATGGAAATCATTCACCTATTGGTATCAAAAGTTTCCGATGACCAAATTCAGGACGTGACATCTTCATTTTTTGTTGCGCTTGTATTGGTGTTAGTGAACGACGATGTTGCTGAATGCAGGGAGAACGCAGCGGCGATAATAGGAGAATTGATTGGCGTAGCAAAGCAGGACCAATTGAACCTGATTTACAAATATTGTATTAACTGGCTTTCAAACCCAGACCAAGAATTGCTTGTCAGAGGCAGTCTGCAGGTTAGCGGTATTATTTTTGCACGGCCGGGCTTGGAAAAGAATCATACCCTCTATGAAACGGCAGAGAACGCTGCTTTGCAGATTTTAAGGGATAGCAGATCGGGGACTGACAAAGACATTGCATGGCAGACAGTTTATTACGCATTGCACTTCTTTTCCAAAATAATCCAGCAGGAGGTGCCACATTCTTTGTTTGATGCAGACCACCAGGAGCTGTGGAGCCTTGTGCAAGACTCGCTTCTGTTCCCTCATTCGTGGGTACGCCTTATATCTGCACGTCTTATAGGCGCGCTATACGGTAAATGCAGCGACGAATACGCTATAGGGGTTGATAACGACGAACTGGTTAGTGTCTGCCACAAGTCTCTGCGACAGCTCGGTGCTTCACTCGTAGACGAAGAGCTCGCAGTGCAAATTGTTAAGAACCTCATTTTTATTTGTACAAGATGGCTGAAAGCTCCGGAACCGTTTATGTTGGCGCCGAAAAAGGAAAGCTCTGACGACGAGGAAGAAGAAGAAGAGGAAGAAGTGGATGACTCTGGAAATCAGGAGACTCCCGCCATTGTATGGGTTGTGAGGCGTACTTCGAGTCTATTGCGGTCTGAAAAGAATTTTGGCCAGACGAAGACATCTAAAAAAGCTTGTGTCCAACTGCTGGCATCAATAGTCCAAATTGCTAAAGTCGAACAGCTGGCGGATTTGGGTCATGAAATTGTTCATGCATTTTTCCTATACTCCACTGCCGATGAGGACAGATATACTGAGTTCAGAGACCTGGCAAGAGAAGCGCTAAGTATGGTTCAAAGCAAATTGGGAACCACAGAATACCTACAAGTATATAGTGCAGTCCAGCAGCAGGTGGCTGAGAGGAGACTTGAAAGGAAGAGCAAGAGAGCTATCCAGTCGGTCACAGCGCCGGACGTGTTTGCGAGGAAGAAGATTCGCAAGAATTTGTCAAAGCGTGAGAAACGGAAGCATGTTAAAGACGCCAATGGATACTACCATGGGAAGAAAAAGCAGAGGTTTTAGAAGAAAAGAAAAAATTGTATCGAAGTTTTTTTCTTTTTTTCAGCCTACTGCGACACCAATGGATATTGCCATGGCAAAAAAGAAAAACGAAGAGATTCTAGAAGCAAAGAAAATTATAGCCCCTTATGCTCTTCTATACATATTATTACATATCTATTTATTTTTGTATCAAAACTATTGATGATAATAAATATCAGCAGCATCCGATAATGACTGAAAACGTTGAAACTAGTACACATCGGGCACACAGTGGAAAATTTAAAAAAAGATATTTCATGAAAATAGGTAGCATTCTTACTCATCATATTGGTATTAGATGTCTAACTTCTATAAACAATCAAGCTATCATTTGAAATGAGCTTGGCAACAATATATGAAAAACAAGTCGAACTCCATTCGCCAGTGTCCATGCTCAACTGCGACGCAGTTGCCACAGCGCGACGGAGTCGCAAACCGCCATTACAATTCAGATTAAAAGGGCCCTTAGATTCAAAACGTTTCGTGTATCAAGGTATATTGTGCAAAATAAATAAGTCTTAAATAAATGGGTGCGGGGAAAAAAGCTATGTTGTCACATTGACTGTCTCTTAATAGGGACGGGGCCCAGGAATGTTTCCACAGTAATGACAGGGATATTTGTCGAGGATAGCTGGTGTAATTGGTTCAAATGTATGGGACCTCTTTCGATAATCATTAGTGGCCACATCATCAATGGATACCATTCGGACGAGAGAGAGGACGCAATTCTCTTGATTTCACGAACTGGACGAGTGCCAACCCAAAATACCATCCCACACGAATGGAGCGCGGCCATGTGATAGGCAATGATGACATTTGAAAAGGGGTCTTTCTGCCTGGCAAGCTGCAAAAACTCATTTGATATCATAGTGACCCAACTGACAAGCATAGGCGGCGATTGATAGGCTAGAGCAGTCTTGACAATAACAATCAATGCATCTATAGCAGCACGATAAATAAACAGGCTGTGCCTCGCTTGAAGTTTTGGAGGCCTCGCTGGTGAGGAATATGCGTCGCGGTCGTCGTATCCGTCACTTTGACTCAATGGGCTAGAAGGTATCCCACTGGAGCTCACAGGCGGCCCCACCTTGCCTATCGATCTCAAAACCTCCATTGCAACCAGAAGGTTTTCAAATGCTGGCAAATGGATATGGGTGATCGAAGGCGGAGGAGTGTCTGGTACATCCACAAGCACGGGAGACAATGGCCCTTGAGCAATCACCGAGAACAGACGCTCTGCTAAGATTCGTGGACCTCTTGCGAGGCCAAATACATCCAGCGCGTTTCCTTCGGAAACCAACTCGAGCAGATCTTCAAAAGCAAAAGCGAGCATCATCAGGAAGCAGCTGGTGAGGAATTTCGCCTCTGCCGAGCTCGTGACGTCGTGCACCTGAGAGCCAGCCATGGCATTGAAGTACTTTTGCAGCGAATAATTGTGAAGGTCTCTGCTGCCGCCTGTCACGTACTGAAGATGAAGGCCAGTCAAAGCCAGTAAGGCATCCGACAAGTACGGGAACGCAAAGCTAATCTTGGGCACGATCTGGAGCCACACTGCTCGATCAGCATCGTCCTGGAACATAATGAACTTGTCGGCATACAGGAAGTAGTGGTGGATGAGCTCGAAGTCCTGATATTTAATATTGGTTTCGCTGGGCAGCAGCGTACCCAGTATGGAGGTTCTGGGATCTGGGGAGATATATTTGCGGAGCCGTTTGCTTATCCAGCGCACCGGCTGGAATTGGCTATTTGCAAATACCCCCGGGTCGTGCGGGATATTTGTATACTCGTGGTGCGGAGGCGTGAATTGCGAGTTATATACCTGATCCCCCGGACCCGGAGCCCGAGCCGGAGCAGGAGCCACATTGATGGAGTCTCCATGGACAGACGGACGAAGTGGAAGTGGAATATATTCACACTCCTTGCTCCGTTTAATGCAGTTGTCGCATGTCGGATGCCCCTCGTCACACTGATGTTAGAGAAAATGACCATCTAAAAATACAATATCGCCAAGAACCAGTAGATATACATAAGCGCCCCGATTGCTAGCACGCAAATAAATATATAAAGGAGCCAAAACCGCCCCAAAAGCCTACTCACTTTTATTCTCAATCGCTTACAGTTTAAGCACCCGTTCCGAGACTTGGAATGGCGCTTTCTCTGCCGTTTGGTGGTATCCATTTAACGTTATGGTTCACAGTTGCAGACCGCACAGACATCAACAGAGAAATTGTAATAAGAAATAACAAAATAAAAAGGGAAAAAAACCGCCTAGTGATACAATAGATTTGGGGGATCTGATCAGTCCATCGTCAGGAACAGGTCAAATATATATTAGCCCTTTGACAACCGCCGTCCCAATTCAGTAAAAACGGTACCGTGCGACAACAACGAACCACCTGCAAATCGCTAGCAGACAGGAAAAGCAACGACTGGTGTTGCACCGGTGCTTTTTCCTCAGGCGCCATGTTGGTCCTAGAAATATTAAGGTTTGGCACTGGGCATGTCGGAGGATCCAGAACTGGCCATGATGGGACTGGGCTGCCAGGCACCCAGTTGGTCCTAGCGCATAAGGCCGCACCAGCCTAGACTATTGAGGGGAACCGACAATTTTTGCTTTTGGCGGGGAGTTTCCGAGGACCAAACAGCAAAAACCGACCGGTCTCAATGACAAATAATATCTTAAGATGGTCGCTGTAGCCTCACATTCCCGAGTTTGGCGTTACAGGCAGCGAGGTTTGTTTTTCCTGCAGCGCTAGACCAGCGTCTTTGCACCCATGACGCGCGCCGGCAGCTCGCTCGCAGCAGCCCCGGCACAGAATGTTTCCTGAAGATCGATCGATTTGGCAATGTCGGTGCAGCCCACCTGCAACCGCGCTGCCTGGGCCTGGAAGGGCATTTCAGGGGAAACCTGCCCTTGCTGCAGCTGCACGCGAGGGGCAGGCACGCATTTTGGCTGCTGCTGGGCCCCGCGGGCAGCTCCGCACTGACGTTAATTGCCCGGCCCTCAATCTAGTACCGACATGGTTCCGGCTCCAATAGCAACCATTGTGCCAAAAAAAGCGTTGTCGGTATGCTCGCATATCTGGTGCCTAAGGTTGCCTAAACGTAGGGGCCAATTTTAGCGCCAGTTGCGGGCAGCTGCGTTCTTGTTAGCCATAAACGGCGTTGTCGTTTCAAGCGCCACCCCCTCCCCCCATCGTCGCTATGTCAGCCTCGCGTCCATTCAGGCACCACCGACTGTGTGGGGCACGGAATTTGTTTTTTCTCGGAGTTTCTGTCGAAGACGAGGAAACGTGCAGCTCGCCAGGAGAACGGCGACTCCGATCAGCTGAAAGACAGGCTGCAAAAAAGTAACGGCGTCTGCGCATGAGCCGGGCGAGGATTTGCCGTGCTTGGAGCTAATGGCGCCGAACTATGCTCGAATATGCAAACTGTGGCTGACTAGAACATGACTTTCAGGCGCCTCAACTGCCCAGTTGCATGGCAGTGTGGCTGCTGCGACCGCGCATTTTTGTGGTTGGCGGTAGCACAGCTCGGCGTGGTCCTGAAATGGCCAGATTGGCCGACCCAGCCAGCCAGTACCGCCAGGGAAATCCAACTGTCGGTGGCTCGGCGGTGCGTGGAAGTCGATTATTAGCTACATTTTCTGTGCTGCGCGCTAACTTCGATGCATCCAATTGTGTGTACGAGGCCCAAAACAGCAGGTGATAGCCCTTTGTTAGGGGTTGGCCCATCGTGGCATGGCGCGGTGGGCCTGTGGCTGACAATCAGCGCTCGGTGGGTTTGCAACGTCGATCGGCAGATGTAGCCGTCCGGAAACTACAATGACAGGTCATTTAAACTGACAGCAAGCGAGATAGCGATCACATCCGCCTCGGAGTTTACGCAGTTGGACCAATTGGGACACCAGCTTGTTCGCCCCATTGGCGTCTGATTTGAAAAATAGGTTTGATAT